>VXBB01000838.1:0-16818 GCA_013399915.1 Illadopsis cleaveri | reverse complement strand
AGGCTTTTACCCAGCTAGACTGTGACTGCAGGTTCCAACAACAGGCTCTGACTGCAGAGCCAGACTGATGTTGCAGCAGTGATTCTCTCTCCCCAGGATCCTGCTTCATGATTCCCTGCTTCACACTCATCAAGGTTTCTCCTCCATGATGACCCTCCCTTTACCAGCTCACCCCCACTTTTATCTCTCTCATCTGTATTGGATATAGCTGTTACTCATCAGGAGCAAGGCTTTACTGGTTAATTCACACAGCTGTTACTTACCAGGGGTGAGGTCACCTGTATTCCCTTCTCCTACAATTTGACTTCAGAGCCCAAGAAACTGGGTAAATTAGGCTGTGCTGGAGCTTGAGACTCCTGTGCTCAAACTGCTGCTGGGCTGTTGGTAGCTTACAGTTGGCTTAGATGTACTTACATCCTGTGCCACCATATCAGAGCAGACATTCCCTTCATGTTGCTAAGCCCATAGGGGCTGGAAAAAGCATTTTAAAGGAAGCTAGAAGTCTTCTGTTACTGGTGCTCTATGTATCTTATGAATGTATCCTATGTCTTCTGATTTCCCCCCCCAAAAATTTAAACACTAAATTATGTCCTCCTAGAAGAATGGAAAATGGGCTGAATTTCAGTTTTTCAGGCAGTGCTGTAAGAAGTTCTGGAACTGGGCTGCCTGTGCAGAGTTCATGGGGAGGGCTACCAAGAACTCCCCATCTGCATAGGCTGCAGGTTCCAGCCTTCTCTGCTGAGCTCTGTTGAACAAGAAGTGAACAAATTCCTTGATTTAAAAAAAAAAAATAAATAAAAAATGAAAGGAGCAAGTGATTTATTTGTGATGCCAAAAGCAATCACCTTACATGTTGAAGGATGAGATTTATTCAGATAAATTACTTTATTCATGCAGTCCTGGTTAATCTAATAACTTTACTAAAACTGCACTTAAGTTCTTTTGCTGGCCTGTTGCTGCTGTGAATTTTGCATAGAAATCAAGCTGCAGAAAGTTGATTTTAAATGATTTAATTATAAAATAGCTCTCAGAGTAAAGTAAAGAGACTAGCTGCTGCCTGCCAGCTCCAGGTGCTGTGAAGTCCATGGAGCCAGAGCAGCAGGGTTGTACCTCGTCACAGCCTCAGAGGAAAGAAACTGGATGTTGCCTGGTAACGGGAACTGTTGCTTTTCTTTTTCCAGAGGTTTAGCAAACAGCTGAAGCAACCAATTTGGGGAAGCGGCATAAGGTTTGAAAAGAACAAATAGCTGTTGAGGAAAAAACAGTCAAAGAGTGAGATCAGAGATTGTTACTTGGATACAGCAAAAGCCAGCACAACAGAAGGGCTGAGAAGAGAGGCAAAGGCGAAATAACAGTAGATTTATTCGAGCTCTGGGAGTATTTTTTAATTTTTTTTTTAATTTTTTTTTTTTTTTTTTTCTTCCCTGGGCTTGTGTCAATGCAGCTCTTCTACACCCAGTGATCCAAAAATGATTTTAGAAATCTTTTGGTGCAAGTCTTCACCAAATCAATCACCTTCCAATCACTCCTCCTTGGTCAGATTTTCATGTTTATCTTCCACTATATTTTTTACTCTTTATTTGCTCTTCAGAAGGAGTTTCTTTTGTTATACCTCATAGGGAGTAAGGGTGGTACTGGCTTCAAAAATGGCAATTTCATTGAGACAACAGGGCCACTTGACACACCTGAGTTACTGATCCTGTGTGCCTGGTGCCTTGCTACCTGCAGTTCAAGATAGAAGATACTATATCATTAACACTAAATAATAATTTTTCTTCCTAATCACAAAGGTTGCAGAAATAGATGGCAAATTTTGCTCATATGGGCACAGGGAAGATTGGAGGTCCCTTCTTGATCAGAGAACACAGAAATAATGGCGCTATCTTGGAGACTTCTTGCTTTAGAAGTGCTGGTTTGAGTTCTGTTTTACAGGTGAGGGAGATGCATGGGTCTGCTCAGTTCAGATTTTCCCTATGGTTCCTTTCCATCCATGTGGCAAATGTACATTGCTGAAGTCTCCCTGTAGATCAGGTCACAGAGACAAATGATAAATGAATGTAGAGCAAAAAGGTTTATTTTTGATAGCTTTGCCATAAATACACTAGTTTACAGGTGTGAGTTATCCTAGAGAAGACAGCCTGGCTCTTGGTTGCTGGGGGTACCTATATAGATTAGAGTATATATGACATTATATAGATTAGAATTACTTCAAACACTTTTACCTTTGTTGTATTTACATTTTCACTAAGAAGTTGCAGCTCTATCTCACAATTCAACAACAGGTTGTGCAACTTCCTCTTTGGTTCCATACAGTATTTCTGATGGAGATGTCCCAAAATATCTTGCTGGAAGGGAAATGCAGCATAAGGAGCTAGGTATGAATACATTTCACAGTACAGCAGGCTTTTTGAGGTAATTTCTTTTTGTGCTGCCTTGTGATTACCATGAGCAGATATTTACAAAGATACTCTGCTGAGTTTCCTTAATGTGAGATGCCACTGACCATCATAACCTACACTCAAGATCTGATATCACCCTATTGTGATACACTGTGGATTTTCACTCCTTTCTATCTCTGTTTATGTTAGTTTTCTCCTCTTTCAGTTTTTCGGATTGCACACCATTTTTTTCTGCTCACGTAGAAAATCCCATTTCTGTACAATCATTTTTCTCTTTTCATATTGTTAGGCATGAAAAGATAAATCAAATGTGTAAGGCTTGGAAAACTCTAACCCCTTTTCTAAAGCAACAATATTTAGGTTCACTGCCTAGCTGTCAGATTTATTCATCCCTCTCCTAAAGCTATTTCAGTCTGCTGTAATTCTTTTGAAAATTGCTATCTTTTATTTAAAGCAAAAAAAACTGTGAAGAAATGTGTCCTCCAAAAAAAAAAAGTAGATTCTTAGAGGACACAAAATAATAATTTCATAATTTAAATATTGTTAAAAAAGCAAATACACATATTTTCCACTGGGTTGTGTAACTTTGCAAGTATTACAGCTCATTATTTTTGTGTATTACCGTACAGTTCACCTGTAGTTATTATATTTGATAATTAAAAGCATCTGCTTTCAAAGAATGATGCAAGTGAAATTATCAAAAATACTGACAAAACATTAAAAATCTTTTGTTAAGAAAATGCGTGCAAGGAGTTTGTGCTCAAGAATGAAAGTTGCAGCTTTTGGCTTTCCTTCACTTGACATATTTTAGACTTAATTCAGTAGTCATTGACATCTGTGGATCAGGCTTTTCTTTTACTTTCCACAGCATTCAATGAACATACTGTACATGCTTTGGTTTTTTTAACACACTACTGGCCCCATAAGATGAGAGATTTGCTTTTTTTCTTTCCTTGCTCTGGAACTATTCTATTCTATTCTATTCTATTCTATTCTATTCTAGTCTATTCTATTCTATTCTATTCCTATTCCTGAAGTGACTGAATACCTTTAAAGTGACTGAACCTCTTTAAAGTGAAAGTATTTACTCAAGGGTAGAATCTACCCTTTGTAAATAACCTTAGAATGTGTGGAAAAAAGAGTTTGAGGAGTAATTTAAGTCTCCAGAGTTAAGTTATGCTATTGGCTATTGTGCAGACACTTCAGAACACTTCTGTGAAAACTTGTCTTTAAAATTTTTGGAAGTTTCTAAAAGGAATAATACTAATCTTAGAAATTTATTACAGTGTAAACTTATCTAGCAGCTGACTCTGCACCTCCATTTTTCTATCAGAGCAATTTTGGCTATGCAGCAAACATGGGTTTTCACCTACACTCTATCTTAAAATGACCAAAAAAAATCTGCAGTTCTTTTATTTTTCATTTCTCAATATGATGAGCCAGCTGGCACAACTGACAGGCTGTTCATGTGGAGTTGTGGCTCTTCCAGAAGATTTCCTGTAAAAATAATCCATGTATATTGAGATGTACTCAACTAAGAGATTTCCGTGTCTCAAACCATTTTCAGTGTATGGTATTAAAAGCTTATCTGGTATTTTCAACTTGCTAAACTTTGAGATTTTATTTTAATGATGTATAACCTAGGAATTTTGGCTCTGGTGAATAATCAACTGTGAGAGTAACCTCTTTTTCTAGATGTCTTGTAAAGCACTTAAAAGCCAATGGAGTGCACTGTTCTATTGGCTTGTTAAAATAATTCACCAAAATAGCAGATGTTCAACCAGCTACAGGCAATCATGTTGTGCATCATAGCTGCATATGCAAACCTACAGACGTGTGGGCCACATTAAACTGCTGAGCCCCTGGTGAACATAATCTCAAAGAAAAAAGAATGAAACAAAATGGAAAGAACTAACATAAAAGGAATTCCTTTCAGCACTCCTCCCATTTGTGCAGTGCCATTAGGAAGGGCTAAGCTGCTCCTGGTTGTTCAAATGGCTCGTAAGGGCTTTCTCTGTATTGCACTGCCTTGTTGTCATAGGCATGATAGTTTTGCTACTGTTAAACTTGGAACCTTAATCCAAGACCTAGCTGCACGAATAAACTGGCTAATCCCAGGACTGCCTAGATTTCTGACAATACAGTCCACATGCCAAGTACAGTTTTACTTATAGCTATGCCTACAAATGTAATATTCTAAAAAAGAATGGGGATTTTGTTAGTTGGATCTTGCCACCATCCATGAAGGGAGTGTTCCTCTGCCTTTTTCCCTTGGAGGTCAACACTCACTGATGCTGACCCTCAACACAGTGGAGCACATGGGCATCCTGTTTAACCAATGGTTTAATGAACAGGCCATCTGCCTGGGGTGTGAGAGTCTGTGCATTAAAATATCTGTCTGCTCTGGAGTCAGATCAGAGCAGTTCCACTTTGCATTAAATATTTATTAGGCCCCTGAGTGAAAAAGAGGGAGAGAATGACTGATTCTATTTCAGTAGACAAGAGGCTGGGACATTAAGCTGCAGTATAAGAAAGAAAGTTCTGTATAGGTTCTTATTCCAGTGAAAGGGTTTAAGGTAAAACCATCCACAGCATCATTTTCTTTGTGCTCTCTGCTAAACTTGAAATTTGTTCTTGCTGTACATGACCTTGGCCTGTTCTTGCCTCAGATGCTGTGACACACATTAGCTATGAATTTTGCTTTTATGCTTTGGGTGTATACAATACTTTTAACACAAACAATAATAATATCTAGATTTTTTTTCTTAATTTCTAATCAAATACTGCTATTCTATTTACTATCCAGGAATTGTACCTATTTATCTTGAGCAGGATAAATGTTCCATGAAACTGATTTCTGGAGTTCTATTGAATTGTGAGTTGACTTTTTTTTAAATTTAAATTTTCCCCCCATACTGATGTCAATGCCTGTGATTTTATTAAATGAAACGAGTTCTACTGAAACTCTTTAAGGGTATGAGCCCATATTAAACTAGCAGCTTTCCTAGTGAGAAGAGTTCAGTTCAAGACTGTAGGTCAGTATTTAATATCCTCCAAGAGAACGATTTTATCTTTATGAACCATTGTCTTTCCCTAGGTCACCTTGAGAGATAGAACAGATAAACAACTGGCTAAACCAAAAAGGCTCGATAAGACTTTAGAGATGCCTAGGAGCTTAAAAAAGGAAACTATGTTATGGCACAGAAACAGTAAAAAGAGGGGCTAAAACTCACAAATCCAGTGAGTTTCCATGGTAAATTCCCCAGGAGAGAGGGATAAAAGGCAGAAAGCACAGTTTCCAGGGACTTTCAGAAGTTCTGAGTGGCTTTGGTGACCTGGGAGCGTGGGCAGTTTAGAACCAGACCAATGAACAAAGGTCAGCTCTGGCATCATAGGTTAAGTCTCACAAACATCTGCTGTGTTACAAATTTCTGTCCCTCAAATCCTTGCTTCCATCCATATGTAAAAATCCACTGAAGCAGGTGCAGCAGGGGAGGGGTAGGAGGGCTCCCGAGCCTGAGGGCCACGAGGACTTGCAGTGAGAGATTTGTCCACAACGCTGTAACCTAAGCACTGGGTTTGAGGTGCTTGGCAAAGCTGCTGAGCATCAGAAGGTGGCAGCATTGGCGAAGGAAATGAGTAGAGAAGATGAATTAAAGTAAATATTGACATAAGCTCTGGCTTTTTTTTTTTTTTTACTTTGAACGAAGTAGTATTGTAGCAAGAAAACTGTAATTAAAAAATTGAAGGCAAAATAGACCTTATCGTATCTCTCGTGATGAGCAGACCACTGAGTTAAACAGTACGTTGTTGTTAATTAAGGTGGCCATCTAAACACTCTGTGCATTTATTACTGGTGAACACAGTTATTAAAGTCACAAGCGTGTGGCAAACAGACATTTTGCCCTTATTAATTTTTTTTTTTGGTCTTGAAGTTAACATCTCCCTAATGAAGGCTAAGTTGAGATCTACCGGTCCAACAGGAAGCTCAGTGGTATGTGGTTTTGCTCAAACTGTTGACTCTTAGATCCTCAGTAGGCAGGAAGACCTGTGTTTGACATTACTGGCACTGCTCTGGACTGTGATATGTTTGGCCTTTTTGATGCAAGACTTGTCAATACCAAATGTGTGCTGAGACCATGGAAGGGACCCCTTGCACATTTGCTCTGGAGTTCAGCCTAAGCCTCCTCAACATGGATTTGTATGTGAACAACACGAGAGCAAACAGAGCTTATGCTCTTCTTCTGGGGAAGTGTGGTATTTGTCTGATTCTCAATGCAGCATCTTGAAACAACAAAGCCCTGGCATTCATGGCTGAGGTAGATTGTTGTTGAGCATGGGCTTAAGGGTGTATGAATGTAGAACATAACCTTCCTCTTATAGACACAAACAGTAATTTAACTTCTATTGGTTTGAAAGGAACTTCCTAATTGGGAGCCAGCTGTAACAGGCAGTTGTGACAACCCCATACAGTATCTCTTGAAGAAAAAGGTTTTTACATATTTTCTTTCTTTTTTCTTCTTTTTCCTCTTTTCTTTTTTTCCCCCCTATTTTTCATTTCCCCCCTTTTTCCCCTTTTCTTCATCTTTTCTTTTTCTCCCATTTGTTTTTCCATTTGTTTTCCTCCTTCCCGTCAAAAGAAAAATATGCATTTCATTTTTTCTTTTCAACTTTCTCCTGCTTTCTTTTCTTGTCTGCAGACTTTCAGCCTTGGGTATCACAGACCACAGAATACATTTTTCACCAGTTTCATTTTTGCAATAGCACAGGTCCATGCTGGGGAAATTGAAAGGAAAATCCAACTTTGTGTCTGTGTGACAGCTACTTCCTCAGCTTCTTACCTACTTCCTGATAGCTCTCATGGATTTATTGTAGCATGTTCATTGCTTGTTCCAGCTTGGTTATTCCTGTTTGCAATAGTCTTCCCCAAAAATCTGCTTAAAATTTAGGAATACTGTGGCAAGATTTCGTATGTATAATCTATCCCCTTTACTAAATATTTTTTTGTTTGTAACCTCGTTCAGCATTATGCTATGAGATATCAGCCTCTGCAGAGAACTGAGCTTCACCTTTTGTCTTGTTTCCATTTTCTGCTCAGTCTATTGAGACTTAATTTCTTCACATTTTTTCTTATAATCAGGTTATGGGTGCATATATACATATCTCCTGTTTCTGTGTATAAAAATAGGCATATAAATTCTTATCTGTATTTATATACTTCAGATGTCTTGATGTTTACCACATCAAGAACAAAGAATTGGATTCCTTCCACTTGTGTCCTGTTAAGAATTTAGCGCTCAATCATCTTGTCAATGAAAATCTTGTCACTAATTTTAAGAGGTTTGACTCCATAGAACTCAGGTTAAAAACTTGACAAACTTGCCTCTTGGCAAGGTGTTTATTTTCCTTCATATATGCTTGTTGCTGATGGGAATGGGAAGAGTATCCAAAAATATTTTTCATATCATCCCTATAGGATTCTAAGTTATAGTACTGTTCTCTAGTTTACTCCTGTAGCAGCTGAACAGATGAAGACATATAGGGATGATCTGCCTGTTGAAAAGTTTATTTAATGATCTGCGCCCTGTCTGATGTTTAGCTTGCAACCCAGACAATTTGCCATTACTCATGTGAGACCATAGTCATGACGGAGAAGTGAAAGTCCTATATCACATTACTGGCATGACTTAGAAAAAATTTATGCATCAGATCCAAGCAGGTGATTGTGGCAATCTGGATAGAGTACTTGGGTTTTGCGGTTATGTCAGCACACAGGATGAGTTCATTCTGTTATTCTTTTCAGCAGTTTGGATTATGCACTGCTTTTTGTACTTCCCTGCTCCCAGCTTTTCAAAGGTCATAGTTGACACGCCTCTTCTGCATTGCAACGCCTCAGACTGACTTAGAGAGTTTGCTACAGGTAACTTACAATCACTGAGCTCTTAGACATCTGATTTTCCTATCTCCAGGAAACCTGAGCTGGGTTTGTATAAAATACCCGTATTAATTTAAAATAAACACTAAAAGCCTGCTGGCCTTGAAGCTATTCTGATCATCATCTAGTAGTAAAACTTTAAAATTAAATTTCTGTAGGAATTAAGTCCACCAGTAGCGTTATGTTTAAAATTCATACTAACTTCAAACCTTTTGTCCAAGCGCCATAGCTAGCTTTTCATGCTGCAACTTTTGTGTGCATAATTAGATTTTTATGGATTTTCTTCTGATATTGTGTTTATAATCTTATCAGAGCAATGTATTGTGTCATTGTAAGTACTTATTATGTACTGTAAGCCACGAACAACGCTTCTTTGTAATAGCCTACTTGTCTGGTAGTCAATGTGTATTGTATGCTGCGCACAGCAAAAGGATTCGGCTCTTACATTACAAAATTAGCATTCTTAAAAGACGGATTGCAGAATGTGAAGGATTTCTTGAAGATTCCTGGAACATCAAATTACTTTTGAATGAAAATTTTGTCATAGATTAATCTCTTCACGATGCCTGTCATTTTGCAAGTGTTATGATGGTAGACAAATAGGAGTGGGTATTTCATAGCAAGAGTCTTACATTTTTAAGATTATTGGTGTATGTTCACCCATGGAAGCTAAAGGTACAAGAATTGACTGTTAAGAGAGTCAATTATCATGGTGCTAAACATGCCCATTTCCAGTTAGAGCCAGTGGTGCAATACTTGCAATAGTGTTGGAGCAATAATGATAATATCTCTTTATGAATTAGGAGTTGCAGTTTCTCTGGTATGAGAAACAACCTTGGTTGTATCATAGTATAGAAATAAGGTGTTTTTAATGTGGTACAAACTGGATATTTTTCTTCTTTTCAACTGTGGCATGTGAACACGGAAATTATTTTTGGGAATATTTTAACGACTTACAGTTCACTGTTAGCTCAAAGTTCCTTTGTGATTTCAGTTCTTTTTCTGACTTAAGGATGAGGAGGAATATATTTTTCTCCTTTTTCTGGTCAGCTAAGTCACAGGTACAATATTCAGTTTTTAAATTATGACATCCTTATCTCTTAACACATTTTTACTTTGAAACAGTGAATCATGGCTTTCTTCATGTTGGTTCAACAGAAATGATCACATTTATTTCATTCAATTCAACGTGAAACATGAAACTTGGTTTGCTTGGGAATTCTTTTTATCCCACTGGCACATGTAAGCTGTCTTTTTAAAAGAGGGATAGGTGCATTTTCTCTAGTGGGTGTCTCCCATATGATGCTGTTAAGATAGGGATCAAATCAGCCTGTAGAGTGCTAGGATCTCAGCCTAGAACTAGTTTTGTAACATTCAAGGAATTTATCATTCTGTTTTAGAGGTGGAAATTCTTTAAGGGAGTATGTTTCTCAGTGTATTTCATTGTTCCCATGTGCAAGCATTCCTGTATTCATGTATTCTATTTCCAGGTGCCAGGTCAACAGGCTCCCTGTCTGTGTTACTCTGCTCCAGATGTTAATTGGGATTCCCTTTGTGTAGTCCTGCCTCATTTTCCCCCCCTTCACTTTAACTAATACTATTTATTTTCTCTTTTTTTGCTGGATGATTTGTTCATTACCAGGATGTCATCATATTAAACTGTCAGGAGAATGGCTAATGATGAAATTATCAGCAGGTGCCATCACCCGGTTCATTGCTGAATAGCTTGACTACACATCTGCTTGGTGACGATAGCTCTGCTAGCCAGGTGTCTGATTCTGTCTATCTCTCATTCCCCTGGCCCACTTTTCTGCTCTTTTCTTTCAGAATCTGTAGGGTTTTATCAGTTAAAATTTTGGGGTTGAATGGATGGGGTGTTTGGGTAACAGTACAACAAAGTTTATGCCGCTGTGACAAGTGCAGGCACTCATTTTGCTGAGGGGTTTGTGATGATTGTGGGTCAGAGGTTCAGTTGGAGCAACTTTATCCAATTTGGGCAGCTGTGGCTGGAAGTGAAGTATCTTAAAATGCCCTTCTATCTCAACAGACATGAGTTCTGATCTTGAGGCCATCTGAAGTAAAAAAAAGATGGCAACCAAACGAAATAGCCACCAATCTCTACTACAATATCAGAAGCAGGAGTAACCATTGTCTTACCAAGGGTTGCAAGGTAAGCTTTTCCTAACACTGGCCCTCAATAGCAGTGAAATGGGTAGCATTCAGTTAATATCCTGGACTTCGAGGTCTCCCAGAGTTTTTATATGGTTATTCTTTGGTCAGACTTTGCCACATCCAGATACAAATATAAGGAATAAACATTAGGGTTTTGGTTTTTTGGAGGTGGGGTGGAGTGTTGAAGCTTTTTTTTTTTTACCTTTCTTCCTTCTCTCTGCTTGTCCCACAGCGGTTGTTTTAGCTGCCAGCTGCTTTTGTTTTACTAGCAGCTCATTCTTCCATAGAGAAGTGTGAGAGATGCAATGCCCAGGTTGTTGCACTGCCCTTCTTTTAGAAAAGGTGCTGCTGCCTGTAGCTGAACAGTTTAGCATAATAGGCAGACCTTGACATCTTACAGCCTATAGATATTTTGTGTTTTTATTAAAGCAAAGTGATTACATTCACAACTTATATTTGTGTTTTATTTATTTACTTCAAGCTTCTCTGGTTTTGCAGAGAGAAGCCTTAAACTGCTATTTAAGTCTCAAAGACCACAAGGCAAATAAGAGGATCCCTCAGATGGTTCTCTAAAGCTCAGGACATTGGACTGTGACTCACAATTCTGAGTACTTGAGATAGACAAACTCAATACTGTCAGTCTCAGTTCTCTCAGCTGTTAGCTGCTTTGTACTAGATAGGGCAAACTAGAGAGCTCAGTGGTGTGAATCACTAAGTTTTTCCTAGCAGAGGAAGGTCTGCAGACCGTGAACACAATCCTGAAAAAAATAGTGGAATAATAATTGACGCAGTCATGTTTTCAAGGAGTATTCATGGCATACTGAGATCCTGCCAAACAGTATTGCCGTGACTATAAATTGCAGTGACTTGTGGTAAACACACTTTATTTTGCCTCTGATTTTCCTCCTTTATGCCTTTAAAGTCTACTCAGGAAGTGTTTTGCTTTTTCTTAGGACACTTAGCAGTAGTAAACCGAGAGCACGATCACTAACTCCCCTTCTGCTTACATAAAAAAAAAAGCTTTTATTTGGCATAAAATACGATATATAAATGAATAAAACTGTATTGCAAAGATTCTCATTGAATTTCATTCTACAAGACTGTCTGCAAAGTCTTCTTTTTAAACTTAATATATAAGGAGAATACTATACTGATTTTAGTGTGTGGGTTCCCATTTTTGTGGGTTCAGGTCATTTTTGTACAAAGTGTGGCCTGTTATTTGAAGTCAGAGCAAAATAGTGGAATTATGTAGAAAAGTGTAAACGCAGGCCAAAATATCCAAACCTGTCTGTTAAAAACTAGTGTATGAATTTCTGGTTCGGCAAGAGAACTGTGAAGTCTAATATTTTGTTGCACTTAGCTAACTGATTCTAGCCAAATTTGTCTAAATTTGTTGTTAGCATTTCTAACTCCTACCCGGGCAGGCATTCAGCAAGAGTATTTCAAGTCTAGTCAACCTTATTGTGCATAAATATATAAAGGCAAAACCTTTAGGTGATTGCACGTCTGAGTTTAAGAACTGCTCACAGTTGCTCAGGAGAGAAATATGGAGGTTGCTTGTAGGTGTATGTTTTGGTTAGAACTAAGCAAATTATTTTGGAACTGAAAGTGAAAAGAAGTTTACTGAAAATTTCATTACTTTCCTCTTCTTTAGCCTTTCTTTCTTAGAGTCAATTAATTAGAATCTTATTAACAAAATAATTCAAGTTTCTTCGTGAGGTGCTGTTACTGTGGTGAGGCACAACTCACTTTCTGGGATGTAGCTCCCTGAAAAAGCAGTATATTTTATCATATGAAGAGGGATCCAGCCTTCATTAGTAATTTAATTTTTATATGTGCTCTACAAATGTCTTTCAGATCAATTTTAAATTGGGACCATTATGTTCTTTAGTATTTATTATGCATTACTATTATTATGCATTACTATTATTTACTACTCATTGCTCAGTGTTTGGTGTTTATCTAGTCTATAGCAAGCATAGACTGAAAAAAACCCCCATCATCTATAATCTATCAAATTTATATAGCCAATGTCATGGAGTCTGTACAGAATCTGCAATGTTCATTTTTTTGACTACAATCATTACCAGATACAAAAATTAAGTACAAATTAACAACTGTCATGTGTTCCCCATCTCCCCCTGCCATTATTTCTTTGACCAAGCTACACAGAAGTTCTTAATGCTGCTATTTGTGAGAGGATTCTGCATAAGTTCCTTCCAAGATTATTTTATGAGAAAAATGTTTTTTGTAAAATACTTTAAATTTGCCTTGTCTACATATAATTTATTTTGATCAGGAAGCACCTCCTGTACAAGCTGATATCTCCACACCTTTCTCATTGCAGAGAAGAGAATCATTGATCTCCTTTTGATGATTTGTTGTTTCACAGAGCTGACATTTCATCTTGAGCATCCCCCTCTGCAGCAAGGAGTTGAATGAAGGCTCAATTTCTCTGTTTCTGCCTCAAAAAAAAATGCAAAACTCTGTGCCTTGTCTTATTGGAAGTAAATGCTTCAGGGACAGCTCAATGTAGAACTGAATCTGGATTGATGGGAGAAAAAAAAGTTTAAGATACTGGTAAGAAAGTTAGAAAAAAGATGGACTACCCTAAGCTTCGAAAAAAAAGACAGTGAAAACAGGAGGAGATGAGGAAAGTTTGGAGAATAACAAATATCAAGAACTTGTCTAAATATGACTTAATAACCAAAAAGCAATATTGACTTACAGATATGTATAAAAGGAATGAGAAATGAAAGAAAAAGAGCAAGGACAGGAGCTATACAAATTTGGATATCTAAAATGATTTCTCTAGTTAAATGTTTTTAAACATTAGGGAAATATTAAAATAGTATTCACACACTGATAAAAAAACCCTCACAGATTCCCCCGTTTGATCACACTGATATACTGTGCCTCAGAGATTAGTGGATGGATAACTAAAATGCATGTGACAAAGCTCAGAGTCTAATAAAAGCCTTCTTTCAGAACAACTTGACGAGTTTGGTTAAGTCAGGAGAGGAATTACTTGGCCACTCTCTTTCTCCAAGAGTTTTGCTACAAACCTCTCCAACAGCCAGCTTTTTCCTTCCCCATGCCAGTAAAAGTTTTAGTTTCCATGCTTCATTGTCCTAAAAATAGAATCCTCATTAGTGTTTTGAGATTTATTGAGCTAGAATACAGTTTCATGCCCACAGCTAGGAAGTCTCCCTCTAATATCTTGAGAACTGAGAGAGAGTAGTATTAGCTTACAAAGTGATATGATGGTAAGTTATTGAAATGTCTTTGTATTTTGTATTTGTCATTTATGTCTCTGTCCCTGTCATGGAAGCTGCTGTTGAAATCTTTCAACATCAACACTCTGCCATTTAAAACTTACCCTGCCAGCATGCCATCTGTTTTGATCAGGGAACCACTTTCTACGTGAGCAGACTCCCACACATATTGCACTTTGCAAGAGAAAAATGTGTTGGCTGGAAAGTAAAAAATCTAACCTTCCCTTGAAAAGAAGTGCTCCTTGACTCAGTTTTTTTTAAAAAAATCTTATAATTAGATAAGTTCACTTTCTTCCCTCTCTCTCACATTGCTTTATATTTCTAGACAATGGAAAAAAAATCATAATAAAGTGTCAAGCCCTCTATATAGTTGCATTCTGTATCCCCAAAGCTAGTTGGACATGTTGTCCAGCTGGGACAGAGACACTGGTCTTAAAGTTTATTTCTATAGGAAGTAAATTTTATATGTTAAAATAAAGGTATTTTTTCTATGCATGTCTTCTTCAAAGAGCAATGGGAATACATTTCTTGAAGTTTTTCTAGGTTTTTGAAAGCAACTGTAATCAATATAAGTTACTATATGGTTACATGTTATTGTTTAATACCCTTTAGAGTAGATACATCTGGATGAGATAACAGTCTTGATATTTAAGACCACTATCCCTTGATAGCCCTTTTTTCTTTTTTTGTGGACAGTGCTCAGTTTGTGGGTGGAGGGAAGCAAGAAAGGGAGATGTGAAGATCTCCAGGTTCAGTTTCTTGCCTCTTCTGGAGCAGAGTCATGTAATTCTTTCAATGAAGTTATCAAACCCCATCTTCTAACTGCTTAGCTTCCTTGTCAAGATCTATATTCTTCTATTTCTAGTTTTGAGCCTGAAGTTTTTTCATGGCTATCCTCTAGCTTAAATAGATCTCCGTCCTGCCTGTAATTTACCACACAATGTAATAACAAAGTGCACATCTCATCATTTCACTGATCTAAAATAAAATACATTCTTTTTGTCTTCCCTGATTGAAAATGTTGTTCTTACAAGTCGGTAAGATTTATGAAGGATCCAACACTGGTCAGGTGCTTCTTCCTTGTTAGCCCAACAGCCATGCCTCTCATTACTTGTTTTAGGGAGTAAAAATCACTAAAAGAAATCCAGCTTTAGATGTTTTAGAGCCATGTGAAATGCTGTGAAGGGCATTAGATCAGTACTCTGAAAGAAAAAAAAGAACCAATACAACAAAACCCTCTAGTGTTCCTCTGATCCCTATCCTCCAAATTCCCCTGGGTGCCTTCATAGACTATTATCCTGAAATTTATTGTTTTCTATAATTAATCTTAGCAGGGCACTAAAATACCTAATAGACTAGTGATGACACAGATGAAACTCTCCATCCACAGAAATATAAACACTTGGCCTGTGAAGAGTGGCTCAATGTTAGGAAAATCATGAGGCAAGCTGTCAGTGAATTATTGTCAAGGTCAGAGAATGCACATTTATTTTCCTGGTAGTTGTATCATTATCAGGCTCTTATGATATATCCACTTGCACTGAAAATGTAGCTAACTTACCTTGGTGAATTTGATTTATTAGCATTGCAACTGACAAGGTTGCCCATTTGTTAGTGCTTATTTTATATTTGAATAGCTTTCAGCACATAAATTTGAGGAATTGCTTGAATACTTTAGCTGTTCCATATTTCATGGAGAAAGCTAGACTAGAAGAGTGTTGCTGTTGATATTTCTATCTTGATACTGACCACTTTTTAATATAAATTAAAATTATGCCTGTATTCGTACATAAGTGCTCTGTGAGCAGAATTTACTGCAAACAGTAAAACTCAAATGTGAAAACTCATTAGTTTTATTCTGAATAAACTGTGACATAACCTTGCTATAGAGTTTATTTTACATTCAGAGCTTAAAATAAATGTCTTTTTAAAAAGACATGGAATTCAAAAGAAAGTAGCTAATTACATAGGTTCCTCCTATTAAACCTCAGTTAAAGAATGGATGGAGAAGGAGTAGATGAGTAAGTAAATGGTTCAGGATGGAAGAAGCAGCTCTCAAATAGATCCAGAAACGAGGCTTTAATGTTCTTATTGACTTCAGTGGTGTTACATCAGGCAGAGGAGCACAGTTTAATTACAGCCAATATTAGCTCATCATCTTCGCAGAAGGATGCACTTTTAAGTAAACACAATTGTACAAACAGCCAAATAAAGAAAAAAGCCAGACTAATTACTTGCCTTTAATATCTTGTAAAGTTCCTTTAACACGCCTCTATTCTTTCAAGTCACCTTCTTTACTGTGAGGAAGAAATGCTTAATTTAGCTGCCTTTATTGCCCTGTCTCAGTGTGGGCCATCACCTGCATACCTCCAATTCCATAGGTCTCAGGTTGTACTTATTTTCTAGGACTCAGGAGGAAAGCCAGTCAGAAGTAAAACTTACACAAACTTACAGTGTGATAGGGCCCCATGTCATCTTGTTGACACTCAGGGGTCACGTCCTGACTTTTACCTTTACTACACAGAAAGTGAAGGTACTAATCTAATGTCAACAGCCAGATGTTGTTTTCTCCTGGATTGTTGGATTTCAGTAGAACGATTCAAGCAAGTGTTACCTGTAGGCATTACTGTGGACACCTATGTGTCAGGCATAGAAATCAAATGATACACATGTAAATTGGCAAGAGGAGTTGGGGATGAAAGCTCAGGGCTTTTTCTTAGCAATCAAGTCCACCAAGAATATTTAATTGTTGCAGCAGCCTTCTTGTTAGAGGGTAAAAAAGAGCCAAGCCAAGACTTCTTGTTAAACACAACATAAAAAGGGTCTTGGTTTATTCTTCTTCACAGCTTAGCCACCTTAACTTCAACCATTCACTGACTCTGCCTGCAGCAAGCTCCTACTGTAGGTTTCCCTTGCAGCCTCTGACTGCAGGCTTTTACCCAGTTAGACTGTGACTGCAGGTTCCAACAACAGGCTCTGACTGCAGACCCACACTGACTTTGCAGCAGTGATAATCTCTCCCCAGGATCCTGCTTCA
>VXBB01000837.1:38968-57678 GCA_013399915.1 Illadopsis cleaveri | reverse complement strand
TTTTTTTTTTTTTAACCTAGTATTTCTGAAACTTTCAAATATCATTTTCATCCTTTAGTTCAGGAAGTATTTTCAAGTTAATGTAATCCAGAAGAGTTTAAACTGAAATATGTTTTATAGATAAATGTTATTTTGGTGAAATATCAAGCGTAATAAGCAGATTCATAAGCTGTTGAACCTCTTGAACAGCAGGAATAACTAAAAGGAATATGAAACCACNAAATTGCATGACACAGATATTGGAAATTCATCTTGGAAGACTGCCCTTTTTTTCTGTTAGCTGATTAGTTTGGTGGATGAAATGATACAAAAATCAAGGACAAAATGGTTTTGATGCAAAACAGTGTACTCTTTTTTATTGTTTGGTTGGTTTGGGTTTTTTTTGTGTTCCTAGAATGTCCATTTTGAGTTACATCAAAACTTTTAATTAAAGAAATTAAACCATTTTTAAAAATCATTTAGATCAAAAAATTATCACCAAAAATGAAGTATTTTACCTGTTGAAACAAAACTTTGTTTTTAAAAAAATATTTTCCTTTCTATTTTCAATTCCCACTTATGGCCTGCCTCGCAAACCATTTTTGTTCATCACAAATACGCAAAAATCAAATCAAAAAAGAGACAACCATTTGAACTTATCATCTGGACGCTGTAGAGCTTTAGAAAAGGGATTCTGCCCTGCTGGGGAAGGAGGGATCCCCAACTTTCCACATGAACCTGACTTCTCATTCTTTTTTAGGCTTCCACAACATGGTGACCTTTCCTCTGAAAGCCACAACCCATGGCCAACCAGGACATGCCTAGCTTGAAAGGTCATGACTAATTTTGCCTGGCATTGGGCTCTTGAAGGGTAGTAATAAGGCAAAGCAACACCTCGTCCCTGTAGCTAGCAGAAATGATCAGCTCATTCATGCTTAGATGCTCTCCCTTTCATTTCTTCCAGGGAAGCAAGGAGAAACTGCTTCAAAGACCCATCTCCATTATCATCTGAATGCCTTGCAGAAAGTTTAAATTCCAACCTGGTATATTTCTCAGTTTCTATGATTGCATTTGATGGTCAAAACACCAATATGCTCAACCTATTTATTGCATCTTACCTTTGTCACTAAAATCTGTTTCCTGAGCCAGCTGTGAAAAGCAGCGTAGGTTTGCTGAAGATAAGCTCATTTGATACAGCTCAAGCTCTGATCCAAGGTATTTAGAAATTGTTCCTGCTGTGTGGCAAGGACTCTCCATTCCAAGCCTTTCATCATTAATTTTTTGCCTGCTTTTGCTGGATTAATCCGGAGGGAAGTAGTGACTTCGTTTCTTTAAGAAGGAAGCGCTGGAACTACTTGATTCATTGCAATTGCTTTGTTTATAGCATTGTGGCCTGATCTAAAGTCCACTGAAGCCAAAGGGAGTCTTTTCAATTACTCCAATGGGCTCAGGTACATAATGCATTACTTTGTAGGACTTCAGAGGTAAGTCTGGAGGGATTGAAAACTACTGTAGCATTCAGCACCCTCGAAGTACATTTTAAATCAACTCAGACTTGCTTGCATTTATACACTAGGAAAGGAGTAAGAATGTATAGGACTGTTGGGACTCTCAGGTTTCCACCTTACAGAGTTTTATGTAGGGCTATTTCTCTTCCTCTGGTTTTTACTTAACTGGAAAAAAACCAAAAACAAACAAACCAAAAAACAAAACATCAGTGTGAAATATTCTACCCAGAGATTGAAGCATTTTCACTGAAATGCAGCTGCAATGGCTCCTGAAGTGGCTCCCATTTCTGCAGACTGTAGTCTGCAGAGCACTGTCATCTGCTGATCTTAAGTGAGGGAAGATGGTGTATTGTGGCAGCTGTAGCCATGTGAAAGACTGCCATAAACTTTCAGGGTGCCTCAGGGCTCCCTGGAAAAATAACACGAACACTTCAGCAGTATTGCAGGGCAGGTACATTTTGGAACCAGGTTTTTTTTTTGTTTGTTTTTTGTTTTTTAAATTGAAAAAAATTCCAAACACAAAACCTGCTATTGAGAGTTTTGACTGAAAAATAGCCCTAAGGAAGCTTTCTACCAGTCATTCATTGCTAGGAGTCTGATTCATGTGCCATCACTTCATTAGATGTCAGGTCAAGCCCAGAAGGGAAGAGGCTTGCTGGCGTAGGGGTGTGCAGTGAACCCACTGCTGTACCCAGGGTGGGCAGGGGTGTGGTACCCACTGGGGTGGATGGGCTGCACCTTAGGCATGGATTTAGGGGGCTGTGTGTGCTCTGGTCCCCCCCAGATGAGGGAAGTGCTCAGCTCCCACCAGCCGTGGCCAAACCGAGTCCTTCTCTGAAAAGACTGCTTTGTACAAGAGGTGTGGTTGGATGGGAACTGGAAAAAAATAAAATAAAAACTATACAGGCCAATTCAGTACAGTTCCTGGGAGCAGCACTGCCAAGCAGGGTGGTATTTTTGGTGACAGTGCCACTGTGGATGGGGAACCCACACTGTGGAAGCACAAAGTGTGGCCTTGACATCTGGGGATGGAACGCTCAGGTCTGATCACAGAGTTCAGTCAGGACTGCATGCACTGAAAATAGTTTATATGTTTATTTTTCAGTAAAGGAAGAACAAAAACCAGTCCAAACCAGTCCACACTATGGATTTCAAAGACGCCTAGGAAGGACAGTAGCATGGAGGTATAATGATTTACTGACTGAAAACAAAGCAAAAATAACATTTTGCAGTGAGGCTGTATTATAATGTCGTCAAAGAACATTAGCTTGGAATGGCTTGAAAATGCAAAGGATCTACAAGAATGAACTGTAAGCTCCCCCTTGAGGCAAATGTTCAGATCATTTTTATATAATGTTTGTTTATTAATTCAGTAACAAAATATGCCATGCTAAATAAAGGGTATGTGTTTATTTTGCTAAGAGATGTAAGTTAGCTAGTTGTGAGCAATGAAATGAACAGAGCATTTGAAGTTTTTATGGGGAAATATCCACAATGTATGTCAGTTTTAAGACTGTTTGTAGTTAAACAAACCTCCTCTGTTTCTTTTAGTCTCTCATGCATTGTATTGTAGTCAATGTACAGTAAATGGAACTGACAATTTTACAGTGTAACAATTATTTATCTTTGCATAAAAGTTTGATACAAAATATTTGTTTAGTATTTATTTGCATACTTAACACAGTTTTTGAACCTCGGGAACAAACATTATTTTATTAAATTTTAACGTGGTTGCTGACAGAAATAGCCACCATGTTGTGACATCAACCTGATATGGCAAAATTCAAGGATTCATTCAAGTCCTTTGCTGTCATAGAATGAATTCATTTTGCCAGGGAATGACTATAACTTTTTTGTCATACTGGCCCAAGGTCAACATAAATAACTTGGAAAGTGATACCTCATTAATGGTGTGTCCTTTAAAGGCAGCTATTACTTGTTACTTGAGTAAAATATTTTTCTGATGGAAAAAAAAAAAAATCACAGTGGGCAACAGTTTAAGAGTAAAATCACTGTTTCAGTAAGTCTACACAAAAAAAACCACATTAAAAGTCATTTAAATATAGCTAATAGTTTGTTAGGAATAATATAATGTTGGAACAAAGAGAAGACAAAAGTTTTTTCTTGGAAGTGGCACTCATAGATTGATTCCAACATTACTCAGACTATTATCTAGAAGCACATTAATTATATTAATTGATGGATAGATTTAGAGGTAACTGTGATGCATTTAAAGCTTCTAGAGTTATGATTAGCATCATTAATGTCCATTATCTTTGGTTCCTTAAGAGCTTTCTGTGCCTTAAGAGTGGTTGTGCCAGTCATTAGGAGCAGTCCAGGGTGGTGGCAGTAGCACTGTGGTTGATTTGTTGGTGACAATCTGGTGTCAGAGCAAAAAGTTAAGGAGTTTTACTGCCCTTGCTGCAAGAGTTCAAGAGCCTGAGTTCAGCCTTGCTGGCTTTAACACAGATTCATAACTAGCACTGGGTGAGTATTGGGGAGGGACTGACCAAAGCAGAACTGAAGGGTTGCCTGCACTGTGCTGCCTGATGTTCATCACGTCATTTCAGAGACAAATGTGCCTCAATTTTTCTGAGTACAGAGGAAGTATTTGAAAGTTCAGTGCCATTAATGCTAATGGCACAATTAGTTGCTGAAGCACTTTTGGAAGTATCTTAAAGCTGCTGTTATGCAGCGGTTTTGCTTCCTTTTCAAAGAAAACCCCTCCTGTAGTTCAGGTTAAATATTGTTATTCCTACTTAAAATATTCTATAGTTTTTCCAGTCAGTAGGAACTTCTTTGTTCAATCCCCTACTTCAGTTTCCTTTGCAGTGAGAAAACACTATGATCCTACATGATCACCAGGGCCAGAATTGTTTTACTACGAATGTAAATATTGATTAACTCAGCTGAGGGGAAGAAGGACCTCTTTCTTGAGAAGAGTTGTGGTAAAAAGAACTTTTTGTGGTCTTGAAGGATGTGGTCTTGAACTCCTTTTAACTTAAGGATTAACTATTTCTTCATACTTCCAAAGGACATGTAAAATTGTCACTATAAATATCATGGTTAATGGCAGCAGAAATGATTTTGGAGCAGCAATTAGGAGAATGAAAATACCTTCAGGAGTGTTTTTTGCATTGTGAAAGTGATGGTTGGGCAANGCTCTACTTTTCAGAGTAACAGGAGGAACAATGGTCCACTATGAAAGATAAAATTTGCAACTTTAATATTTTAATATTTAAAAAACTGTGTCTTTCATATGAGAGACTGTCTAAAACAACTTCTTATCTTCTCTCTGTCATAATTATGTTTGTCTGTGTTCTTTGTGATCACAGATCTTTTGATAAAGCTACAGGTTTTGGTCTGGACCTAGTTCTCTAATGCTTACAAAGACCTGAAAGCAGTTTGGGACTTGTTTGGCTTGGTTTTGGTTTTAGGTTTTGGGTTTTTTTTGTTTTTTTTTTGTTTTTTTTAATCAGTGACTGCCAACCTCTGTTTGCAGGCATTTCATACCTGCATTTAGGGTTGCAAGAACCAAATCCATGAGCTTACAACAATCATGAACCTGTATGTATATGTGTAGATACACTTACACAGTAAGTGAGAATGCATTTTGTAGTTTTGGTGTTGTAGAATGATAAATACATTAAAGTTCTACACTGGTCTGAAAACAGAAATAAAGAAGTGCATCATATTATGCTAAGAAACTATAGAATTTAAGGCATTTGAACAAGTAAGTAATTATATTTTAATGGAAATCTATTTATAAAAGAGCTCAAGAAGATGAACCCCTTATTTTGGTTTTCATATTCTTTCCCCTTTAGAATGCTGTAATGGGATACCCTGCTAGTTTTTTCACAAAGCACAAAATATGTATTAAAAATCACCAGTATGGAAAAAAACATGTAATACAGGAACACTATTATTCATAAGGGAGATCTGATACTCGTTATTGTCAAATGGTTTTAGAAGCATCACTTTTTATGGGAAGAAGTTGCAGTATTGTGAGTCTGTGGTTGGGTGTGGACAAGCACATCTCTATAATTGTTTGAATAATTGCCAAACACTTGCCTAGAAAGAAAACTGAAAAGCTCTGTTCAATCCTTTTTTAACTCTATTAAATCCAAACACATTACACAAGAGAGAACTTTTGGCTGACATTCAGTTTATTCATTAGAAAGCAGCATGATCCATGGTCAACCTTTCTGCACAATCCATAAACCTCATTCCAGAGCCTTTTGTAATAGGCAAGGCAGAGGAACTCCCATGAGCCCAGTTTAAAGAGAGAACATGCTCTTTCATTTTGATATGCAGAGAGATTGCTGGAAAGAGTTGACTCTGCATTCAGATGAAATTGCACATTGAAAAACACAATGTAAAAACATAAAGCAGATAATATTTCACCTGATAGTAACAATTTTGGCTCTTTTCCACTACAACATTTACAGTTTGCAATTCTTTTTTTTTTTTTATTTCCCATGCTTTGTAAAGCCCTCCACTGTGCAGTTAATGTTCTGATGTTCAAAGAATGCTTTCCTAAGATCCTATATAAAACAAAAAGTAAAATGACAAAACTCTTTATTAACAAAACCCCACCATCTCTTTTGAGATACTGTGCTCACTTGGAAATGGGTCCTATTAACAAACAGAAGTTGCCAATGTTTTCCTCACAAAGATTTACGTGTTTATTCAGTTTCTCTGTGAGATTGAAATGGCAGCCTAGTTTGCATTGTTATGCAATGTCTTGCTTGCAACATCTAAATTCCATTTCTATAATTAAAAAATATCAAGCTAATAGATGATGGTTTTGATCCAGTCCACAAACATGGTGACTCGGACATACACTCCTGGTCGCTGGGGAAGTGCACACCCTTCACCAAATGATGTTACACCAACCAAAAACCACTCCTCCCCATCTTCAAATGTCAGAGGGCCACCTGAATCCCCCTGCAATAACAAATTCAAAAGTTAAAAGTGAACAATGTCAACTCTGAAGCAGAGCCTGTTTATGATGCTTGTTCATTTTGTTTCTTAATCATAGGTGCTCTACCCCTGTATGTCCTGAGCACCAGGAAGTGAGATCAAGATGAATATTTCCATGTGAAAAAAACCCAAAAATCTTGAAAGGATCCATTTCTTTTTTTCCTTATTTTTAAATGTGAGCTTAGCCTATCGTCAGTCTTCCAATAGAGGACTGAACTTCAAGAGATTTTTTTTTATCTTATTCCTTTTATATTCAGCCCTTCATGTTTCACAAAGCCTGGGTAAATGTGGAGGATTTTTTTCAGTTGAATATATTTAGCCAAAACACAGTTCTATTTTCAGTCACCCCAGAGTTTCCACAGTTTCAAATTTAGAGAACAAAATAACAAGATTGCCAGAAGAGGTGCCCTTTTCTCTCACCTTCTTTTCAATAGTTTAGCAGATGTAGCATTGTAATAGAGACTGAATTTGATTTAGCTTGAGTGGGAATGAGTCAGCCATGGGTATCTTGTTTTGATGAGAAAGAAAACAATTACTGTTTTTCATTGTCTATCGAGTTAGTTGAACCAGTATTAATTGTGTCTTCTCTAGGCCCTGTGAATGGATCTTTACCAGAAAATTCTGCAAGGACTCAGCCATTAAAATACTTCTGCCCATTACTCCGGGGCATCCCAGAACATTAAAGGCTGTGACAGCAGCCTAAAGGGGGATGTGCTATCAGGACTCAGTTGTTCATCTTTGCTCATGGCTGACTGGTCATTGATCACAGTGCTGGTCACTTGTACTCTGTATCAGCCTGTGGTCCTACACTGATTTTTTTTGTTTGTTTTTGTGTTTTTGTTCAGTATAAGGTTCAGAAGGAAAAAAGGGAAAGGAAAACCATGAGGGGAAAGGACATTAGGCTTGAACACAGTCCTTGTTCTGGACTAAACTGGGCAAAGTCAGGACACATGGTGATGGCTTAGGTTGGGAAGGCAAGGCAATATGAAAAATTATGTGACAGTGCTCCTCATCAGGCTTGAGGAAAGCCAGCCAGTCTCCATGCCGCAGACTCCATATTGCTGGATGAAAAATCATGTGGCAGCCACCTCTTAGTACATCCTCAAAGAGAAGTAGTGAGTTATAAAGGGGGCTGGAATGGATAAAAACTAAACCCACAGGAGCATACATCAGTGCAGAAAGGCAGCCTCTCTGAAATACTGTGGTGTCTGCTTAGGAAAGGTCTCCAGAGTACAGATTTTGGGGAAAAGCAGCTTTGCTCTCTCTTTCCCTTGTTGAAGGATTTCTGAGACTTCATTCTATTTAGTATTTATTTCTCTGTTGTCTGCATTTCCCTAAGCATGTGCCTCTCTCCTTCATGGAATTAATCAGCAGGAATTATTCAAAGCTGAGTGCAGAAAATTTCCAGTCCTGATATTTATCTCCCTCCATGGTTATTTATGCCAAGACGATACCAAAGAAAAAGGTTTTTTTCTAACTTGTATCCTGAAAAATTATTAAGTGGGCAAAGTACCATGAGTAGAAATTACATTAATTGACAGGGACTGTTCTGGTTTTCATAAGTGGAGGATCAGGGAGCATTTTATTCAGTAACTAGATGAGGTTTATGCCAACAGTGGAAATTAGTTTCTTCTACTTACCTGGCAGGAATCTACTCCTCCCATGTCATATCCCGCACAGAGCATATTCTCCGTGATATTATATTTTGGCATCCATTGCTGACATTTTTCATTGGAAAGGAGGGGGACCTCTGCTTCTTGTAATACATTTGAAGTGGGACCTGATGAAAATACAAAGTACATTTACCTGCAGCATTAAATGTGTGCATCCCGCTGGGAATGCTGATGGTTTTGTTCCTGTTCCAGCATGCTTGGCACGCTCCTGAGCAGCAGGAATCCCTCCCTTACTGCTGTAGTATTCAGGCTTATGCCTCTGTAACACAGTCACTGATTAAACTGGGCTTGTTAACTCATTTCTGTCTTTCATTTGTGTAATGGGACTGAATTTGGTTATAATTAAATCAAGATTACTAAAATCAATGACTATGAACTCACTGTGGGGAGATCTAAGGGATAATTAAAGGCTTAGGAATGTGGGCTGTCCAGCGTTTCCTCACTGTTCATTGTGTAATTTTGGTTATTTAAAGGGGGTTTTTAAAAATCTTTTATTAATTTCTACCCAAAATTTTAAATGCAATTTAATGTAGAAGTCAATGTATTCAACTGTGGAAGTGAAATGGCATGCTTATTATTTCAGAGAGACTCCAAATCTGGAGCATATGACATACAAACAGAACATACATTTCACACTGCAGTCAGTTTTCTTGACTTCTGGGGAAAGTCATTTGCACATTGTCAGAAAGACTAATCTTCCTCTTCCCCCACCCAATATCTGGAACCAAGATGTAGATATTTCATGTTGAGAAAAGCAGTCATCATAACTTCTAAGTGGATGTAATAAGCTTTCTTTATAGCCTAATGAACTTAGATATGCATGTTTTCTTCTAATAAATATGTTATAACTATCATTTTGTTTCAGAGAAAGAATAGTGGAATGGGATAGTTTCTAAATTTTCATATGGAGAAGTAACTCTCTAAACTACTTGACCTTAGCAACTCCTGTGGAGCAGGAACAAGCTTTCCCTCACAGCTACATGCCTGTCAGAATTTTCCAAGCAGATGACCCACCTTCATTCTTAATATTTCCCCAGCCAGCAATGGAGCAGTTAATTCCTGGTAAAAACTGTTGATTTTTTTCTGGTAGGCAGATAGGTTGTATGTAATCTGTGAGCGAGAAACAAGCAATCAATTTCAACCTCTTCCCTGTATTCAGGTTTTTATGGAGTCACACCAGAAAACTTTTTAATTCAAACCCACTTTTTGGCCAAGATATCCAGGAAGTTCTGAGCAGACTCCCCACCACCCTCATATGCCTCGCACTGTTTTGCATAATAGAATAAATGGGAATAAATGGGTCTTTTGGGAGAGTAAGAACTCACCTGTGTACTGCACTTTGTGTTGAAGGTGCATCAGAGCAATATCACTGTCCTTTGTTTCCTTCATGTAGTGAGGGTTTATGATTATTCTGTCGATGTTGAGAAGCACTGCTGGAGGGTTTTCCAGATCTGACTGAAGGTGCAAGCCAAGAGCCGCCTGCCAGCGGGATGGCTTTAGCTGTCTCCTAGGAGTTGCAAGGAGAGTGTTCACAATTAGGAATGATTAATAAAAGTTTTGAGAGATATGTATCAGATGAAATGCTGACATTTAGCCTCGTGGTAATCCATGGCATTTGCACTTTTTGTCAAATGAACAGAACAGAGTAGATGTGTTTAGAATTCCGTGAGAGTGTCACTGTCTTAAACATCCCCACTGGAGATATGTGTTACTGATTTTTTTATGGTGAGCTTACAATGCATTATTTATAATGAATTACTCAGACGGTGGTACAGGGGAGGAAGATACATTAACTAAATTACCGTGGCTTTTTAAACGCTATGAAGAATACTGCTGACTGCCCAGTAGGCAATTAATATTGGTCCCAGTGAGAAAATTGTAATAGAATGTCTAAAGAGTAAGAGGTCTGAGATGTTGTTGGAACTGCTGCAGCTCATAGACTCATAAAACTTGTCTCTTAGTTTTCAATCTCAATCAAAGAAGATATGCTAAGACAAAATATAGCACAATCTGCATTTTTTTCCCTAATCTACACGTGCTGGTTTGAGGCTGTATTCATCAGGGAACTTAGATATTTGTTGTTTTTTAATCAATCACTTTATGGTTTAAAAAGTAAATTTTCAGCTTGATTGTTAGACTGAATTGGTTTCTGCTCATCTTTTGGTTTCACATCAAGAGGTTCTTTTGTTCTAAACCAGGAGTGTTCAAGTTAAATGTTCAGAAGGTGTGAAACTGCAAGCTTCAATTTAAGAAAATTCTAGCAAAGGCAAGATAATAAAATTAGATTTACTGGAAAATAGAAAGGTGATTCAAGTGAAAAAGAAGTATCAAGACAAATGTGGATTTATTGTGTGGAAACTAAGAGGGCTTAATCCTTTTCATTTTAGTGTCCTTGTGTGGAATGTAGTTCCTGTCATGCCATGAGGCTGCATTATGATTTTGGCACAGTCTCCATTGCCTTGTTATTTAGCTATTTGTAGTGATAACTCTACTTCAGTTTTGAATTTCCTTTTTTTTTTCTTTTTTTTTCTTTTTTTTTCTTTTTTTTTCTTTTTTTTTTCCATTCCAGTTTCTATATGTCTTTTACAACACTTGTTTTTACTGTAGATATTATGAAAGCAAACCCTAGAAAATATTTCAATATGCATCACTTCTTTGAATGGTACAAATAACACCATCAAGAGGATATCCAATATTGCCTAATCAATGCACATAAATCACATAAGATTTATTCCAGTGATGCACAGTAAATCTTGATCAATCCATGATAACATACAGGAGGAATGCTGGGTTTAATTTATGAGGTATGATGTCACCTTTTATACCACTGGTAGGGATTCACCTAATTTATGGAGGCTCACAATAATTATGCATTAAGTACCAATGCTCAGTGTTAACACCATGCATTTAAAGTGCAATTCCTTATTGTTCAGGAAATGCTGCTTGGTTTCCACAATTCTCTGCATTAAAGTTAGGGCTGAGGATTTACCGGGAAATAAAGGAACTTTCAGCTGAGCCTACAAGTGATTCAAAACATGGTAATTAAACCATTACACCAGTTGTTAATTTCTCATATCAGTGTCACAATTTGTTGATAAATGCCTTCTTAATGAATTTGCACATAAAAGAACATTACCCATATACACAGTGTGCTGCTGTCACCAGCCACTCATCACTGACAAGGGAAGCTCCACAAACAGGTTGAAAATTAAAATGGAGTGAAACTATCCAGGGCCAAGCCCCTCTTCTGGCATCACTTCCACCCACAATTCTTGTTCCATTTTTCTGAGTTACCAGGTGTTTTCCACAAGCTATGATAAAGCAAAATAAAACCAAATCAAATAAAAAAATCGAAGGGATGTAACATATTTTATTAGACTAGTCAATTTCCTTGGGAAAAAAAAGACTTTGTAGAATCTGAACTGCTATTCAAAAATATTATGGAAAAACGTTTGGGTTTTTATAGCTGAAATCAAGATGCAACTGTCTAACTTGGCTGTTTTCTTTCCTCAGACCTTCTGGAATTTTTATACATTTATTTTATATATGTTTTCACTGCAGATCCATCTCTAGTGTACGCTTAACACTGAAATCAAGTGAAGACTATATTTTCCTGTGTTTATATCATTAGAGTATAGCACTTATAGCCCATTCCCTAACCTTTCCATTCAAGCTATAAACATTAGGCTTTATGGTCTGAAAAATTTGATCTCTCTGTGAAATAGTCCTGGATTCTGTGTACTTACATTGAATGTTACATTGCAGGTGAATCACCAGGTTGTCCAAACAGTGTTCTCTAGAATGAAAGTGCAATTAAATCACAAGTATCTGCACATCAGATAGCTCTGTCAAATATATATACATACACAGAGAAATTTATATAATAGTGTATATAAAAGTAGATTCGTTTAGCAGTATCAGCCTGTTAAATACAATAACTAATGCTACATGTTTAGATATAATTAAATATACAATTAAAACATATTTAATATTTATATTTAAATATATATATATTAATCATAAATAGACAACATTATATGTTATACAACTTTAAATGTACATATTCCTCTTCACTGGGCACTTAATTGATTTATATCATGGAAATAAAAGTAGACTCTTCTGTGTTAGGGAAATGAGTCATCTGTCCATGACAGACTTGCAAGGAAGTTATAGCTGCCTATGGTACTTTTTCCTACCTTTTGAGATGTTTTCAATACCTTACCACTAGAGATCAGTGTGGCCAAAGAATTTAAGAGGTTAGTTTTATATCCCTGTATCATTTCACTAAGAAAATAATGCTACTGTAAAATACATAGTTGCATATGCTGGGTTAGAAATCATTTAGCTGAGATATAAAGCCAGAGCCTTTACAGCCCAAGACCACAGATCAAAACTGCTCCAGCATTTCTGATACCCAGAGGTTTTAATATTATGCTCATAGTCTGTAATGAATGTGAAACACGTGGGACAGTGTGTGTGCTGGCAATTCAAATCTGATACACACAGAAATACGAATGAGAGGAAGATAGAAAACCAAGCTCTGCCAACAGTTTGTTCTCAGTGAGCATTTCCACATTCCATTTTTAAATAGAGTAGGTGAAAGATACTTTAAACGTGCTAGGGAATGATGCATCCCTCACTGTGTTTGCTCTAAAATTTGTTATTTGGTGTGAGGGAGATGTGACCCAATAATTTCCCAATGGCACAGTGGTACAAGAAATAAAGTGGGAACAGTAACCACCCACCACCTCCCCAGTTAAACCTCCACTATAGTGGGGTGCAAATGAGATATTCCTCTGGCTCTGAATAGTCCCACATTGCCATTTTCCACTTCAAGGTAGGTACCTAATTTAAAAGCTGTGATTTAAAAAGTGGAAACCAATTTTTGTGACTTGCATTCAAATCTGTATTGATTTCATAAGGGTGTCCCTTTGTAACCAGACAACCATCAAGGACAACCAGAAATGCATAAACCCACAGGAAACCAGTACCATCTTCAGCATAAACTTCATAGCAACTAAATACCCTTATCCACAATGCCTTCACAAGCTTTCAAAGGGGCGTCAGTGGTGCTGTATTTTAGATCGTTTATCTGACCCTACGCTTTCTCATAGTTAGATGCATAAACTACCCAAAATAAGAACCAAAATGGCAGATTTGTCCCTATAATTTTACATATTCAGGGTGAAGGGAGTTGCTTGTCCCACCATAAACATCTACTGGGAGCTTTAGTAGAAATTATTTCATTTGCCTCTGCTTTTTCTTCTTTGTGGAGCTAGCTTCCAGCAGGAAAAGCACTTCCTTGCCTGCACTTCAGCCCAACAGTCCTCAGCTGCCTCTTGGTCATCACAGGAGTGGCCAAAAGGCACCAGAGACATGTACTGAACTCTCTCCTCTGTGCCTCTCTGAGTGTCAGCTGTCAAGCAGCATGCCAGGCAGAAATCTGGAGTAGTTAGGATATCTGTGAGTATGATCTTCACTTAGAACTGGCAAAAACAATTGGTCCCTGTGGAATCTGCTCACATATATCTCAAAGGCAGGATCTGGGGCTCTGACAAAGCTATCCTTCCAAAAATCACATTACCTAAGGGCACCAGAGAATGCCTTTGCTGTCTCTGTCACTGCAGCTTTCAAGCCCTATTATATGTGCCCTCCTTTGTTTCAGTGGTGGATGCACTTGAATAAAAATCAAAGACAATGTGAGAAATACATTTTATAATTAGATTACCAGTTAATGAATTCAGTTGCTTAAATTATCCAATCTGTGTGCTCTTTCTAGCATTCATTATGTGTACAAAAGCCATGTGTGAATCTGCCATAGTGTCACCCTGCAAAATGATTCCTATCAGCTGCCCGGATGAAACATGGGAGAAGACACCTATTTCTGCAACAGAAATACAACTAAGATAAATGAATTTATTCCATTTCCTCCTGCTTTAATCACTTTAAATGTTTAATTGGTATTGACTGAAGGCATCTTTAAATCATTACTGCTCTTCAGGATGTCTTGTGGCAATGCTGGTTTAGACATTCACTCAAGAAAAAAAGAAATATTCCATTAGTTTAAGATACTTTCACCACCCGTGAGAATGATAAATGTTTGGGGTTAACAGAGTATAATTAGAACATAAAATGTAACTTTTAATCTTTTTTCCTGTAGACAAAATAATAGACCATAGAAAATTAAGAAGTGTCTATTGTTTTATTACTATGAGGTGTGTTTATAGAGGAAACTGAAAGAACATGGACTCTTGCTGTCCTCAGCATGGTTTCAGCATTTTAGCAATTAGACAGTAATTTTCTGGCTCAGTGTTCTGGTAGAAATCCAGAAAAAAATTATACAGTAAACCCTCTTGTAAGCAGACAACAGTAATTGAAGTCATTACAATTCATTAAATGTATGATGGCAAACTTTTCTCCTTGGGAGTTGTAAATCTCACCATTTCCTGAGGATGTAATCCCTTGCTAATATCACTTTTGCATTATTCTACAAGAAAATACTAGTTTGTAGTGCCCTTCAGAATCACTTCAGCTGTTATTTGGACTGAGAAAGGTTAGAATAGAATCAAGTGTATTCTGAGGATCACGTCATTTAATGATTCACTTGTAAACGTGGAGACAAATCCAGAAGTCATTTTTTGAGTGGGGATAGTTTGTTTAAATATAGATACCTGTCAGTGGATGACTTAAATTAGCAATCCTCAGTATGTTCAAAGTCTATATCAATAAAGTCAAAGGACTATAGAGTGTGACTTATCATATTTCAAGAGATGCCTTGATGGATCAAAATTTGGAGTGGTTATTTTTCTCTGCTGATTACAGAGAGAACCTACTATGACAACTGCTCTGTAACTATGGGCAAATGTCACTCCATCTTAATTCTTCTATATTATATATAGGTAGTCTTAATTCTACTATATCAGGTACTCATAATTTAGAGATTTCTAGATTAGAAATGTTTTGCTAAAAGAGCATATAATTTCCACAGTAAAGGGATAGAGCTGTCAAATAGGATTTGAGCTATATATTAGTGCATAAATAATCAACAACATACTTAAACACATTGTTTGTATGAGGAAAAAACCTCACTGTACTCACCTTTTTGTAAAAATTAGGCTGTGGTTATCTCCTTTGGTGATAGTGACAAATGGGCCATCTCCAGTGAATAATACCTCTGATGACATATTTGCATCCCTGGGACAAAAAGACACATGCTTATTTTGAGATATATACCCTATTCCACCAGTGGAGCAATATTTGGGAAATGATTATGCTGATAGAATAGAGACCAGCTTTTTTGTTTTGTTTTGTTTTTCTTCTCCTCAAATAATGACCCTTTAGCAGGAGATTTTTGAGGCTTGAAACTTGTTCAGATTAAAATGTGAGTCACTTACTTTGAGTCTTACATCTTATAAGATTTCTAATGCTACAGTAATATTGAAAGAGACTTAATTCCTTTGACAGCAGTAAATATTTATTTTGACTTTTCAGTGCCACAGTGAAGGGTTTGAAATACCTGTTCTTAAGTGTATGGAGCTAGAACTTAGAATGCCAAACAGGGCAGTAATAGCTAAACCTTTGGGTGTCACAGTCTTGTTTTTTTGAGGGGTGCAGTTATACTATACTGTCTAGGAAAGAAGTGAAATTATATTTTGTATCATGAAGAATCTAATGAGTAAAAAAATAAAAAAGGTAATTTTCACCTCATGGATCTGTTGAAATCAGAGTAGCTGTGGAATAAGTCAATAGTGTCATGTTTGCTATTGAGCAGGAGTGGAGTGTATTCACAGAGTCACAGAATCACAGAACAGTTTGGGTTGGATGGGACCTTTAAAGGTCATGTAGTCAATTTAAAGGCATCAATTAGTTTATTGTTCAACATTTTTTTTTTTGTAGCAATGGCTTTTTGAACTAAGAATTCTGTGTACTATTGGTGAGACAAATTGTTTTGACATTTAGAACCCATATCCAGATTTACTCCATAATCCATTCTGCATCATGTACTTTGTGATACTTAACATGACCAGTTTGGAACACATATCTATGAAACATATTTGATTTCCCTTGAGGAAACATGGAGAAAAAAGTTAGCTGTGGTTAGCCTGCATAATTTTTTTGGGGGTGACAGCCTCCCATCTGGCCCTTTAGACTTAGGAGCGAGAAGAACATTTGTTTAATACACAAGGAGCACCTGCAGGTTTAATGCACAGGGGGCACTTGCATTGTGTCTTCTCTTCAAATGCAGTAAATCTCACTCTCCTGGGAAGGATGAAGTCTGGAATCTGCCTGCAAATCTGCTGTGTAAAGAGGTGTTCAACAACCCTCCTGTGCCTCTAGGAGTGTTGTATGGTCCATCTGCTGGAAAAGTCACTTCTGCTGCATTTCTCAGCCTGGAGGTGCCTTTTAGACAGTCTGAGAGAGCAGTAAAGTGCCAAGCCAGGTAGGCAGAGTCAAATTATATGATGAAGAACTTTGCTGAGACCAGCAAAGTACTCCCAGGAACTAATTTCCTTCTGAAGAATGCTGCAAGTTCATGAAGAAAATAGAATGAAGAGTTTCAGAGTAAAGCCTAAACTCTCACTCTTGTTGGACTTTTAGGTGTGACAAAGTTGCCAGGTCTACCCCCATTCCTGGGTACAATGCAGCAAAGACCCAGCTGACTCTGGTCCCAGGGAAACAGGGTTGTTTTGCATCTGCCCAATGGAATGGTAAAAAGCACAGTGTGTGATTTTCTTGGTTCCAGGAAATAAGATGCTGACAACAGATTTCAGCAGTGCTGTCAAATGCACACAGCTAACAGTGCAAGCTGAGCAAAGGATAATTTTCAGGTTTCTCCAGAGCATTAATTTCTTCACCTCGCACCCCAGACTCATTAAGAAGATGTGTAAATTATTTGCCCAAGTGTATTTTGTGGATGCACCATGAGCAGGCCCCCAGACTGGCTTCTGGTTGGGTACAAATCACAAATGCAACAGTCACATATTCGAAAAATGGAGGCAAAAGGATTCACACGTGAGATTTATTAGAACCTGTGAGGAGCATTGCACTTTCTAACCCAGGTACATAAATAATCAAGATATGATACAGGACTCCTACCAGCTCAGTCTTTTTCATAAATTAAACAGCAAGTGAGACTAGCAAATTTATAAGCAATTAATAGTAAAACTAAATTGTCCTAGATGAGCTTTAGCCTGTCTTTCTAATAAAGCATGATTCTAGGTTGTAATTCAGTGTAGGAGCATGAGCTAAAGCCTACTCAGGAGCTGTTATTTCAAGCATCCATTTGGTAACAAATATGGTGACACTTATTAACAAATATACTGCTACAGGGGGATTCAAGGAAAGCAGAATAGTGTGATGTTCACCGGAATTACATATATATGTATATACACACACCTATTCATATATGAATACTTATATATAGGCACATACCTATGAGAATTTTGTCCTATGCTGTAACTGCAGTAGCACCCATGTTACAAAAATGTGATGCAAATTAGGTTTAAAAATATTTTTTTCTTGACAATGGGAATATGTAATAAACTGAGAAATGGAATTAAAAAGAAATAACTAGGAAGCTTAATAGGAACTCTTTTAGCAGGTGCACCTGAGTGGTTTATAGAGACAACCTGAAAGATATTGCCACAGAATGTCAGGGGGACAAAAGCATGAAGTAATTTCTAAAAGGTAGAATACCATGGAAGACAAAGTTTGTTGCCTATCAAATGTGTCAATTAAATCAATAGATCACTAAATTATTTCTGTCCAGAAGGGAAAGGAGGCAGGGCAGGGGCAGAAAGAATCAGAGGAAGAAGGCCACTGGCCACTCTAAAGAACAAAGTATTTGTTCAGAAGCACATTTAAACATAGTCTGTATATTCTTACTTACATGCATGCATATATAAATTACAGACAGGATTTGTGCATGTAGCTACCTGATATTTATGTAAACTCAATACTTACCCAAAGGCAAAAAGTAAAAAAAACAACAAACCAGCAGATATTTATCCAATTAGAAGCATTTGTGAAATAGCACTTGGATATTTTTCTAAGTCATTCTAACTCTGTGATTGCTCCAATTAATTTATCAGAAGGGGATTTGTAGGTGTCTTTCTTTGGTCAGAGACAAAAATAATGAATTGCAGGCTTAGAATTTAGTTTGATTATTAGCTGAGTGAGTGACACTCCCTAAAAACCTCAAGCACTGCAGGAAAGCTAATTATTATTCAGTGGACAGCAGTGGAGCAGCACATGATGTAAGTAAGGCCAAAATTTAGGCCATAAATTTTACCATAGATTAAAAAATGCAACACCCTGCACTCAGAAATCCCCATGTTTCCCCTGAAAATTCTCCTGAACAGTGACTAAAGCCAAATCTATTTTTCTGTCATATACTTCTCTACTCCATCCCTGCTCTAAGTCTACCTCGGGAGAAATTCCATTTTCTCCCTCAACAGCTCAGATCTAATGATGGCAATGAAATGTGTTGGGACCCCAGTAGCAGAATATCCAAGTGATTCTCTCTACTTGGAATGAACAGCAGCACCACAGAAGCAGAGCAGCCAAG
>VXBB01000837.1:16907-38580 GCA_013399915.1 Illadopsis cleaveri | reverse complement strand
TATTCAGAACAAAAATTCAGAAACTCATTAACTTATTGGTAAAAAATCTTATGCTATTGGCTAAGACAAGGCTTAGTCACTAAGATAAGTGACTAAGGAAGTTGGATTGTAAGGTCAACAGAATCTCATGTATACACATGTGTATAAAATAAGACTTTTATTATATAATAAATTTATATATAATAGTATCAATGGAGTCTCATGTGTTTTAGCAGCTATAGCTGCATTTCAGGCAGATGGCAGGTATTGCCACTGTGAAGTAAAGGAAAGCATGCAATGCTTTGACTGGTTACCNGTGATACAAGTTAGGTTTAAAAATATTTTTTTCTTGATAATGGGAATATGTAATAAACTGAGAAATGGAATTAAAAAGAAATAACTAGGAAGCTTAATAGGAACTCTTTTAGCAGGTGCACCTGAGTGGTTTATAGAGACAACCTGAAAGATATTGCCACAGAATGTCAGGGGGACAAAAGCATGAAGTAATTTCTAAAAGGTAGAATACCATGGAAGACAAAGTTTGTTGCCTATCAAATGTGTCAATTAAATCAATAGATCACTAAATTATTTCTGTCCAGAAGGGAAAGGAGGCAGGGCAGGGGCAGAAAGAATCAGAGGAAGAAGGCCACTGGCCACTCTAAAGAACAAAGTATTTGTTCAGAAGCACATTTAAACATAGTCTGTATATTCTTACTTACATGCATGCATATATAAATTACAGACAGGATTTGTGCATGTAGCTACCTGATATTTATGTAAACTCAATACTTACCCAAAGGCAAAAAGTAAAAAACCCAACAAACCAGCAGATATTTATCCAATTAGAAGCATTTGTGAAATAGCACTTGGATATTTTTCTAAGTCATTCTAACTCTGTGATTGCTCCAATTAATTTATCAGAAGGGGATTTGTAGGTGTCTTTCTTTGGTCAGAGACAAAAATAATGAATTGCAGGCTTAGAATTTAGTTTGATTATTAGCTGAGTGAGTGACACTCCCTAAAAACCTCAGCACTGCAGGAAAGCTAGTTATTATTCAGTGGACAGCAGTGGAGCAGCACATGATGTAAGTAAGGCCAAAATTTAGGCCATAAATTTTACCATAGATTAAAAAATGCAACACCCTGCACTCAAAAATCCCCATGTTTCCCCTGAAAATTCTCCTAAACAGTGACTAAAGCCAAATCTATTTTTCTGTCATATACTTCTCTACTCCATCCCTGCTCTAAGTCTACCTCGGGAGAAATTCCATTTTCTCCCTCAACAGCTCAGATCTAATGATGGCAATGAAATGTGTTGGGACCCCAGTAGCAGAATATCCAAGTGATTCTCTCTACTTGGAATGAACAGCAGCACCACAGAAGCAGAGCAGCCAAGGCTGCTGTTGGCTCCAGCTTTACTCTTGAGCCATCCTTATGAAAGTGAAGATGTAAATGATGACATAAAGTGATAAAAGAGTGATGCATCCACAACACTCTCCCAGTGCTCTCCAATACTTGTCCTCATGCCCAACCTGCCATGTTCAGAGTTATCAATCCTGTACTGAATGTCATCAAGACAGGGTTTGCCACACTTTCAAATTTGTTGGCACACCAAGCACTCCACTTGACAGAGACAGATACATTTGCCATTTTTTTGGAGAGTACAGCAGTAAAATGAGGAGGAAAATGCCAATATACACTCAACAAATCTGCAAACCAGTTACAGAGGACAATGAATATTTATCACTCACCCCAACCCCAACAGCTGGCAAACACTGTCTGAAATCTCTCCATTCCAATCATCTGCACAGGCCAGATGCCACATCTTCCCAATCCTGGCCTGTACCAGCCCTTTGGTGCTCAGAGAGCCATTGAGTAACCTCACTGAAAAATAAAATGGGCAGAAACATTTTAAATAGGTGATAAACCACTTTCCTCCCCGACCCTAAGCAAACAGAAATGTAATATAAAGAGATTTATTACTGCTGATGAAGAACACAAAAAAAGTTAAAATGCATTATGGAGGTAATAAACCCAGCATCTCCAGGATGTTGCGCTCCCACAGGAAGGAAATACTATTGTTATTTCCTATATTTCTGCCACAGGAGAGTTTCATATCTTGTATTTTGCAAATGTGTCAGAAATAGACAATAAACAGTACATTTTCCATCAACTCTAAACAATACCTTCTTTTTTTCTTAGCATTATATAATTTCCAAATAATGAGTGAAGCTTTAGCTCCATGATGCTCAGCAACACTGACTGGAAATAAGGTTTAAATGAGTCTTGACAAAAAAACCAAATAGATTTTCAGTTCCAATTGCTGTGAGTTTTTCCTGTTTTCATTGCAGTTTTAGTTAAAACATTCTCAATAATTAAAATCTCATTGAAAACTTTTCCCAAAAGAAAATATTCAGAACAAAAATTCAGAAACTCATTAACTTATTGGTAAAAAATCTTATGCTATTGGCTAAGATAAGGCTTAGTCACTAAGATAAGTGACTAAGGAAGTTGGATTGTAAGGTCAACAGAATCTCATGTATACACATGTGTATAAAATAAGACTTTTATTATATAATAAATTTATATATAATAGTATCAATGGAGTCTCATGTGTTTTAGCAGCTATAGCTGCATTTCAGGCAGATGGCAGGTATTGCCACTGTGAAGTAAAGGAAAGCATGCAATGCTTTGACTGGTTACCAAAATATTTTATTAAAAAAAAAAATATTTGTGCAGAAAACCTTTTCCCACCAAAATGCTTTCACAAAGAGTACCCACAATAGTAAATAAAAAATTTAGATTTTTAGAAATGTCTCTGTGACACCTGGAGTGCATGAATGAAAGAGTGATTAATTAATGGTAAATATTAGATTAGATTAAATTAAATTTTTGAGCTTCTTAAACATACTGGAATTGTATGCACTGCAAGAGTTCTTCAAATTACTTTTGACACCTCTCTTCTTGAGAGAACTTGAACTATAACTCCTTTTCCTTTCTCCTTATCAGATCCATGTTCTTCTCCAAATACATTATTGGTAAGGAATAATAAAGTCATTGAGAATCCAAAAACTGCTTAATTCAGATATCATATATTTTAGAATTTTGTCATTTCTTTGCATTTCCTGGAAGTTTCAGAAGTTGGGGGATTTGAAAAGACAGTTTTTCTAGTTCAAATTGCCACTTCTGATAAGACATTGGAATTGGTTTCAGGAAAATGAGAAAGGTTTTTGGACACTGGAAAGACTCGATATGAGAGTTTCTAATTGAATTTTCATTTTGTTTTAAGACACAGATTGATTTAGCCAAAGTTTGGATTAAATGGGTTTTTGGAAACAAATCTCCAGGCTTTTCATGTGAGGTAATTTGTTGTGAAGTAATAGACAATCAGTGGCAAAATAAATCTTAGGGAAAATGTACATCGTGTTAATGTAGGCGATGGTTACCTTGTTCAGATCTTCTTCAGCAATGATTGGAAAAAAAATATTCAAGTTTTCTTTGCTTAAGGTGAAACTGAAGTGAATTTTATTCTATACATTTTAAAAGAAGACTATGTTTGCAACAAAATAGCCAATGGCACTAATTTGAGGAATGAATCTGTGTCTTCAGGCATCTATCACCTATCTATCTATCTATCTATCTATCTATCTATCTATCTATCTATCTATCTATCTATCTACCTACCTACCTACCTACCTACCTACCTGCATGTATTTACATATGCCATGTATATTTTTATATATATGCATGTAAAAAATGTTGAAATCAATGGACTATCAGCACACACCTAAAAACATATCTGATCCTTAGTAGAGCTCTTTAAAACAAAGGAATTTTTCTCAGCTTAAAGACCACTTTTAAATCTTCTGTTAGTTCCCCAAAGAAGATCGTGAGGAAGAGCAGTTTAACTGCTGTGCTAGGCCAAACATGATCTTAGCATTAGTCTTACATTAAATTATTGTTTTAGAGAATCTTATTTCCCTGCTATGTGAAATGAATTAATTTTTTGAAGCTATGCCATCCATTAACCCCATGGAGTCCAGGTGGGCTGGAGGGTGCCATGTGTTATAGTTTGGCTTCACACCCACAAAGCTATTTGGGAATTTCCACCAAGAACAAGTTTATTCTCCACCTTGCACTGCAGGATTTCTACTGCTGTGAAACTCAAATTGATTACAAAAATCAAAGCAAAACCCAGTAGAATTTGGAAATATAAAACGAATACAGAAGAAAAGCATATGTTGAGTTTTCTTTTATTTTTGAGGCCATTATAAACAACTACAATTTTGAACACAGAGGAGCTTCCTTCCTTTTCCAGAGTTCTTCACCAGATTCCATACACTATCTCAGAAAAGTGGCCGTTTTCCTCGCTCTGACATACTCAGTGAGATGCTGCTGTGCAAATTGGCATGGCCTGCATGCATCTGCTGCATTCTACATTAGCTGAGGTCTTGTGGCTGTTTACCTAGGCAATTCCTGCCAGATATGCATGGCTTATGTTGGGTACTGGGAAAAATTTCTTCACCAAAAGGGCTGTCAAACATTGGGAGAGGCTGCCCTGTGAAGTGATGGAGTCACCAGCCCTGGCAGGATTTAAAAGACATGTAGATATAGCACTGAGGGACACGGTTTATCACTGAACTTGGCAGTGCTGGATTAATGGTTGGACTCAATGCTCTTAATAGTCTTTCCCAACCTAAATTATTCTATGATTTCTTTTTATGAAGGAAACCTTACTGCATTTTGCTTCATCAGAGCCGTCTTCACACTGAGGCACGCTGTCACACAGGTTGTGCAATGGGATGCATTTCCCACTCCCACACTGATGCTCATCTGCTGTGCAAGCCCCTGAAGGGAAACGAGAGGAAAATTAATCTGTAGTTGTGAGGAAAATTTATGTTCACAGAAGATCTTACAGTTCACCTGAAGAAAACTACGTAGATAGTATGAAGAACCTTTAATTTCCTTTTCTTTCCATTTCCATCCATCTCTCTTTCAAAATAAAGATAATTTTCAGATAAATATTCCCTAATTAAGAATAAAATCTTAATCTGTGGTACTCTGTCTTGTAACTTCTGCTTTAGTTAGAATTGCTCAGTTAGTAGTGTTCTACCATTGCAACTGATAAACATGGGAGTGAAAAGTCAAATCCTGTCAAAAGTGACTAATGATTTAAATTTTCAAATGTTCAACACTTTCACAAATTTTAGAGACCTTAAACTCTGTCAAGTCAAACATATGAGCAAAGAGGCAATGAGAGCTGAGTGTCCTTCTGAAACGTGTTCGTTAGGAAAGGTGCAAGAGACAAAAGTAAATGGAATGAATGAGGAAAACATTCATAAAAGTAGGATTAAACTACTTCAGAATCAGTTATAAAATAAATAAATAAAAGCAAATGAGGGAGAGAGTAAATGTAAAGTTATAATTCTTTCTGTGGCCAAAGTGTATTTTTAATGGCTTCATTTGTATGACAGGAAATATACAGTCATAAACTTAAATTCTATCAAAAAATTGTTTCTTTTACCTTCCTGGACTTACTGACAGAAATATTTAATTATCTAGAAATTTTATTTAAAGCAAGATAATTGCTTTACTTCTGAATTTTAATATTCCTATGAAATGATTCATTCATCTATCAGCATGGCCTGTATCAAATGGAAGCAGAAGAATATGGTTTATAAAAGGCTTGAACCAGATTTTCAAACATTTAATGTCCATAACTAATGACAGATATTCCAAAGGACTTGGTTCTTAATTGACAGTGTTTTTTATTACATTGCATACTGCCAAGAATTATTTTTGTTAAAATAATTCTTACTTTAAAAAAACAATATTTCATAGAAAAAATAAGATACAAAGAAAAATCTGCTTTTCTTCTAAAGTTAATTTATTTACTGACAATCCTTTTATCCTTAGGCCTGCATGCTAATGGTATTAGTTTCTGTCCTTTGGCTGTGAAGATCATGAACAAGCATAATTCTTTTGCAAATGGAACTTTTTAAATATATTTAACCAGAACTGGCAATGGCCACTCTGAGAATTCTGCCTTGCTAAGCTTAATTTTCACTTTACAAAATATGGGCAAAGCTGGCCCAGCAAGGATGCTGAACCAGCTGAAACAAAAAGGCAGAGAGTTGTTGGACTGAACAAATGTGATAGAGAAGGCAGAATAAGAAGCAGCAAAATTGTCTTATCAGCATATAAACTAACGTCTGAGTCTTGCACAATGGGATTAAACAGAGTTAATTTTACAAATGTAAAGGTTTAAAAAAATATTAAGAAAAGTAACATTATTATTACTACTGTGAATCCATAAAAAATCTGCCACTGGTTAAACAAGCTGGGAGAAACTTGTCATTTCTGACTTTGTGTTCAGGTATGTGAATGGTACTTCACACATCTCTCAATACATATTGCTTTTTCTTTCTCTGTTTTTTTTTGTATCAGACTTCCATAAATACAAAGCCTCTGATTAATTCAGTCAAGACTTGGCCTAGATTTAGTACAATTATTTGTCCTGCTAAGCATATTACTGTTCCATGTAATTTGCATTATGCTTCATTTTGTATATTTTGGAGACTTGATGGCTGAATTATGAGTGACAAGTCTAATCGCAGTCCCCAAGAAAATCAACAGCCCTTCAGAAGGGATCTGGCTGGAACCAGAAACACTGCTGTCCAAATATTTAAGAGACTAGTTCTTCTCAGATTATTCACACACTGAAGACCAAATTTTTAAAGATGCAAGAAGGACCACATTGCAAATATTGATCAGTGTTACCACATACAGTTTTGTCTTCTAGTTCGTTTTCAATAGTAAATATTTTATTAATGCACATAATTAAATATTTTATAAATGCACATAAATTAAACACACTTTAATGACACCCTGAGATTATTTACAAAGTGATGTTTTTTCCTTGGGTTTTTATAGGGAATAGTTAGTGTTTGCCTTCTTAACTTCTGAAAATATTTTGGTCAAAATACTGAGTCAATTTTCCACATAATATCACAGAGTTGCATATGATCACAGACATTGCCCAATTACACTAAGAAACAAACCTATCACTTTTCATGCCAGGAAATATAAAGTACAGATGAGTAACCAGCCTTATTCTCTTTAACATTTACATTTTTCTGCTGAGCAAGTGCGGAGAGTCACTTTGCACTCTCCACATTTTCTGAAATACATTTGGCCAGCGGTATAGCCTCTTAAATAAAAAGGTTCAGATGCTTACTTAGATGGTAGCCAGTAGTAAAATTTGCAAGAAATCCCTTCCTTGTAGTAGATTTGTCTGTCCGGAGGATCACTGTCATCTGGTTTGTTGTAGAGAAGACATCTGGCAGTGGGCCTTTCTCTGTGTAGACAGCTGTTCACCAGGAAAACATGAGTAAATTCAACCTATTCTGTTCATATATATTTCAAAATGTTTTGGGTTCAAAAGCGAATACTGCCAGCACAGGGATGTAGCTGCTCCCCCAAACCTGACTGCTACACCCCTGACTGTCATGATCAGACTCCAACACCAGGTTTGACTAATCAGCATAGAACAATGAGAGCTCAGCTAAGAGATCATCCATCTGTTTGTCCACACATGGGAACAGTCTGATTTACTGAGAAGTTAATTTCACATGGATTGCACGGAGAGCTGTGCAAACATTTTGGAAACCTGATGTCACATAGAATATGCTTTCTCAATTTTTCCTCTGAATTTCTAAGGCCCTAAAAATGCAAATGGAATGAGAGGAATTTAATGCCCTTGATATTATATCCATCAGTTTGCTCCAGCTGTCTGATTACATTTATTTTAGTACCTCCTGCTGCTACTTGCCCAAAAGTAAGGAGTCTGGTCCTCTGCCATCTCTGACTTCAACCACATCATGAATACTTTCCAGATCAAAATCCTCAAAATGAAGCTGGATGTTTTTTCCATTTTCAGCATTCAAGTACCATACACCTGGAAAATAGTAACACACATACAGAGACACAAATTACCTTTTCAGTAGTTACATTTACTGTGCCATTTTTAAGTTGAAGTGTTTTGGGGGGAGAAAAAAAAAATTCTCCTAATTTGTTACTAATCACCCAAGAAATTAAAAAGTTTAAATCTTGTATTTAAAAGCTGTCAAGATCCAAAAGTCTATAGTTTCTCATTCTTAAAACATTTTTGAAAACTAATTTTAGGGTTCTATGACATATACACGAGCTTTTAATCATTCATGTCAGCCGTGGTTTTCCCCAAAGTAGTAAAGCTCATTCTTTTCTGACTGTGACAATGTGACAAAAAGTCTTGTCACTTAAGTCTCATTTGATTGTAAGATAATTTTTATAATCAGTCACAGAAGCCTGTCTTTCAACTTAGAATAGCTCTTTGCTTCTGTTTAGCCTATACTTTCTCATATTTAATCTAAGTGTGGATAATATGGAAATCTTGTAACGACAGTAAAAAATAAATATATATATATTTTCATGGAGTGAAATGTATTTTCTCACTAGCAGGAATCTCATTTGGGAACTTGTGGAATGAATCCTGGAAATGTGAGCCATATCTCAAGCGGAACAGAAACATAAAATGACAACTCTTATGATTACCATCCCAGCATAATTCCCCAGGATTGAAGGAATAAATAATTAAAATTTCATTTAGAGGCAATGATAAAGCTCTCTTCCTTGCTTTATCCATCAACAAGACACAGTGAACCACCTTGAAGCATTCACTTTTGCCAACTCTGTTTTAATCGAAATCATGTAACGTCAGCAGAATAACAATGTCTTCTCACTCGTATGTTAAGAAATATTCAATGAAGAGAGGATTCTTTACATAATTCATGCACATATTCTTTGCCTCTAGAAAATTGGAGGTATTTAACAGCAGAAGTGATGATATTAACCTGGCAAATATACCAGGTTATGGTAAAATGGGGACTTTCATCGCCTTATGTGCTGCTGCATCGGTAAAAAGACTTGACATAATAGGCAGGATGGAATTGGCCTGTCTGGGCCCATTCCATTGGATTCTGGCTCTCTTCATCTCTTTTTAATCAGCTGGCACATGATTCCTTAGCTTTCTCTCAGTACCACATAGAATACAGTTAAAAGATCCCACTGCATATATTTTAGATCTTTTTGCTTTGTTTTATTTGACAGCAACTGAGTTGGAGAGCAGATTTAGTATCCCTATTTTTATATGATTAAACTTCTCCCGAAGATTTGGAAAATAATTACTTACATAAAGCTAAGTTAGGGTAATTGTTTGGAAAGTTTGCAGAGCTGAATGTGCTGTTTGGCTCCCAGAGTTCGAACGGCCCTCCACAGTCAGCTGAAAAAGAAAACATTTCAAGAACAAAATTAACCTGCTGTCTTCATTTTTAATGAAGTCTGTGGTAACAATGATAATTTATAAAAGCAATTTTTGTGATTATTGGTCTGCATGCTGTACCCATGACAGAAGTATGAAGACAAGAATGTGACTCAGTCATCTGTCTCATTTACCAGCACAGTAGTAAAAAAGCTAGGAAATGTCGAGGATAAGAGAGGTCCCCAAATATAACCAATTCATACACTTTGCTTGTATGCCTTTCTTGTTATCTGATCAACCTTAGAATCACAGAATCGTTGAGGCTGGAAAAGACCTCTGAGATCATTGAGTCCAGCCTTTGAGTGATCAACAGGACATCATCCACCTTGACCGTACACTGAGTGCCACGTCTGGCTGGTTCCTGAATGCCTCCAGGGACAGTGACTCCACCACCTCCCTGGGCTTCCCCTCCCAGTGCCTGATCACCCTTTCCATGGAGAAATTATTCTTGCAGCATCAGCAGAGATACTCAAATCTAAAGATCTTTTTGTCATCTAGCAAGAAACTTTCAGCAAAAAGGCATAAATCCCTCATACTCTTACTTTGTTTTCTTCAGGACCTTGAGACCTTTTACAGCTAAACCTTGTCAGTGGTTAAAACATTCATTTGCTTTTTCCTTAAAACAACTGTTCTAGAAAGAAATAGCTTTGTCATAAAAATGTATATGTATTTACAGGAAAAAATTAATAAAATTTCTGTAAAACCAAATACTTTAGATATGCGTACACACATATACATGCGCTTACAACATGGACACAGCTAACTGTACTTTATATATTCAATATTCTCTGTCAATACATAATTTTGATGGTGGTTCACACCCCAAATATGTCAGCTTCATGTTCAAAAACTTTACGTAATATTGAGAAATATTATTTATTTTCACTTCAGCCATCAGAGTGACTGAATGAACCATGAGAATGAACTTGGGCGTATTCCCACTTCTGTTGCTCACAATTACTTCATTCAAAAACGAAGGATAGTGCTCCTCCACTTGCTTCAGGAAATAGTAGTTAAGGCAAAACAGCTTTACTTTGTTTAGTTTGGTATTTTTTGATGTTTTATTCCTTGAATTAAAATTGGGGTTGTTTTTTTGTTTGTTTGGGGTTTTTTTTGTGTTTTTGTTTGGGGGGTTTTTGTGTTTTTTTGTTTGTTTGTTTGTTTGTTTTTTGTTTGTTTTTTTAACTCTCAGATTTTGGTTAAACTTTAATGCTCACCTCCTGACCCCTTATAGCTCAAATTTGCATGCCATGATGTCTGTCAGCATGGCACACTCTGGTCTCCTTGGTTGGGGACTACATAATCTACAAGTCCTACTGAGTCTGACCTTTGAATCCCACTGGGAGAAAGCTTAAAAAAAACCCTCCAAAACCACCAAACCCAAGAAAAAACTTGAACTTTCTCACAACAGCTATTTTCTAGAATTTTCTATTTCACTGAATCACTCCTGGCAAGAAAAGCTGAGCTCATGGAAAGGAAAAGGAACTGTTAACAATCTCATCATGACTAATAAGTATATTGTGTTTCAGCCATATGGCTCAGAAGGAGGATTATTTTCTATAAATACCATGAACAACAGATAAAGATTACTTTTTTTTTTTTGAGTGGACTATTACTGCATGTGAAATCTTATCTGGTGTTGACTACATGTAAGGCACATTAGTAGTGCTCTTGTTCTAGCATGGAAAAATGAGAGAAGAAATTGAATTTATTCATGTCTTGAAATAATGTTTTAAAAATTTCCAGTGATCTTTAAACATTAATTCTTATGGAGTTATTCATACAGTCGTTACTCATTAGAGAACCAAATAATAATCACTACAAACAATCTTGGTTGAGCAAAACAGATGATTTTCTCAACAGTTTAGAAATTATACATGACCTGTGTCTCTGTGCTTTGGCCAAAACTTCAGTTTACATTGACATACATATCTTAAGTGTGGGATGTGCACTGTCTTTTCCACACTGTTGTTTGTCTTAAGAGACAGATTATAAATTAACACGACGATGAAAGCAATCTTTGTGTTAGATGAAAGAGTAAGGTGACAGTCTTGTGCAAAAGACAAAAGCAAACCTGGCTTTCTCATGCCACCATCAAAAATATCCTTTTTTACGTTTCGAGGAGCTTTTGTGGCACTGTGAATGATGCCAGTGACTTGTACTGAAGCTCTAATTCTAGTGAAAGAAATTGACTCAGCTCAGATTCTTTTATGTCTTGTTTGTGGATGTGACATTTGTAGTGAAATCATCAGTGTTAGTAAGCTCGTACATATTCATCAAAGTAATTTCATCCTTCCTTGAAGATGATTGATAACATTCACTTTCTTTTCATCAGGTTACAGGTAATATGTGGTAGCGTGTCCCAACAAAATTATGAAAACAAGTTTTGTTTTATTTTCTTTTTTTTTTCCCCAGAAACAGCTTAAGACTGTCCTTTTGTATCATGGATCTCTTTAATCTCTTTCATAAAGAGTTATAAGTCAAATTGCTATGTCCCTTTTTTGAATGTTAAAATTTTATGACCATGAATTGGGTAGAGATCTATAGTTTGATATTCCTTTGGTGTTTTTCAGAAGCACTCAGCTACTATTTACCACAGGGTTATTCTACCACTGATCATTATACTGGTTCTAACTTGTGAAGCGTGTTTACCCACAGCACCTGAAGGTTAGCAGGAGGGGGCAAACATCAGCATCTCTCGACAAAATTATTTTAATGAAAACCGCTATTGAATTCCAAAACTCATTTTGAGAAAGTATGACTGAAATTACTACTGTTAATAAAATTTAATTTTGCTGACAGACACACTTTGTTGAACTTTACCTCCCTGTGTCTCGTGATGGAGATCTAAAACTGCATTTTACTCTTACATTTAGAAGGTTTTTTCTTACCTGTCTTGATGCAGTAGATTTGTAAGTGATAGATATGACAGAATAATAATATTAGTATACAGTGTTTCAACATGAATACAATGCAAACAGTCCAACCACAACTTTAATTTTAGATCATTTTTATTTACTATATGTTGTCAAGAGAGAAACCAGCTGTGCTTGGAAAGGCTCAGTAAATCTAATATGAGGCAGCCCTGGAATATGCTCAGTGTTTGTTTTAATGATTTGAAGCCGTGTCTGAATAGGCCATTTCCAGAATTTTTTTTTTTTCAAAATTTCATCAACTTTCAGAATAAATTGCAAAGTAAGCCCCATCAGATATTTTAATGATTTTTCCACAAGCTCTATTTATATTTGTATTAGTTTTTGCTTTGAATGTGCTTGGATTTGTTTAACATCATATACAATCTTTCTTCTCTCTTTTATATAAATGATCTAGATTTATAAGGGTAGGTACAGTTATTTTCTCTGTTTTTTTGCTGTGAGATTTTCCTGCTTAGCTCTGTGAAAGTGGAATGTTTTGAGGAAGCTTAAACCTCTGTGCTTTCCCCTAAAATACTCTGCAGCTGGAAGATTCTGGATCAAGCTGTACAACCTGTCTGAGGAGTCATGGAACTCGATCTTAGTGTGTTATCCTGAAGATAAATTTGCAATGCTGAGGAGAGGTTTTTATAAAACTGACGCTGAAAATTCTGAGCCACTCAACACACATACAGCAACAGGAAATCAACAGTGATTTAGTGTTTACTTACTAGGAACTAAAGGGGTGGTAGGAACAGTTGGCCTCACAGTTGGCTCCACATAATTGTCTTCATTACACTTCCCTTTCGTCAGGCCGATGTCATCCACGGCAATATCACTGGCACCACGCCTTTTAAAGGCATCAAAAACAACCTGAATTCAGGGAAAAAAATAATTAAAATTTAAAGAACCATTTTCATCTTCCTACTCTGCACTGTCCTGTCTTTTCTTGAATGTTCTTATTTCCACTGTAATCTACACTGGTGCTACACTAAGGGGAAGGTACCGGGTATGAGACAGAATTCCTCACAAAACAAAACAGCAGTATACAAACTTATGGATCATTCTAAGGAATGTAGTAGCTTCTTCATTTATGTGATGAACATGATTTAAAAATATTCAGTATCTTCATATATGTCATTTTATTAACAATTTTGCATTGCTCATCAGCCCAAACTTATCCTGAACTAATGACTCAAAAACCTAAAATTAATCTCATTTGTTCTTTACTGTTCTTTAATATCCACATATTTAAAGTAATACTGCAAGCAAGGAATTAGTGCTGGTGAAATAGAGTTAGGTATAGCAATCTTCTTGAGATCACGTGTGGTTGCATATTTCCTGGAAGTCTGATGCAGCCAGGTCACAGATGCATTTATTTCCTCAGATGTTAAATGTGTCTTTCTAGCAGTGCTTGCTAGAAATCAATCAAAACTACTGTAGCAGGGCAAACCATCCCAAATAGCTATAAAAATAAATTGTTTTCAAAAGAAGGTGCTGATATAATTATCTGGAATAAATCTCCCCCTTTTGTTTACAGATAAGTCAGTTGTTAAACATGTGGTGTCAAAACCAGTTCCATCTGCAACATAGTTTCAGTGGATTAATCTGCAAGTAATTAGTGAAAACACTGATTCACAATCTGAAGCAATTTAAATTTAAATCTTCTCATGACTGAATGCTTCACATCACCTTCACTACTGAGATTTTATGTTCCACAGCAGATTTTGATAGGATTTGAACACTCTTGTTTTGTGGAAAGCTCTCATGATAACAATCATTGTTCCTTGACAATGATCAGGTTTTCTGTTTTCTGAAATATTAATACTTTAAATTCCAGAGTAGGAAAAGGGGCTGTGAGAATTCAAATGGGGATTCCAATCTTCCGTATGCTAATATTTATTTGATGGCATGAATTGTTAAATGATACTCAGAATTATCTTCGGAACACTGGAATTTTGGGTTCATTTCACAGAAAGATCTGCTATCAATTTAGCTAAAATAAATGAAAAAAAAAAAAAAAGCAGCCTAACAAACCTTAAAATCAGATGTCTCATTTAAAGTTACTTGTCCATAATTCCAGTTGTTTCCATAGTTTCCTTCTTTCTCGAAAATGATCTTTTCCTGACCACGCTCATCACTTATGCTAACACTTAAACGGTAAACATTTGCTGCATACATGAAATACCTACAGGGGGAAAAGCATTTTGGTATCATTAGTACGAAGTCAAATTCCTTGAAAAAATGTCACTCTTTTTATTTTATAATGTTTTATGAAATAAGGATTAATTTGACGAGAGCGTGAAAATAATATTAATTGCATGTTTAAATTACACCTGGAATTGTAGAGGTCTAGTTAAGCTTCATGACAAAGCACATTTCAGGGATTCTTTATACCATTTTTGTGTAGAAATGGATATTGGACACAGGGTGAAAAAGAAAATACATTATAGCTAACTGCAGAAGTCAAAGCTAGGAAGGAATTAAACTTCAGGCCTAGAGCTGAGAGTGATTGTGGAAATTCAAACAGAACCAGGCTGGCGTTGCTGACACGTTGAGTAGGATCAATATTTTATATGAAAGAAATCTCTCTGGGTTTATTGTTAAACAAAATACAGGGTTAGGAATTATGTAACAATACCAAAAGCTTAGACAATAGGTATCTGAAGGGACCAAAGGCAAACTCAGAATCCGGACTCGCTCTTCTATGAATCCAAGTCCAATGGGTGTTGAAATATAAAATCCTGCAAGATAATAATCACACTTTAGCCAGGACAGAAGAACTTCCTTTTTATTTTTTTACTTATTGAGTTAGAGTTTTTACATTTTAAATAACATCAAGCACAGATAGTGTTGCATGATTCGGAAGATTCCCAACAGAGCAATTGTGAGTGATTATCCCAAGATATACTCGTCAGTCAATGATATATTAAATTGAGATTTTAAGTTTCTTGGATACTCCTCAGAAGTAGATAAGCAATGGGAAACTAGTCCTTTTAAGTCAGTGGGAATCCTGCCTTATATTCAGTGAAGGCAGCAATTCCCCTGGGTTTATAAAAACATCTTCCTGTTTGATATTGCTTGTGACTTTGCAGAAGAATTTCCCAACATTTTCATAATTTGTATCCACATGACAATGGGAGATATGGATTGTATGTTGAGAGGGTGACAGCATGACTAGGTAAATATTTTATAGCAAGGTGAGGCATTATAAACAAACAAAACCCCCCTTTATTTTTGAAATTGAGTTTGTAGCTTTTTCTGAGATAATTTGTTGCAGCAGAGAATTTGGACCTCTTGTTGCCATATGAGGCCAGGCCACAGAAGAACTGGGATTTTTCATAAGAAATGCAAATTTAGGCAGCTTTAAAAAAAATCTTGCTTTACACCAAATGATTTGATTACACCAAATCATGAGTGTAATGTCATATTTTCTTCTATCTAACACATATATATGCAAATGTTATATTAATAACATTTTCAAATGAATATAATTATATTAATTAAATTTTATACATTGTATTCTGTTACTTATACTTCCAGATTATCTTGTTTTTTTCATGTGGGAGGCTAGCATTCCTAAAAATTAATCTGAAATCTGAACCAGGCCTTTCAGTTCCTCTCTTGACTTAGAGAGCATGTACTAAAATATACATAATGTCTAACTAAAAGAAAAAAAAATATTCATATAGTCAAAGGGATGGTTCTCTGTCTTTGTTTCATCAATTCTCTGAGCATTCAGATTCAATTTTTGAATGTGTATTAAGGTATTTACTCTTCAAGAGCAGAGAAAACAAGAAGAGTTTCACTGAATGTAATAGCTTGTTATTAATAATGCAATTTACCCAAAATAGAGGTCATAGAAATTTAAATATACAAAACAATGGGAACGTTACATAGGAAGAGTACATATGGCAGGTTAGACCTGGCACAAGGAAACAAAGAGCACCTAAAATAGATAAACATTTGAGAGAGGGAGAAATCATTGCCAAATGTTTTATTAAACAAATATTACATTTTTCCATCTGATTTGCATTCTAGGAGCCAAGTTGAAAGACAAAACAGTGTTATGAAGATTGTTTAGAAGATGTGCATTTACTCAGAGATGAATAATTTCTATCTGATAAAGTGCAGAATACTATTTTTCTTTTCCCAGGATTATTTCAGAATAATTTGTAATTTTTCCACTTATTTGTCACTGAATAAGTTTTATGTAAGTCTTGCATAGAGTACATATAACCATTGCAAAATCCAATTTATATTTAATCTGGTTTTAGCTGGACTGACAAATCAGCTGAGAAAGTGATTGCTTGGCTTTATTGTTGAAGGAGAAAAAAAAATGGAGTCTAATTCTAGTATGAGGATTCATGATACACTCAAAATCTGATTCCAATCAGTATTGTCTCTTTAAATAAATTCCACTTTTGATATGAGCACTCTTCCAATTAAGTTATTTAACTGTAACAGGTACTGGAGTGTTTGTGTGTTTGGCATAGTTGGTGAGTTTTCTGTGCAGTAACTGGGAACACAGATGCCCTCTATAAATTGTAGCTCAACTTTATTTAAATCAAATTATTTTGCGACAACCATGAGGATGTCAGAAGTAGAGAGGGATGAAACAGAAGTGATTTGCCTACTAATGCAATTATACATTTTTCCCTCAAGTTAAACATGCAGATTTTTGACCTATAACATTTTTGACCAAAAAAATTCCTTTCTCAGATAAGGAATTTTGGTGTAATAATGGCATTGAAATTTTTAGTACCTCACAAATTATTTTACTTATTCTTTTTTTTATTATTATTTTACTTTTGGATATTCCCACAAGATGGCAATCAGTGCGTAAAACATTTTGTCTGGTAGCCCTGACATTTTTATGGCAGAATAATATGATATTCTAGTAATACCACTATGAAGAATCCATAATGCAGTGATATAAGCTAAACCAAGTTTTTCCTTTAATCTTCAAGCCATTTTTTTTTAATCTTACCTGACAAGTTGCCAAATGTGTGATCAAATTCAGGACCACTCATGAAGGGAAAAGTAGGACCCTGAACTCTGTCCCATTCTGAATCATCATCTAAATCTTGTATCCAGAAACAAAAGCCATCTTCAAAAGTGCAATTGATTTTCTCGTAATCTGCAAATAAGAACTTCTAGTAAATAAAGGATGACAGAGATGGTAAGTTTTTTCTCAGAATTATACAGGAAAGAGTGATGAACGATGTAAATTTTTAAAATATGTTTGTAAACCAGCCCACAGCGACTTAATTTCCTCTTTATGCAATGTAACAAAATTACTCAAATAAATGTGTTGTTTGTACTTGTTAATAAAAGACTATTTTTGAAGGGTAGCTCCACATACTCTTGCACTCATTCAGCAACCTTCCTTTCTGATCCTTCTTTTTCCTCTTTTCTTTGCCAAGGCCTGGATTGCTCCAGCAGAAAGGGCTCACCATTAGAGCAGAGTGCTGTGCCCCGTGCCCCTGAGATGCCCCTTTCTTTCTTCTCATTTGCTCATCTTTACTCACATGCCTTTGCTGCAGCATCCTCATCCCTTTTGTTCTCATGATATTTCAGTGTCTGTCCATGGTGCCTTGAAATGCAGGTCAGGCAGGGCTTCCACATGACAAGAACTTACTGGATGATTCCTGCAGCACATCCCATCCCAGCCACATTCCCTGTTCACTCCTGCTCCAAACTTAGCAGCTAAAGAAGACTTCACTTATGCAATTACCAAAGCATGAGTCATATTGCTGCATTTTGTTGTCACTGTAGAGTTACCTCATCCAGACTTCCTAAGGCCTGTTTGCTGTAGCAGATATTTTCCTGAATGTTATTTCTAAGTGTTGTTCTGAATGCTTTTTTAAATAAAGATATTGTGGTCAATGATTTCTTAGTGTTGATGAGTGAACAAACTGGCTGAGAGGAATCTGATGGAGGTGCAGATACAGTTTTATTTACACAGAGGAGTTTTGTCAGACATCACCTGCTGCTAGATACAGGCCTGTAAACCTGTGAATGCCCTTAGAGAAATAATTTATTTGATCTTTAAAATAGCATAATTTTTTTCAAAGTGGATCTAGTTATTGGACTGAGGCCAGAAAATGCTGCTTCCCTTTCCACCTCCATTGTCTCAAACTGAACATGTAGATTCACCAAAATTTTGGGATAACAAATAAACAAAAAACAAACATGCACACGCACATACACACAGAGAACACTTACTGTTTAGTTCACTCGCATTAAATGCAGTGTATGTTGCATTAAAGCCATTATAATTCTCTGAATAATCGGACACAAACTGTGCTGTAGCCTCATGAGAGAAAATGTAAATTGTTTCAGTACTGGTACCTGACAGAGAAGCTGAAAGCAAATAAAAAAAAAACCAACAAAATATATAGTCAGAGAGAAAATAATCACATGTACATTAAAATTTCCAGTGTTGTCACAAAAACACAGTGGATTAGTTTATTGAGTCTCAAGGAATGGTTTTCCTGTTGTACTGTGATCCTGCTACAATGGCTTCAAACCCTTGAAGCATTTAGCTGTTTGGCTGACATATAAATATTCTGCATATTCCACCTCTCAAAATGGGTATCAGCTAGTCTTTTACCATTCTTCATCCCCGTTCTCTACCCTACATCCAAAAATAAGGATAAATAACAATATATCTTCCTGACTTATCTTTCTATAGTTTATCTTCAGAATATGTTTTCCACCTCTGATGGAATTCAGCCATATAGACTGAGTCTTGTGAAAAATGAGTACAGTCCCAGTTTTCAGAGTAGAATATAGGGACAGAGATAAGGTATGATCAGTATTTCAAGATCTGGGGAAAGTAATGCCATACTTGTAAAGAATTTCAGGAAGTTTCGTAGCACTTCTCCCACCAGTTCAGTTTAGATGCTTTCATTTATGTTATTGTGTGTGATATTACAGGAACTCCTGACAATATCTTTCCAATGAAACATGCACCCCACAAGACCATGAGGCTGATGAAGCTGTCAAGATCTTTCAAATAAAGTCTTGAAAACAAGTAGATCTTTCATAATGTATAAGGATTTTATGTGGTCAAATGAAAGGGTAGAGAGGTATATTGAGATTAATTGTCTAACAGAATAGATTTACACAGTTCTAGCCTTCCTCTTAAACATACATGTGTAGCTTTTGATACCTCAAAATGCTTATTTTACCACTTAGATTTTATTAATGGAAAAGTATAATTAGCAGAAAAAATAAACTTACCTCTTAAAACCTTGTTTTGTCCTAACCCTTCAAAAACACTCAATATGTCTGCATATGGCTGTGTTTCAAAAGAGGTGAAGTTCAGTTTAATGGACAACCCTTGAGGCACTCTAAGGCAACAAGAGAAAGGTAAACTCAAAACTGAAGTCATTGAGTCCTTGAATGATAAGTTCAGAAGCAACATGAAATTATATTAATCAAGATTAATAATCAAGATGATTTATTTTTCTAACTTTTAGCTTGTAAAATTCCAAAGAAATTTGGCTTAAACCTTTCGTAATAGTGTGCATACACCCTTATGCACTGGAGTTAAGTATGTTCTAGAAACTGAATGTTCTGAATTCCAGAATGTGATAATCAGTTCTAGAAACAGTTTTTTGGACGGTTTGGGCTGGGTTTTCTTGTCTTCTGCATCTCATTGAATTGCAATCACTTTTTCATACATGTTACTCTTAGATATCTCACTGCTCAGGTAGGCTTCCCAAAGCCAGAGGGATAGTATCAAGATATCAATATGAACAGCAAGATACCAAAATCAAAATCAAAAACACTGTCTCTTATGACAAAAACAGGATTTGCATGCAGATTTGATGATCTCAAACCCACTCTTCGGGAAATTGTTATAAATCCAAACCATCACACACAAAGTTTAATGACGGAAGTCACTTGAAGTAAAGTGTAAAAATTCTTGGCCTTATTTTGCTACAGTTATGCTCTATGAGTAATCTGTATTTATTTTGTTTTCCCATTTCCTTTCCACTAGACACATATGGTATCCAAATTCTAAAACATTACTACCACCACTATCTATCAGCTTAGCTATCACTATGTGGGTTTTTTCAGAATTTAAGAGACGCAATGAAAATAAGCTTTCAACAACAATCTGCTGGTGCTTATCAATAATGATTATTAGAGAAGTGTGAAGTAAATACTTAGATATTTTGCCTTTTAAACTTTTCTGTTGTTGTTGTTATCTTATATTTCTCCAGTGGGAAGAAACAGCCTTGATTGGAGAAGAGTAAAACATATAGTTGAAAAGTTCAAGAAGCTAATCTTTCAGGGAAATACGGAGTTCATTGCTCTTTTAGAAGGAGAGGAGATTGGATCTTCATTTGGAGTTAAATGGCATGAAAATGTAAAAGCTCTTCCTAAAGGTAATGGGGAAATATTTCTAGACAAAGGCAGACACAAGAAAAACCCAAACTGGGATGTATTATAGATTGCTTTAACACATTTTTATAGGGATAATAAAAAACATAGGTTACTGAAAAACCCAAAAGGTTCCCTCATGAAAACAACTCTGTTTGAAAGAAAGACAAAATTTGAGTGCCACTTTGAATTTTTTAGGCCTTTACTCTCAGTGTTGCCAGATTTTTTTAAAGCATGTAAGTGGAAAATAAATTGAGATGGTTGTTTTTGTCATTTTTTCAATCTGTTATCTACACATATCTGCAGAATCTCTACCATATTATTGGCAACTGCTCATGATTCTTTCCAAAAATAAGGTTTTATTAGTTACATACATATAGATATCTACCTAATACAATGCTTCTTGCAGCTATAGCAGCACTTGGAGCAACACTGACGGTTTAGAAGGAAGGAGGGTGCTTGGGTCATGTTTATTTATTGTGCTCAAATTCTGCACTGCCATGAAATGAGGAACAAGGCTGGCATATTCTGAAGGGAAAAAAAAAAATCTTGTTCTTTTCCTGGGACACACCTGTATTTTAAAGCCAAATGTTGCCTGTAATTGCTGGTGAACAGTACCACTGAAGATGAAAAGGAAAAATGTACTAAACAGAAGGAAAACTAGAATTTCAAGGTGAAGATGAAAGTTCTGAATCAAAGCCTATCACTTTCAAAGAAGCCTTTGGAATGAGAAGCCCAAACCTTTTCCAATTTTAAAGGCAATTTCTTAATCTCCTTTGAAATCTTCTGCCAAATTAATACTTCTCAGAATCAAAGAACAGCTGTTATTACAAAACCATAATAAGAATTACTACCTTTCAAAGCAGTGACTTCTGGATTGGCATTCATAGGAGGGATTTTTAGCACTAACTTGTGATCACCTAATTTTTTTAGCTATGTACTTTTGAATGAGATTTATCATATAGTGTGGCTATCTTTTTTCTCCCCATTCTAAGAACTAGACCTAGAGAGTTAAAAATCAAATTGA
>VXBB01000837.1:0-10915 GCA_013399915.1 Illadopsis cleaveri | reverse complement strand
ACAAACCCAAAAACCCCAAAAATCCCCCCCCCCCCCCACAAATACACCCAATAAGATCACTGTCTCAAAAATAAAAGTTATGCTATCTAATGCTTTCCATGAAACTAAGTTCTAGCTGAACCTTTGGATCTTTCAATTTCCTCAACTGTAGAAGGATCAACTCAGAGCCAATAATTATTATTATCTAGCTAGATGCAGCTGTTATGATAAGTAGACATTTTGATGTGCTTCAGTGGATATATTACTAAAGTATTTTGATGGATATTTTCCCAAGAATGTTCAGCCAAGTCTCCCTTCTGAGCTGACTGCAGTCAGAAAAAGATGTAGGTAATGGGTAGAGAATCTGCAATTCTCTTTTCTTTTTTTTTCTGAAGAAAATTACACATGACAGAGAGGTTCAGACTGTCACAAACCTTCAGGATCAAGCTTTCAGGTTCTTTAAAAATATAATTGGTCTTTTACTTGCTTGTTTGTTTTTAGACCACAGCATTTCACGTTTCTGAAAGCTCAAAGCAGACTGCCCTCACTGTTTTCCTCTTCTCACAGCAGAATGGAAAGAAGCTTTCCAGATTTCTAGCACCAAATGCTATATTTTTTTAAAAAAACCCAAAAAACATGCAAACAAAACACTCGGAGAGTTAATTGCTCCCATTTCTCCTAAAACATTTGCAATGTTCTCTGTGAGACAACTTGACAGACTTTTAACTGAGAGCTGAGGCTGTGGAGAGCAATGCAGGCAGCATTAACCCATGCCTCCTCAGAAAAACTGCACAGCAGTGTGGGAAGGAGCACTGTAGTCAAGCTCCTAGGTACAAAAGTTTCTTGGGGAAACCAGAGAGTCAGATGGAATCATAGAGTAGAATCACTTCAGTCAGTAAAGACCTCCAAGGTCACTGAATTCAACCTTTGTTGGGACACCACCTTGTCAACCAGACCATGTCCAGTAATTTCTCGAATATCTCCAAGGATGGTGTCCCCACCACCTCCCTGGACAGCCCATTCCAATGCTGGACAAGCATTTCTGTGAAGAAATTCTTCCTGATATCCAAGCTGAATGTCCCCTGGCACAGCTTGAGGCTATTTGCTCTTGTCCTGTCACTGGTTGCCTGGGAGAAGAGCCCGACCTGCACCTGGCTGCACCCTGCTGTCAGGGAGTTCATAGTGAGAAGTTTCCCCTTAAGCCTCCTTTTCTCCATGCTGAGACCTCCCAGCTCCTCACATGGCTTGTTCTCCAATTCTGTTGCCCTTCTCTGGACCCTCTCCAGTCCCTCGATGTCCTTGTTGTAGTGAGGGGACCAGAAATGGACACAGCCCTTGAAGATAAGACAAAGGCAAACAAACTGACTGGCACTGCAGGATAAAAACTCTTTATCCTAAACTCCAATTTCAGGAGTTTCAGGTCTGTAGTTTCAGAAGAAATTGCAAAATAGAAATAGAATTACAGACAGGCTGAGGTTGAATGCCATCTGTGGAGGTCATCTGGTCTGAACATTGTTTGATATCACTGATGCAAATCTTCATATTAAATTTCTAGATTATTTTGTAATTTACATAGTATTTATGTTATTAATATTTCTATAGTAAGTGACAAATTCTATAACTTTATATTAAAACAGAAATACTAATATTTCATTATTTATTAAGCATATTCTTCATTAGTGAGAATTTTACACAACATTACAAGATGAAGACTATAAAAATCACTCATTATTATTCTTAGTAGAATTGATTTGGACTTCACTGTGCAGTTTATTGCCCACAAACTATTTGCAAACTACTGACAGTGTTAAGCATGTTTAAAAAGACTGATTCACAGGAGTTTACATTCTTACCACATCGTTTTTCAGATTCATCTGAACCATCTGGGCAGTCCAAAACTCCATCACAAAAGAAATCTTTGTTAATGCAGGTTACACCATCAGCACAGAGTTCAGCAGGTGGTAAACACTCAGCTGGAATAATAAAGATGAGAGCAATAACAACACAACAGTAATGCAGTCTCACTACAAACTAAAATTGACTTACCTCTGGTTGCTTTACCACAAATCAAGTCAACCACTCTATAGTGTTTTACAAAACAGCATTTTTAGAAGCCTGGAATGAAATATCACATGCTAAAAAGATAAATTTGGCGCAGAATGGGGAGAGTTCTCAAAAGTAAAATATTTTTTGAAACCTAGCTTGAAGTAAGGCTGGAAGAAAATGTCTGTGAATTCCTCTTTATTTCCTTTACACAAATAAACTACTTTATGCAACATAATAAACAGCATTTTCCAATTTCTTTAGTTCAAATATTGTGAGAAAACTGTAGTTTGGTTTAAATAATAATGAAAAATCTCTGCGTTTAGGTAAATACAATTTAATTTATTTCTTCAACTTTGACACCACTCTGTTGCACCTCATCATGCTAAGGAATCTGATTTTTTAACCAGCATATCCTAAAAAGAGCCTTTAAGACTAGATTCTGAAACACCAGAATTATCAGAAACCATATTATTTTCAGATTTACAAATTAAATGTAAAATTTAAGAGCAAATTTCTTTCAGAAGAGTACATGGACATATCCTTGAGATTGTAGATCTTACTAATAGTCTTTTCCTAGACCATAAATATTCATCTACTGCAAACAAAATCTTTTAGTCTTTAGAGGGTTTTGGTCTTAGACATCTGTAGAATTCAAGTAGGACCTGTTAAAGTGAACAGAAACATGCACCTAAAATACACTTTGAAGAACTACTAATTTCAAAATTCTTAAAACTGCATAAAATTATTATAGAACTATTCACACAGCTCCTTGTCTCTACTTCAGTGAATCCTTATAGAAGAAAAGGTCAACATCTCTGATGCAAGAATGAAAAAATAGTAATCGGTAAAATTTCATCTTTTTATTTTTTTTTTTTTTCATAGAGCTATTAGTTCTGTAATCAGATTAAGTATGATATTGTATGGTGTGTCCCAAAATAACATTGGTATGGATGTATTGTAGCATTTCAAAGTGCTTTACAAAACCCTCTCAGTGCTGGCAATGCAAATGTTACAAAGCCAAAAGATTTGCCATTTTGCATCCAACTGGAAATTAAAATGAACCAAACATACTCTAGTCAATCGTAGGAGGTGACACTGAGCCAGTGAATGAATTTCCACAGATGAGCAGAGACAAAACTTCACTCTAGACCCAGAGCAAAAATTCCAGCCAATAACCCAGGAAGAGATTTTGCACAAGCCCACCAGGAAAGAAATCCTTGTTTACATACAACATTTTCAATTCTCGGTTCATTCAACTCAGAAAGCTAAACAGCACTGCCACCTCCTGGATTGAAAGAAATCAACTTTTCCTACTAAAACATTCTGACTTTTCTTTTGAAGGGCAAATTGCCCTAAATTGTGCTGTAAGTGCTATATTCAATTAAACAAGAGCAGTAAGCACATAAGGCTTGAACACATTAGATTGCTTGTAGATATCATATATATTTCACCATGTAAGAAGAAGAAGGCTGGAGAATGTTTTCAAAGATTCAAATATCTTCATCTTTCTGTCCATTGGAAATATATTTTGCTATCAGTTTGCTTATTTTATTTTCCTCATAAAAGCAAAGAAATAATATGAAAAAAAAAAGCTAGTATTAGTGTCAATATGTGCATCAACATGCATAACACGTAGTATTTTTGTAGCATGCACATTTCACTTTGAAGAGGTCTCCTTGGTCTAAGGTAAATCAGCATATTCTGAATTTTCAGGAATGGAACATAAGAATTGAATGCTGTGAAGAGAGGCTGTACTTGAGCAGTGCAATTTTGCAATCTCTGATTGTTCTGTGTAACCTCCCTGCTCCTCCACACACACAGTTACTCACCCACTGCTGTTGAGGACTTGCTTGTGGTGAGTAGTCCTGAACCTGGACAAACACAACCCAACGTTAGAACTCTGCTTCTTGCACTCTGGGAACACTTCTGTGGTTGCTTGGGCAGAATTAGCAGAATTAGGATTATCAGAATTAGAATTAGCTAATTAGAATTAGCTTAGCAGCAGCTAATCTGCTTTTATGCCTGCATTATTTGCTCCCCACACCCCAGGCAATTACATGGTAGTGCCAGCTTGAGTGGCTTGGTCCAGAAGCTCAAGTGACACAATAAGCATAAGAAAAAAATATGAGAAACCCAAGTGTTTCAATAACTTCAAAAGGTTTATTTCCTCCTTCCACCTTCCTCCCACTAAAACAGGAGCAATGCTTTCTTGTCTACCCCTGTAAAAAGTTCTGACCTGAAGTTGGTGTCAGGGAACTTGTAATTAAACTTGTGGGACCTGTTGAAACAAGAAAAGTTATGACAACTTCAACATTAGGTAAATATACATTTTCTGGCAAATAACATTGCTCTACAAATCAGGAGCCTCAAACTTACCTAGTATTTGTCTATTTACATACAGGTGTATGTATATACCTCTGTGTGCACATATTTACACATAAACAAATGCCTAGGTAAATAAGCAGATTTGTATTAGTGATTGTAAACTACAAAACATGCTGGAAAAATGGAATGTGTGTTTGTGATTGCTCCAACAGAAATTCCACTTCATTGAGGATGCACCTGGCGTTTACAGCCCCCAAACAGTCTTTTCTCTTTTCCTCTCTGAATTTGCTTTAGCATCCCTGTTTACTATTTTTACTTTCTAAATTAAGACTCAAATGTATGAGTAGGATGATGACGTCTTCAACTGAGGACAATCCTCATGTCACTGCAGGCACTGGATCCTGTACCTCAGTTTATAAAATGAAGGGACTGACGGAATAAAGTGGGAGATGCAGTAAGGCTCTCTCTATAGTTTGTCATCCATCAGTTTTGTGGGCAGAAGTTGCTGACCACTGGCCATCACCAACTTACTTTTGTTAGATATTCCTGCTTTCCCAGACCTAGTGCACAAATTTTGCAGGAGGACTTCCCACCAATTTTTGATCAAAGCATGCTTATTTAGCAAATACTATTAAGCTAAACTAGATCATTCTGGTTATGGTGCATTCTGTGTCAGCAAATTTAGAGACACAGTTTCTTTGGCATAGAGAGAGAAGAGCAAGGAATAGATGGACTGTTCTCACAGCAGAGAAAAAAAAAAGCTTAATTCATACCATCACAAGTTTTTAAAGAGTTATACACGCATGCACACACACACACATATATATATACACACACACACATATATATATATACCAACAGATATACTTTTCCTATAGCAAAACCAATTTAGAAGGAATTAAACCTTCCAAGACCTAAAACTAGATGCATGCATGAGCAAACAGATCTAAGAAAACAGTTATCAGGGAGCTGCATCTTGAAGACTGTTGAAAAATTGTTCCCAAAAGGGCATACACATGTTGACAGCAAAATCCCCAAAGGAAAACACAGGACAGTGACAGGAGCAGCAATGATATAAGCACAACTACTAGAAAATCTCACTAAAGCAACAGGTTGAGGTGGCAAAGGATGTTTTAGGATCAGCAGAGCCATAACTCTGCATCCAGCAGGTGTAAATGTACCTGGTATGCTACATGGGTATATCATGACATTTGGACTGAAATAGAAAGAACAAGGAAATAGAAAATATTAACAAAAATACAAAAATGACCTCAAGCAGACCCAAGGTCAAGAGAGAAGAAGTTCATACCAGGAATATGGTTGCCATTCCAGCCTTGGGTGCTGACAATTCCCAACTCCCTTCCCCTTTCCTTAGGAACCTCCCTCAATCTCCAAATTTTTGCTTGAGGATGATCAGCAACATTGAACTTAGGGGAGCATTAAGATAGCATACCAGAGGAAGGGTCAGATAGGGGAAAAAATGAATGCTAGCAGTTTAAACTGTATCTTTGGGAATAGACTACAGTACTTGCACACTTTGGACTATACACATTAGTAGGCCTGTAACCAGACTAATAATAACTCTTTCATTACTATGGCTGTAATTAGAATATCAATAAATTCTTGTCTCCTATATTTATAGGGGCAGACGTTTAGTTTCTGGTCTGGTACTCTGCCCTGGAGTGTTTGTATGTGATAATTTACATGCAGTTCGTGTGTGACTGTCTGCACCTAGTGCTATAAAGCACTAATTGTATTGTTTGTCTCTCTGGCTGGCTTTTGGCAGGTTGGTGAGACCAAGGAGGTTTGTCTGCTTCATGTCTTATCATGGTAAAACTTCCAGGGATAGTGGAAGGAAAATCTGTCTGTCAACCTTGCTTAGTAAATCAATAACCACAACATGAGAGCAGGACTCCCTAGCCTGATCTGCCTCCCTAAATCAGCAAAAACTTCAGCTTGCAAGCTCATCTGGTTAATTGAGACTCAGCTTTTGGTTTGATACCCTTATTAAGCTCCTATAGATTTTGTACAGACTTCAGATCACTCACTGCTTTCTCAAATAGTCAGAAATGGTGAAAGCAGCTAATTATCACTGAGTGGATCCTGGCAGTCAAGCCCCAGCTACACCAAGAGCAGCTTTACCTAGCTGTATGAGCTGAGCAGCAAGTCTTATTTTCCTTCATCTTGTATTGGTAACAAAAATTAGTGCCTGTTTTGTGAAAGATACTGACCTGACGAGGTTAAAGGCCTGGTTGTAGGATTTTCATCAGCTACTGGAAGAAAGCAAGTTCATTATAAACTTCTTTTATAGCACAGTGTCTAGTTTCAGATGACAGAAATAAAGATTAAAAAGAAATCAGCTGTGACTATTACTCATTGAATCATTGTCAATGTCCTGCGCCCTGCCTTTTGCCTCATCCTGTCCCAATCTTTTCTCTAACTCCATGATCTTTCCAAGGAGGAAAGATCCCAAAAATGAGTTGAAGTTATGAGGTTTCAAAGCCACTGCAGCTCCTTTCAATCCTCAATCCCTATTGATTGTACTGCATATAGAATGTCTTCACCTGGGTAATCTCTCTCTATAGGCTTTTTATCCTATAGAGATTTTCAGAGCACCTGTGCTTTAGAGAACAGTATTTAGAAGAGATGAATGAGTTAAAATTAACCTGGGGCAGTTTACAAGAAAGTTACTTTTAATCACTGTGAAAGCTCCTTTCAAGCAAGTCACACCTGTGTGACATCTCTCTCTCTCTCTGAAACAGGAATGTCTCTGGCAGAACATATTGATATACACAATGCAAAAGTGCCACATACGATTGTGATTCTGAATTAATTTCAATTACTTTATTGAAGCACTCCTGGTGGAAAGGACAGGTGATATCTCATGTGAAAAGAGGCATTTTAATGATCCACAGCAGTAAAAGTTTGACTACTTCAAAGTTAATCAATGTTTGAACCTTTTAAAAGGCTCTTCATTATTTTTTGGTGGCATTTTTGACATATAATGAGCAATTTCCAATGTGTTGTGCAGTAATTTGGAATAAATAAGTAATAAAGAGAACTAAATATGCCCAGACTCTCAATTTAGCCTTTGAATACTTGAAGTACTTAGCAAAAAATGCAGCTTTTAATATAGATTAAGAGACATGGTACACCAGATTCTCACTCCTCAGTTTCTACTTAATAGTAACTCCAGCAGGTCTTCAAATGCCAGCTAATCAACTACTACTTCAAAGAATTCAGATTGTTTTTTAACCTCATCCTCAGTGAAGGGCTGTTTTAAAGTTTTATTCAGGTTAAAAAAAGAAAAAAAAAAAAACAAAAACGGATTCCCATTCATCTTGAAGGGCTTCCATTTAGGTTTTGATAAATTTTCTAGTACTTACATAAAATATCTGGATATTTGCAGAATTTAAATCTACCTAGTCCTTAAAGCCCTGTTCCTTTTTCCCCCCACTTACATTTACCTAAGCTCTACAGGAATAAGGAGCCAGTTCCCTGGGTGCACTCCTCCCAAAGCAGCTTGATTTTCTTCCTGACACATTTTCAGTAAACGAGTCTTTACTTGCTGCAAGTCTGAGCCCTTTTCTAATTCTTTAGCAGAACAAAATTGTAACTGTATCTATTTATGAAACAACACGGTTGGGGCTTAATTGCTTTAATTAGAGGGCTAAAGAATTACAAATATTCTTCTTCATAAGAGGTGAAATTGAGTGGTTTTCATGGAAAATCACTACTTTGCCCTTTACTCCCTCCTTAGGGAATGTACAAAATGCTGGCTCATACTTCCTAGCAGAAAAGGTTGCAAATTGTTCTTTCAGCTGCTACTGAAAGTTATGTAATGGAGGAGGAGGCCATCCAAGAGAAAAAGTAACAATCCAGTTGCTGTCTGGGAGCCAAAGCTTTTGTTCCTGCTACCTGTAGTTCTTAAGGATTTGTATAATAAAAAAAACCCCACAACCAACCAAACAACCAAACCAAACCAAACCAAATCAAACCAAACCAAAAAAAAAAACAAACAAAAAAAACCAAAACCCAAAAAAAACCCAACAACAAAAACGACAAAAACAACAACAACAACAAACAACAACAACAACAACAAAAAAAAAGCAAAACAAAACAAAAAACCACCAAAACCAAACCAAAAAAGCTCAAACAAAAAATGTACTAATATTACCTGTGATTTTTATGCTGTTCACATCAATTTTCAAAGTCTTGGTAGGATTAGGGTTGTTTGCAAGGACACCTGAAATCAGCTCATTTTCTACTTTCACAACTGGTACCATCTGGGTAAAATAAAGGGTGAAGATCACAACCACACTAGCAATACAAAACAGAGAAGTTAATTAGTTATTCAAGTTGATGAAATAAATCTGATACACGACTTATCATCTTGACAATATTTCATTCTAACGCTGGGTCCATTGGCAAAGGCAGATTGTTTTTTAAATATTGGCTGGCAAAGATGACATCAGGAAATATCTCTTATTCATTAGGTCAGTTTCAACCTTGGAGAAACTTTGTTCTTTCTTTATCTACTCTTTATCTGCACTGTTGAAAAAAAAACCAAAAACAAACAACCCAAAGACAACAATAATTTCAATTTCTGAATGGAGCTGAACTTGAGGAAAGCTAAAGAAGTAGCTTAACTGTTGTTCAACATTTTAATTACTTTTAGCCCTAAAATATTGAAGGTAAACCCTGAAGCATTATGAAAATTGTATAATACTTTCATGTGGCAAAATATAATACAAGGTTACCATTTCTATAAAGCAAATACCATCTGTGGATTCTGCATTTTTGCATATCTGCTGTGTGATTGCCTGGATTCTCACAAGGAAGCAGTGATGGTTGAAAATAGAGATATTTAGAAATTGTGGTTAAACTGCATTTAACTTCTAGGAATTTTATCCACAGTGTTTTCTGTTTGTTTTATCCCATCTCTTCTAGACACTATTATGAAGTTTTATGTTTGTAGCTAGAGTAAGGTAATGTTGAAGTACGAGACTTGCCAAAGATAAAGGTTTTTTCTTTTTTTTTAAATTTAGGTGTAAACTTTTTTTATCCTTAAACTACCCATTTGCAACTGACTCAGTAGTGCTCTTAGCAAGGAGTGATTAATCCTGTCATTTCGCTGAGCATATAGTTTGCAAGATGTAGAAAAACTCTCCTTCTTGCATATTTCTGATAACCTCTGGGCCATGCTGAGTAAACAAAAGCTTTTATTGCTGCTCTTGTGACTCAGCAGCAGCGTTTCAAGGGTGAAATACCACGCAGATTGCCTGAAGGGGTAAAGGCTTTTTAAATGAAAAGAAAATAATGTCTGAGACAAAGTTATTCAAAGCAGAAGTGAAGACAAATCCTTACTGATGTATTAAGAGCCAGATCCAACATTTAGAAATGCCAGACTTTCTGTGATTTCTGTGATTGTTGTGTCAAGATACAGGAGTGGAATGAGTTTTGCCCAACACAGATATTAATAGTGCAGATATCTAGGTTCCCATTGTGGTTGATAGAAAAAAACAAGCTGTTCTTTGGCATAATTGGTCTTCTCCTAAAAAAGGCATCTAAATTGACCAGATGAGAAAACTAAAAACCCAGCATTGGCAAAGACAGTCTTGAGCCAGCCACTCAAAGAGATATCTCCATCTTTAATGCCCAAATTTTGATGAGAATAGTCCCTTTCTTTGTGCAGAAACCTGTCGCCCTGATCTTTTTCAGCCTTCTGATGTTTGCATTTTTGTAGTGGAGTTTCTCACAGATTTTATGTAAAAAAAAGTCATGCTTTGTAAACTGTTCTTCCTGTTTACATTCCTCTGTGAAAGAAGGACAATTGATGGATTTCAGTTTGACAAGAGGGGTTGGAGAGGTAGCAACCTCATCCTCCAATCCATGGTCATTGTCCAGAATCCATATAAATCGAGGTCAAGAAATAAACTGCCCTCTTTTTTGCCCTAACAACTGACTGCATGTGTGTCCTTCATTTTGTGTCCGTCTAGCGACAGAAACCAAATTTCCTGACTGGAAATTACATGAACCTTCATAAAGTGATCATACTCCACTTTCTAGCTAATTAGGGTCTTGTCCTCACTATTCCAATCACAAGATTGCTTCCATTCAAATCCACTTCCCATTACTTACTAATATTCATGGTCAGCAAATATCCCAATATCCCAAGGACAATCACTCATAAAGTCCTCTGCATATTTGTCAACTTCATCTATTTACACTGATATCACAAGAACATGTGCTAGCACAGAACTATTGATCTGTTTTCATGTATCGTGTACTTTAATTTTCTTGGCTCACCTATGAGATAGCCAATTATACCATTAATTTCGCAGGGTTCTTCTAGAGTCTTTATCTTTTGTCCTCTGTGTTGTTCTTGCCTATCACAGTGTGTCTTCAAACTTGATTTAAAACTTGAGCTTCTGGTAATGACATGAGATCTGACCCCAGTTTAAGCAGTTTTATACAAGCAAACTTAGCACAAATTTGTATCTTTTCCTTTCTAGATGGTTTCTTACCTTTCTCACTCTTCCATTTTTCTTTCTAAATTGACAGT
>VXBB01000836.1:225416-259224 GCA_013399915.1 Illadopsis cleaveri | reverse complement strand
GATACAAACTTTGAACCAATGGGCCAACCTGGGGAGCAGATCNTTGAGATCCTGGAGAGAAGCCATTAAATTTAATAATAATGCTGGCTCCTGCAGCAGCTGGAATAACACATGCACAACATCAGCCATTCTGTTTTGATTGATCATTTCTGTACCACCTATGCAAACCAGTAAGTTGAGGCATCAAGCTGAAAGCTATTACTTAAAAATTTTTAATGAAGACTGAATGCTCCACATTTCAGCTTTTACAAATAAATAGAGGGATTTATTTTTATTTTTTTAATAGATATGTAGTGTTTACATGCTTAGAGATATCTCACCACTTGTTCTCAGCACATGCTGGATGATTTTCCTCAGAGATGATCTTTTCTGAAAGGTCACAGGGGTCTGTAGGCACTGGAACATCCCTCTGCTGTTGAGGGTACAGTCCAACAGATCTGCCAGGACCTGATGAAAAGGTAGCAGCATCTTAGGATGGTGATTCAAGTAACAGAAATCCATCTGTTAACAGCACAGTTGTACAAATGCAGCTCACCAACTTACACTCCAACTCATCCACCTCTGTATATTTTTAAATTTCTGCTTGAATTTCTTCTATTATTTTCTTACATTCTTACATAGTACCCTTTGTATCCAACTTTTACAGTGCACATCTTTTGTATCAATAGAAACACGTGGACTCTTGAAACCCATCTGCAATTATTCCAGGCATTTGTACACGGAGAAACTGAGGCATAAGTTAAGAGGCTGTTCTGTCAATCATTCCAGGCAAACACCAAAGCAGAAACCAGAATCCAAGTCTCAAAAAATAAGTTTTCTACATAGGTACCAAAGTGCTGTGTAAGCTTATCTTAAATAAATACTAAATTTTATCTTCCTATCAAATGCTTAGATAGATCTGTTGCTTCTTTCCCCATCTGTAAACATTATTTTATTACAGATGTGCAAAACTGTCACAGTCTTGAATGGTGTCAGCTTAAAGCATTTTGATTATAAAAACACAGAGAAGAGTGTTGAAAAGGAGGCTTTGGGATCACCTAATCCCATGTCTCCCTTGGAAAAAAAGAAGTATTTCAAGCAGTTTATCATATCACTGGGGCATGAAAAGAGATTTCCAAAGCCCAGGAACTGGGTGTTCCTTACCTGGTTGCACACCTGACCCTGTCCCCAAGGTCCCCTGCCCAAGAAGACATTGTTGGAGTCATTCCCAGCAGCCCAGCAGCAGCTGCAGGTCACACTGCTGAGTCCCCACATCACTGCTGCTTCCTCTCAGCCCCTGCAATGCATTTCTGCTTCTATCTCACACAAATTCCACCAAGGTCAGGAAAAAGCGCTTCCAAATGGGAGCTCAGGGCCTGTAAGAGCAGAGGAGCAACAAGAACAGTCGGTGGTGTGACACACAGAGCACCAGCAGCTCAGTGTTTGGGCTGTGGAAAAACCAGCAAAAAATAACTGGGGAAGACCATCAGGTGGGTGTGGAATTGAGCCAACATGAGTGACGCTGTTGTACACCACAACTACACAGACTCCAAGTTTCAGAAGGCTGAAAATGACTCCTTTATTTTTGGGATGTGTCTGCCTTTTATACTATTTTACACAGACCAGTTTGATTGGTGACAAAAAGACAAACCTCTTCAATCACATTGGTCAGAGCAGAGGGACATCAAGAAGAAAGTCCCTCCTAGGAAAAGGAATGAAAAACAAAGTTACAACTACAAAAACATGTCTCTTGTTTACAGAAAATTCCCTGGGAAAAGAATTTTAGAAAGCCAAAACATCTCAGGCACAAAACCAGGGCTACACATGAGGGCTGAGGAAAAGTTCCCATTAAACACTTGGAAGCTGCTCTGTTGATTTAAAGCTTGCTACAGGAACAGGGTCCATTTGTACTGAAGATGCACTTGGGTCAATAAGTACAAATACTTAAGCCACAAATTGGGCTAAAGGGATTTCTCCAGAAGAAACAATTAAAGCCTTATTGTGTAATACCTTGACTAAATAATCACAGAGGGGAGCAATAACCTTCTTGAAATACATGGAGGATGAACTCACCAAGGCAGGAGATGACTCTTCAGGGATTCAGCTAATAGGATTAAAATTCAGAATATCAGAAACTTTAATAGTACAACCTCCTAGACCATGGAATAATTGGTATCACCAGAGCAAAGAGTAATTTCATTAATACCACATAGACTAAGTGCTCACAGGGAGAATGAGGAGAAAAGCAGTGAGATTTACACTTTACTTGTGGTACCATTTCTAAATAGACTTACAGGTCCATTATTGGATTATTTTAAATACTTTAGAGTCATTAATTTGGAATAATTGGCAAGATTTTCAAATGATAGTACAACAAGGCTTTTCTCCCAATCATCCTGTAGGAAACTGCATCTTTGGCAGAGTATTTTCCTCACTGTGAACAAAGAAACTCCCACTTTCAAGGGTAGCTTGACTTTTTGTCCCACTTGACAGCTAACCCTGAGACCTCAGCCAACCCTGGCAGGATCATTTTCCATTCCTCAGTAAAAAGTAAAAGTGTATAATTTCCAGAATATGTCCTGTTATGTACAGAGATTCCAATACAAAGCTCAATTTTTAAAGATCAGATCCTTTTTGCCACATAAAATTTTATAATTGAGAGGCTCCAATAAACTGAAGTGAAGTTGTGTTTGAATTCCAAGCTCCAGGGAAGATATTGGCTGGTCCTAGCAGGAAGTTTTACTTCTAATATACAGATACCCTGCATCTGTTTTATATATCTTAAATTCAAACAAACTGACTGAAGTTATCTACTCTCATCCAACTTGATTAAACTCAGCACACAAATTCCACAAATCAATAGTTAATTAAAAAGAAGTGGCAATTTCTACATACTAAATTAGTCCATGCCTAACATTCTCTCTTCCCTGTCCCAGGTATGTGTTTAGCACTGGAGGAATGAAGATTACTTCAATTGCAAGTTATTTATGACATCTTAAAAGGCTCCCTCTGTTGGCGGGGCGGGGGGGGCAATAAAAACACACCACAACAACAGCAAAGACAAAATAAAAATAAAACCAAAACAATACAAACAAACAAAAAAAAAAATCAAAAAAACCCAGGAAACTTTAATAATGCTGAAGTATAAAAAACAGATCATTGCTGGTTATAGCACAATAGGGGGGCATTGCAAAGTTGTACAAGGCTTGACAAGCCTGTATAAAGGAGACCCTTAAAACCAAACCAGAAAATCCTATTCCTGGATTTCCTCATGAGCAGCTCTTTGGNTTTGCTTTCAAACCACTACAGGATCTTATGTCCTGTGTATAGCCCAGAGGTGACCTGCTGAGATTCTTCCTATTTTGTAGATCTCAGTAAGGTATTCCCTTTCAAACTTTTGCTCTGCTTGGCCCCAGAACAATTTTTGGCTGGGGATGGGAGAAGATCTGGATGTTTAGGGTGAGGTTTCTTGTTTTCTTTTCCTTTTTAGCCATTTGTGGAATAAGGAATTATATGTAGAAAAAAAGCTCTTTCAATCTGCTCTTGACTATTGAGATTGTTTTGATCCAAGTCTGGCTTCATTTCTCTATAAACCAGCAGCGCTCTGAATAATTCTCAGCAGATGTTCTTCCCCCAGCCTTGTCACTCCTTCAAAGAAACATTTTCCTTTTCTAGAGGGCCTTTTCCCATTCTCCTGCATGGACTTGCAGGCTCTTCCTGCTGTGTGAAACTTTCCCCTCAAAACAGACATTTTGCTGCAGAGCTGGAAGACACTCAGCCCTCCCCTGCCACGGCCTCTTGCAATCCTGAGATAAAAGAGGGAAGCAAAATCAAGGCTGGAGGAGCACCCCTTTTATTCCTTTAGCTGAAGCCAGCAGTGCTCTCAGCCACTCCAGAGGAAATCAGATGTTCTAAATATCACAGTGCATTTGCCCCACTGTCACATCACCTTGGAATTATACATTCCTCTAGTGCATTTAGGAAATATTTTTAACGTTACAGACAACATGATTCACACCAAAGAACAGGAAATAAACGAGAAGTCCCTCTGGTTTTGTGTTTCTTTGAATTTCCCTTACATGGTAAGGACAAGCAGAATGCTTTTTCTACCAAAATGCTTTAATACCTTGAGCTTCTGTTCTTCCCCTGAAATATGAAACTCATTTTTCATGGACACCCAGCACCATGTATTGTATTTAAGGAAATTTTTTTAGGAAAAAAAGTCATGGCACTTTTATATGTAGATACATTGGCAAAAGCAGTTCGGCTCTGAATTTAAAAGACGTATTTAACTGTTTCTGAGGAAAATGTACTTCTAGGAAATAAGGCTGAGTTACAGCATATAAAACAATGTATAAAGCCATTAGTTATTATGCTGTGACATCTTTATGATAAATATTTTCTCATGTCACTGAACTGATATGAAGAATTAATACTAAAAGTAGTTCTTTCAATACTTATTTCTGATTTATTTGGCCTTCACTTGAAGGAAGATTTTAATTATTAAACTTAACCCAAATAAATTCACACACAATTTGGACAAGAGGGAAGAATTATTTCTACAGTATCACTGTCGTCATTCTGGGATTGTCAAGTTATGCCTTTGCAGACAGAGAGGGACAACTCTTACCAACCTAGTGAAAGAACTCAAAATATATTCAATTAATGGATGAATAGATCCACAAACACAGTTTCACATTGTGCAAACAATACCAACTCTTACATCACTGGCAAAAACCTGGGGCTGAGGAAGAAGGGAAGTGCAAAGGCTTGAACAAGAGAGACACATGAGAAGAGTCATCTTAGGTGATGAGAGCTGGCTCTGTTTTCTTCAAAGCATGGACTGGGAGAAGGAGCTGTGGCAAACAGGGAATGGCAAACTTTGATTCCAGTCAGAGCAATACATCCAATGTGGGTCAGCTCTATGGACCAGCTATGTTCACTCGCCTTTTTTTTGCTCAGTTAAAGCATTAAAAAATAGAATATGTTGGCTCCACTAAAGAAATAATTTGGAATTAAGGTGAGATCTGGAAAAACTTTGATCTCAAAACAAAATTAATTTTTATAGTGATGAACTGTAGTTAAAAAGTGCACAACAGGATTTTGTAACTCAGCTGTGGTGAAATGCAGATTTCAACCCACAGGTACTGCTGGATAGGGGGGTCATTGGCCTCATTACTGCTTGCAGGGGGGAGTTTGATCTGTTTAAGAGAAGTCAGAATTAAAAACAGTACAATTTGCACTTTAGAACCCAGTAATATTTATATTACCTTACCATTAGCCATTCCTAATGCTGTCAGAACCATCTGCCTCATGTTTTGCACGGAGAGCACCAAAGGCCAGCAGTTGCTAAAGGTTTATTAAGGCAAACATGTTTATTGAAATAAACTATGAGTCTAGAGCTGTGCTTTGAATGGTCTCTTCTTATGACCTCTTCAATCAGCACTAAGGTTTGAAACAGACTAAATGATGTTTTGGAAAATAATATTCTCTGGTGCCTGTTTTTTCTCTTGCAAGGACACGTCTTTACTTCAGCTGGTCTTTCTCTTCCTGTATCTTTCAGGGTTTTCAGGCTGAGGAAGCCCATGAGGTATTCTCCAGATAGAAAAAATCTTCTCATTGCTTCTGAAGAACAGCCATGGACCTTTTAACAGCCAAAGGAGTTTGCACCCCCAGGCCAGATCCCATAGCTCTGGCCATCCTCCCTCCTTGCCTGGCTGCCTGCAGGAAACACCAGGTTTGGAGAGGAGGTGTCACCTCAAAGCCTCTGACTCCACAGGACCTGGGTGCTGGAAAAACTTCCCAATGCCAATGCAGTTCTATTAAACTGCATAGCAACAATAAAACCTGAACAGCTTATGATGCCTTTCACATTTGTACAGAATCCTTCCCTCACACACCTTGTAGAGATTTGGAGGAATTTGAAGAGAGAGTTTGCAATATCTCATTTTTCCCAATCAAAAAAATAAAGCCAGTTCTCCTAACTTCTTCTCACTGATTTTTCAATGAGACATTTCTTGTGGCTCACACATCAGACAATGTCACAGGGCAGCTGAAAAAAGTCACTTATGATCTGGCCCAAACAGCTGTGAATGCCCAAATTCCCACCCTGGGGTTTGTCAGGCAGGAGATGCTCTGACTCCATCATGGTGTGTCCAGGAGGAGTAACAACAGAAGGTTTATTTGTATAAACAGTTGGAGTGAAGGAGACATTCATAATGCTTCCTAGCTCAGCATCACACACTGTTTTGTCTAAAGTGCATTGCTTCACGTGCTGAAATGATGTTTAGGAGAAAGATTGGTGTGATTTAGTGCCAGCAAAAACACTACAGGAGTGCTGTATATAGATAGTGCTAATAATGAAAGAAACAAAAGATGTATTTTGACAAAAGGTTACATGAACTAAAGCATTGGCAGCTACAGGATGGCAGCAAAATGCAAATAAGGATTGTAAAGCCTATGTGTTGGTTTTAGAGACTTATCTCTGTGCTCATACTCGAGTAAAGCTGGCCTAAGAAAAGGGACTTTCCCATCCCTTACAAGTGGACTTGAACCTTCTTGCAATGAGCTTTTTCATGGTGCATTGCTAATTCTGTCACCTTTCACTGCCTTTTGCTTTAGTTTAAACTGGGAATCGAGCTTGCAGATCAAAATGGGAGCTACAATTCCTCTGCTCTGACACAAATCATCAGGTGAGAAAGGGCATTTGCCCCTTCCCGTGTCGTGGGATGATTTGGGAATCAGGGAGGTGGAACTGGCATGTCCAGAGGGGATGTCTTACAGGACTGTGTGTGCACATCAAAGCAATTCCTGCTTTGCAGAAGACTCTTACAACAGACTGACTGAAATATTTCTGGATGAATAAGTGAATTGAGATATTTCTAGGTGAATCACACCCGGTGATTTATGGGGAAGGAGCAGGTCTGTTTAATCACCACGGGGTTTTTTAAGTCCTTACATTCCTCGTGATCCACTGAGCGGGCCTATTTGCATAACTAGGTTTTCAATGCAAATCAGATAAAGAATTTTACTAAGTGGATGATTTGTACAATACAGCCTCTAGGTCTCTTGCAGAAGTACTTTGATGAGGCAATGGTTCTTTAATTACGCTGAAGGCCGATTACCCCATTACAGCCATATTGTTTTGTGGATTGCATATAATTTTGCTGTTTCCAAAGATTCCTCGCCATAATTCTGAAGAAAATGCAAACAGCAAGCAGACACTTGAGACACATTAGGCAAGAGATGCTTTAGTGAATTCAATTTAAGCTGCAACATTAAAGTGATTTTGTTGAATAAAACATAATGCAATAATGAGCCTCTGTATGTCAACTCTGCAAAGATAATAGCTGGCAACTTAGCTTTGCTTTCCTCTTTTCCAGGCTTTTCTCTTCTTAGGCTCATTAGTCAGAGACAATGCTGCAAAGAAACCTCTTCTAGTATAGGCTTTATTTCAGTTTAAGTGTATTCCCTACAACTGTATTTTACAGTTGAATATAGAGTTAAAGGGATTAATTTGTGTCTGCTTCACATCAGTACTAATGAGATTACACATTATATGGGATTTTTATCCTTTTATGCCTGATGTTGGGGACAACATAATGTATAGATCACTCTGGATCACTTGGCGATGTTTATTGCCTTTTTAGAGAAGATTTACAAATTTATGCAATTGAAGGGAAATAATCTCAGTTATACAGTTTGTATACAGTTATACAGTCTGTACAGTTTTCTTTTTCTCTACTTTCTGACACCCTCCTTGTCTTTACAGGTAACTGCAGCAAATGCAACAGGCAATGAGCTGTTTATGTCCAGAGCAGGGTACTCATGGCATTGTGGAGCCTCTCTTGGAGCTGCTAAAATCTGAATTACATGCAAATAGGCTATTTATGACTGCAAGAATATTCACCTTTCCCAGAAACAAAAGAATGATTAAAAGCTAATAATAAAGAAAATGAAAATGAAGAGTTTCATTTGCTTATTTATTTATTGTATCTTGCACGAGACCTCTTCTGATTTCAGAGTTAGACCATAGCTTTAGAGAGGTACAGCACGGCTACCAGGTGTTTCTTTTAATATCTACCAAAATATCTCTGATCTGCTGTTTGTAGGTGGAAAGGTGACTCCCAACACTTGTACCTGCACTGGCTTTCAGTTATGGCTGCCTTGGGCTTTCAAAGCTGTTATAGCTTTTTACAGTTTTAGTAAGAGCTACCATATGGTTTGGTGACACAAAACCCTTTGCTACAGAAAACTCCTGGGATTCTATTATTGCAGCATACTGGCAGCATTTCAGCTTTCATTTATTCATGGAGTCATCATTTTATATGGAAAAGAAAGGTAATAAATCAAAATCTCAGCCATTCATCATTTAGAGGGGTGCTTCACCTTGTAAATTCGAATTGCTTTAATGGTTTGGCACCATTTTATTTTGTTTTCATTGAATGAAGAATAGCTAAGGAGAACAGCCAAGCTTATACATCACCACATATATGAATCAAAGGAAAAACCAAGAGTGAAATGTTTTATAAAGGCAAAGCAGTGAACAGAGCAAAAAGAAAACATCATTTATATGGGAGGAAAGAGGCAGACAGTCCTTGTTGCTTGAATTCAGATGTTATGTGATATTGTGGCTTTAGGTGATAAATAAAAGCCTCAGGGGTCTGCAGGGTGAAGGCTGGGGGTATCCCAGAGGTTTCTAGCAGAGCTTGTCCCGGCCAGAGCTGTACATCTCTGTTCTGGGGGAAGATGGGTGAGAGTGGTTGATGTGGAGTGTGGCTTTGCCATTGCTGCAATTTGGTCACCAAACTCTTCCTAACCTATTCCCACACTAAAGGTGCAAGAACTCCAGGGGAACAGCAATCCCAAAAGAGTTTTGAAGCTGATCAGAGCTGTCTTGCAGCCCTGTTTGCCTTTATCTCCAGTTCTGTTCTCCTCACAAGACCCATTTCTTTGCTCTTTGGGCCTGCAGAGTTATTCTCACTCCAAAAAAAAAAGTCAATCATTTACATTCTGGGTTACTGAGAATGAATTTATACCCCAGATGGAGCAATAGGAAAAATATTATGAATTCCAGGGGGAATTCTTAGGTTCTGCTAATTAAAAGAATGAAGCTATAACACAAGAAATGATTTGCACTGCTAAGTGAAGGTTGTAGGGAATAATGTGCCAGTAGATATGTTACTTCAGTGGAGAAATCAATGAGTGGGGCTCCATTCTCCTTTCTCTGTACTGAACCCCTGGTGAGGGCTGTAGGGTTGGGTGAGAAGCATTCCCTCTTGAGCCAGAAAATGCTACATTTTCCCAAGGTGAAGAAGGAAGGGAGACTTTTCCATCAGGTGTGTTTAGCACAGGAAGGTTAAAAACACACTGCTGTCTGTGGCATCAGCTCCCCTGTGCTCCTTCCCTCAGATGGCAGCAGGGAAAAAACCTCAGCCATGGAGAAATAAAAGGGTGAGATCTGGGTATTAACCCCAATAAGCAAAGCACTGCAAAGGCTGCTCTGCCTCCTGCCTTGCACCAGTTTGCTTTTCCTGACCCTTTCTCACTAAGCTGTTCTGAAAACCCTNGCACCCCTGGGCAGCACAGAATCGGAAAATATGAAAGTTAAAGCTGAAGGCATCACTGTTGGCATCCAGAGCAAAGCATTTGTGCTTGTAACTCGCACAGTGGTTTCAGCTGGGATCAGAAATGGAACAAGGACATGGCCATGGCTCAACCCTGTGAGCCCTCCTTGCTCCTGTGGGATCCTTGGTACTTGTGTCACCCCTGAACTGTTTTACTGAGGTAACCCCAAGCTAATTCCTTGCGCTTTGGTGGCTGATGGTTTAGACTCCTGAGGAGTTATAAATTAATCAACTTTTTCCTTCTTCTACCATGTAACTGACTCATCTAACAGTGCCCTTTATTTGTACTCACAGTTTTTTCATTTTTCAATTTTTAGAACATTTTTCAATATTTTAGACAGTTCTAAGCTGCTTTTGGAGATCTTTGCAGTTTCACTGAACACTTCTGATATCTAGGTTAAAATATGGGACCCAAAAATGGGCAAACAAATCAAAACGAAGCCTATTGGAGTGTCCTTCCTTCTGGTGAAGGAAACATAGACTGGAATCTGTACTAATGAAGCAATAGCAACATCCTGGACTACTTCTTCACAACATCCACAAATTGTTATTTTTCTTTCTCTCAATTCATTCACCCTACCAAAAATGCACTGGCAATGGCAGCTGCGTGTGTGAATGTCTTCAAGCTTTTGTGTGCTTTGCTGTTTCATCTGTGAATCAAAATCTTTATTATTTATCACCAACAAAACAAACTCTCCACAAGATTTAAAAATCTGATATTGGAATAGAAAAAAAAAAAAAAAGCCAACAAACTCCTCCAAATTAAAAGGAAACCATGCATTCAGAAGGAATCAATCACAGCTATGAAAGGAGACAATGGGCTGCAGTTTGTCAAATAATTATTTTTTTGTAGACCGGGACCCTCAAACTAGAGGGATCCAGGGGCTGTTAGTATTCTCCAGCAATATGCAGGACTTGGCAGACTATACAGACTTTTTAGGGACTGATTATGCATTCTGTTTTTATTGGTGCCATGTCTGTAATGTTTGTTTGTCCCTAGCTGATGCCACGTTAGGTGATATAAAAAAAGACGTCTGAATAATTTAGAAAAGTACTCAGAAGCCACCAAAGTGCATTGCTCTGATGATGTAGTGTGCACAAGAGCCTTGGATAATAAAAATAGATTATATATCATAGTAGATTTTGTATAATAATAAATTAGAGGGGAAAATATCGGAAGGATACATTTTGTTCTGTGTTTTGTGCTGCATTTCTAGAACTCTGGTCAATATTAACACCTTAAGCTGCAAAGGAAATTTTCTAAATAAAACCATTTTCAAGGCCTAATAAACTTGAATGAACTTTATGTTAATGATCACTGAATTCCTGTATTGTCTTAGCAGGTTCACTTGGACATCTCCTAAAACCTTCCAGCAGAGAGGTGAAATTCTGTTTTTAAGTCAGCAGAGACATAGATAGATGGTTATTGATAATCAGCAGAATGACAATTAAAAAAAAAATAGAATCCCTGTTATTAACCATGCTTTAAAATGGAAATAAAGCACTATGGTGATTTCAGTCCTGCATCTCCACAGTGGAGTTGCTGTCACTCAGAACAGTAAGAAGAGAAGGGATTTCACTCTTGGATGATTAATTGCAGTGGAATTATTATTTGAGGTGAAAATCTGGCTGGATACAGAAAATGTTCTGTTGGGACAAAATCTGAATCTTCCTGGAAGGAGGTTCCTCAGAGTCTCCTTTCTGGTTCTTTCCACTCTGAGCCATAGGAAAGAGGCACAATCAGAGACACCAATTCAGAACTTCTGAGAAGGGTTAAGCATAAGATGGCCAGAGAAATCACAGACCTTTGGAGTCTGTGTCTAGGCTAAATTTATTAGGAAAATGTCACAACATTTCTCTGTGCATGCATTGTTCCTTGTACCCCTGGAGAAGAAACTGTGATCCTTTCATGAATGATTCAGGGTGGCTGAGGCTATTTTGAATCAGATCAATGAAAATTGACACTTTGGCCCTTGGCAATTCAGGCTTTGCTCAAAGAGAAGTTAAGGTTGCCTGAACTTTTCTTCTTCTGTGCAAATGTGAAGAAAATTATCAGGCTCCTTGAACAGATGCCTAAGACAGGACCATGGTTTAAATTTTATTAAAGTCATTTCCACTAACTTGAATATCATAATTTAGTGGGTTCTTGCTCACATGGAGGGGTGAGGAATCACACTTTAGCTCATGCCAAAGGATATTTTGGCTGTGTAAAGAAGTTGACTTGTGGTGTAGGGTTCTAACAGAGTGGAAATTTGGGCATCTTTTCTCTCCTCCCTTCCCTTCTCCCCCTTTAATTTCAGGTGCAGTGTCTCATCTCCAGTCACCAGAGCAGACAGATGCCCACAGGATCTGATGGATTCATTCAGCTGGGGCAGAAACTCACCCACCCTGCATAGGCAAGAATGAAAAAAAAACAAAACAGAAATGGCTGAACTGCAGCTCTTGCCCCATGGCAGAAAATTTCATCCCCAGTCAGGGAGTCCTGATCCTCCCAAACTTCAGTGGTGTGCAGCAAAATGGCATTGCAGGAACTGGGGAGCACTGGGAGCTGAAATCAGTGAACAGCAACAGCAGAGAATCCAAGCCAAAGTTTTTTGAGCAGCAGGCATTAGAGAGCAGAGGCAGTAACTAAAGACAAGGACACTCCTGCCTCAGCAGCAGCAGGGTATGGAATGGAAACTCTCCTGAGGGAAACCTGTAGCTCTGGTTCGTGCCTGAGGTGTTTTGGTTTTCTGAAATTCTTTTCCCAGGGAATTTTCTGTAAACAAGAAAAGTGTTTTTTGTAGCTGTAACTTTGTTTACATTGTTTCACTAGGAGGGACTTCTTGATGTCCCTCTGGTCTGACCAATATCAGTGAAGAGGTTTGCCTTTGTTTCACCAATCGAATTGGTCTGTGTAGAATAGTATAAAAGGGAGACACATCCCAAAAATAAAGGAGTCATTTTCAGCCTTTTGAAGTCAGAGTCTTGTGTCACTGTGGTGTAAAACAGCATCAAAAACCCCTCACGATCCTGACAGTTTGTGCTGGTCAGAAGTACATGAGCTGATGTAACAGACTGAAATAGGAAACGTTGTAATTCTTAACTGCTTTGGTAGAATTGATGGGCTTGCTTTTAAGTACATCTTTTAAACTGTCTAGAGTACAATTTGAATGCCAGAGGGATTATTCTCACTGATCACAGCTATTTTATCTGACTTATTTCCTTTCTACCCTTCAGTTCAATTCCTGAAACCATCTCCAGCACAATCAGGATTTGCTTTTTTAAAATTCTTATCTCCTCATTCTTATTCCCAATGAGAACTAAGCAGAAGTGGTTCTTGAGTTTGTTTCCATATTTACCTGCCAATATCTGACCTTCAGGCCAGACACAGAATTTTGACAAGAAAGGATGGTTTCCCCTATAACACCCAAACATAAGAATATTCAGATATCCATATGCACCCTCCTGCATCTGCTCTGAGGATTCAGCATGGATGGTCTGACATGGCTTTGGAGTCTCTGTTTTTAAATTACTCCCTGAAATAGCAATCTGCTCTCACTGTGGAGTCCCAGTGGATACTGTATATTGTTTGTAATCTTGAAAGGTACCCTGATTTTAGTTGGGGAAAATCAGAGAAGTAACCCTGACTTTATGAACACATTTTGCAGAGGCTTCCAAGTGCTCTGGGATGCAGACAATGAGACACCTGTGAAACAAAAATCAGCCTTTATGATCTCACCATGACCTCTCCAGCCCCAGGCTGTAACCTCAGGTGGGTGAAGTTTTTCCTGGACTGACCACTCCATTCCACTGGGTTTGGCTGTGTTTGGAAGGAGCCAGAGCACATAATTCATGCTTTAGAAAATGGCACTAAGTAGAAGAGATGAACTTCAGAAAAACCAATGAATAAGTACTTCCCGTGTTAGCATCATTGGAAATACGCAGGTTAAAAAAAAAAGAGATGATTAAGAAAAGAAACATGATTTATAGTAAGAATTGTCCTGTAGCAGAATGCTTACACATATTTTCTGAACTACAGCAGGCTTTTAATACAGCAATTTGGCTCCTGCACCTCTGTAAATATTTCAAAGCATGCTTCTTTCCTGCTAACTCAATTTTTCTTCAAATCCTTCTAGATCCCATTTCTTTTAACTTACACTTGCCCCTTATTTCCATACTTCTGGAAAATCTAACATGGAATTCATAAAAAGCAATAGCTATATACACAGCAAAACGTTCATAAACATCTCACCCCACAGAAAGAAAAATATTCTTTGATAATTGGAGTTTTGTTGTGACTTTTCACTGTGCTTTAGTATCTCGGGCCAGTTTGAAATATTTAAATATTCATCCATACTTTTTTAAAATATGGAATTATTAATCCTCACTAGAACATAAGGGTTTTTTTTCCCAAAAATTAAGGCTTCCAGAGTATCTTTTTGCACTGAATTGAAGGATGTACCTCCTAGAGAAGAGATTCCCATAATACATCTAAAAATTAAAGGTGCTTTATTTTGTTTCTCTTAGTTTTACTGATTCTGTGGGGGGAAAATAAAATCCACCACTTTTTCCAGCTACACTAGGCTTGCTAGATTTATGATTCAAGAAAACACACCAGAAATCAGGTGATCCTAAGAAAAAAGAGGGCCCCTTTATTTGTTTAACCTCATGGACAGGTTTAACAAAGTGCCAGTTTCTCTAAAATGAATATTTTTTCTGGATGAGCTGGGGATAGTTCTCATGCAGATGTAACAGAAATGCATTCACCAGTGTGTATTACACCTTCCAAGGGTTTTATCTTCAAAGTCAATTATCCTTGACAAAATCAGGTGCCTACAGCCATTTTGTGGAGCAACAGTGACATTTAGTGGTGGCTGAAACAATTCCTAAATTTTGTTGCTCCTTTAGTGACCCCATGAACATTTAACAGACTTTGTCACTCGCACTGAAATTCACTCTTAATTTTCCCTCCCTTCTCTCCCCATTCTTTTGTGTATTGTAATGCAGTATTTCTAAGGGGTTAAAATGCTCTATTTCTATAATAAATCAACACAGATATTTTAAAAACAAAACTTCATTGAGGATCTTCATTGAAAATCAACTCTTCTGCATATCATGATAAAACATTCAATAATCAGAGAAATTTTTCCTCGTTTGAGAATCAGACTGAAGCAGTGCATTGTACAGATCAGATTGCAAGGACTAGATTTCCCTTATTTCCATTATTTGCCTTAATTTTTCGCTTGTTATGTCAACATTCTGGCATAAAGCTTGGATGATTCATTTGTGGTGTTGCTTTGACCCCTAAGCAGGAAGGACTTGCTCCTTCAAAGCCCATCTTTCCTATTTGATAGCAAATCCCTTTGGTGCTGCAGGTTTAAACCATGTCTGCAGAGCTCTGCACACTGAGCTGGAGGATGAGCAGGGCTGAGTTCTGCTGCCTGCCCTGCTCTGACACCACAGGCAGGTCCCTCCATGGGCTCAGGAACACCAACATCATTTCTCCTGCAGGAAAACCCAAGGCCATGGTCAGCCCCTCAGCAGAATGAACAGCCAGTTCCAACAATCCCCACAGCAGTGCAAATGGAGTTATTCTGCTTTAAAACTCTTTCCTTCTGATGTAAGTTTTAGGAAATCTTCAGCAGAGTGCCAGGAGTGGAAATGGTCAACACTGAGTGTGTGCAGCCAAAGGTTCCAATACTAGAAGTCCATTTTGGGACCTACACAGCACACTTCCCATTTCCTGGGGAAGTTCCAGCCTCTCTGAGCTCAGCTTCCCCCTAACCTTGTCATCCCTCATAAATACTTGTGGGTTCATTCCCATGTATTGCCAATCCACCCCACTGCCCATACAGAAGCAGCTTCTGTGAAGGTTAATTGATCACTGCATGTGAAATTAGACCTTTGAGCTCTTTTGGGGTTTTATAATGAGATGAATGAGTAATTCTTCTGGGTTTCTTCACTCTGATTTCAGGGACTCCATCTATAATAAGAAAGGAGATCAGATTTGGCAATGATCCTATGATCCTAAAAGGGCTTTTGGCCCTGTTTTCAAACACAATTATTTAGCTTAGACTATTGGCAAGGTTTATATATCTACTGTTGTGTAAACTCCAGCATGCACCCAGTGTCCCGTGCTGGATCTCCAGTTCTCATAGGGAAAATGCTTGTTGGAAGAGCAAAAGAGAAAATCAGGCATGCAGGTAATGTCATTTCCAGCACAGCAGAGCAGCTCTTGTACTCACCTTGTCCATATCACAGGCTGCCATTCAGTGGAAGCAGAAAATTAATATCTACAGGATTGGGAGAATTGAAAGAATAGAGATCAGAGACTTGAGGGAGAGTTGGATGGATAAAAGAGGTCATTTTGCTTTTTGTCTAACCATGGGGAAAGGGACAAGACTGCCTCTTCCTGAGTCCTTATTTAACTGAGCACATCATTCCTTGGCACCCAAAAAGCAAACCTTTGCAGTTAATGTCTCAGTTTGGAGAAAGCTCCAGGATACCTTTATGCCCAAACCTGTAAACCACTGTGCAAACACAGCACTGCAGCTTTTCCAGCCTTGTTGAGTTAACATTCAAAACTCCTGAATTTAAAGGGCTGCTTTAGGGGCCCACTGTCTGTCCTGATCAAACTTCTTCCCTTTAAAGCATTTAAAAAATGCCTTCTAGATATACAGCAACCAGTTACTCTCAGGTAGCACTACAATTTCTCCTGGCAGAACCCAGCACTGTGTTTTATTATAGTACTTCTCCCTCTGGTAATTTGTTTTCTTGTGCCAGCCTTGTCCCCAGCTCGTGGTGCCACTGAAGTTCAGGACAGGGACCCCTGGTGTGGCCAGGTCGTTTCCCAGCAGCAGGAACCTCACAGCTCATTTAGGCTGATCCATAAATTCCCTGAACTTTGCATTGCCTAAATAACCAGTTAGTTACAGGATCTGAATCACTCCAAATCCCAACCAGCTCAGCCAAATTATCCCTTCAGCTCCTTCCCAGCAGCACTGCAATCACCGATGTCTCCAAAAAGAGACTGGTTTGAACCGTGAGGACATATTTTCCAAGGAAAGAAATGGCTTTTGTTTTGCTTGTTTGTTTGTATTTATTTATGAAAGAACAAAAAAAAAAATTCAGTTAAGCAAAGATCTCCAGATTCTCAGATGTGCAGGAGCAGCACAATCAAAAATCACCACTTTTTCTCCTTCTTTCCAGCATCTCCCTTCTTCCTTGCATTTCTTCCTTCCTTCCTTGGCTCTGTATCCCCTCTCTTCCCTTTCCTCCTTGTAGCCTTCCTCTCAATTCCCTTCTCCCTCCATCCTTACCTCTGTTCCTTCCTGCCTCTCTTCCAACCTCCCTCTTCTTTCTCCTCTCCATCTTTGGGACACACTGAGAGGCCTCAGAACACTTCCCAAACCTGGGAATGTTTTCCTTCCATGGTGGAAGGATGTTCTCTGAAACACCTTTCAAGTCATCTTTTCTCTTCTTGCTCTGCATTATCCCACCCTCCTGTTGCTTTTCTCCAATATCTGCACTGATAACCAAAAGGTGGCTGCTGTGGTGAGTGACTTTGTTGTTGTTGTGAAATGAGAGCAGTTCCCAGACCTGTTTCCAATCCTGGGAATGGCAGCCACATGCTGCCTCCCAAAATGTGGTTTTCCCTTCCCTCCACTCCCACACAATGGTTTGGCAATGTGGGTAAATCCTTAAGCAAGGGCTCTGCACCAACAGCAAGGTCATGGAGAACCTCCAGAGGACAGAATTTCTACACACACTGATCAGATTTGCAAGGCTTCAAGTCTTCTCCTAATCAGAGGGGATTTCTCCCTCAGAGATATGGCCCAGATAAAACATTTTTCTGTATTTTTCACATTTATTTAGGTTCTTCCACAGATTAGAATCCTAAGCATACCATGATACACATATAAATAAATCATTTTTTTAAATGTTTTAACATCCACCAGGATATCCACATGTAACAGAGGATATCATATGGAGTTATATAAAACCCTGCCCAGTTGCTACTCAAATAACTGAAGCTTTTCCTTTTAAATTGTCACCTGTGTCTTCTCTTTTCTGTTCCTTCAATCCATTTTCCTTAGAAATAACCTGATGTGATCAACCCAAACTGAATTAGGAATGGATTCCACAGTGATTCCACAGCATCCTGGTGCAACTACTGGCCTGAATAACCTGAAATGCAAGGCATGAATTGCAAAACAAAGTTAATCAGATACATGTTTATCTTTAGAAATACATGTTTAGTATCTTTTATCTTCAGAAACACGTGCTGTATAACATTAAAAGATTTTACAGAGACAAAATCAAACCATAATTGATAAGGAAAAGTTATGAAAATGTTTGTTCTAGCAATTTCAAAAAGACCTGTGAAACTGGTACAGTTCTGAAAGGACAGTACAGAAGAAAGTTCGTTTTATCTCTCTAAACCATGTATTTTCATACAGCACTGCAGGGCAGGGCGAAATGTCAGATGGTGTTTTGCCACTTTTATTGCTGCTGTAATCTAAATAATCACCTCCACTCCAAGCCTGCTATTTTTCACCCCTCAGCCCTGTATGTGCACTACCTTCAGCTTCCACCTCGAGTTTTCTTTACCCACACCACATTTGGTGGCTGTAATTAAGGCAGGAAATGTCATACAGTGTTATCACAGTTTTCACTTTGGAACCNTAAATAATCACCTCTGCTCCAAGCCTGCTGTTTTGCACCCCTCAGCCCTGTATGTGCACTACCTTCAGCTTCCACCTCGAGTTTTCTCCACATTTGGTGGCTGTTATTAAGGCAGGAAATATAATACAGTGTTATCACAGCTTTCACTTTGGAACTTTGCTGATAACTCAGGGCAGCTGCAATCCTCATTGTTATGGCAGACCCACTCTCCCTTTCACTGCTAATCATTGATTAATTAGGAAATGTGTCTGCATTCATCTTCCCCACCCTGGAAAATGAAAAGTTGTGTGACTCGCTCACAGGCAGTGAGAAATCTTTGGAAAGCAAAACTTCTGGCTGTGGACTTGATCCCAGTAAATTTCATGCAAACTGTGTGAAAACTCTTTTCTGTGCATCTGTTTGAGTAATAAAGTGAATGGTGTGAGGCACAATTCCTGTTTATCATACAGGCTTTGAGATCCTTCTCAGCTTATGTCTGAATATTCAATCAAAATATTTCATCAAAATTCATCCCCATGTTTATGGCACCACAAAAACAACCCAGTGAAGAACCAGATATGCCACACAGTTCTGAGCAATAGTTCAGAGTTGCCTTATTTAGAATTTCTTGGTACAACAAGAGAACAAACTGGGTTTTTTTCCCACTGACAAGTAAATTTTGCCTTTCTTCTGCAAATCTTTCTTTTGCTTCCCACCATTGTCCTATTGCTAATACTGTTAAACACATCCATGTTTTTCCTCTTGGACCTCATGGTTTTCACCACAACAATAAAGTCACTCACCACAGCAGCCACCTTTTGGTTATCAGTGCAGATATTGGAGAAAAGCAACAGGAGGGTGGGATAATGCAGAGCAAGAAGAGAAAAGATGACTTGAAAGGTGTTTCAGAGAACATCCTTCCACCATGGAAGGAAAACATTCCCAGGTTTGGGAAGTGTTCTGAGGCCTCTCAGTGTGTCCCAAAGATGGAGAGGAGAAAGAAGAGGGAGGTTGGAAGGGAGGCAGGAAGGAACAGAGGTAGGGATGGAGGGAGAAGGGAATTGAGAGGAAGGCTACAAGGAGGAAAGGGAAGAGAGGGGATACAGAGCCAAGGAAGGAAGGAAGAAATGCAAGGAAGAAGGGAGATGCTGGAAAGAAGGAGAAAATGTGGTGATTTTTGATTGTGCTGCTCCTGCACATCTGAGAATCTGGAGATCTTTGCTTAACTGAATATTATTTTTACTCTTTCATAAATCCAAAAAACCCACCCTTTCTTTCCTTGTAAAATATGTACTAAATAAGTTTTGACAGATCTCTTTTGTTCACCACTAAAAACAGAAGTCATGTACTTGCTATTAAAAAGTGTTAGAGAGGAGACAAGTTTTTTAAGAACTAAAAACCCCTTCTAATTTGGCAAATTGTGAGGAGGAGGAAGTAGTTTAGAAGGGAGGTTTCTAATATTTGCTTTCCTCAGAGCTAACAGCATTTGGTGGGGTTTGGTGGGATTTGGCCTTTGCTTCCATTATCTGCACAGGCAGACTTTCAATTCATTTAAATGACCTTCTGCAGAACTTGAGGGGCTTCCCCCTGAACTTTGCCTTTCCCTTGGCCCCTGAAGGACCCAGCCTGGAGCACGAAGGGAGCAGCTGCTGCTGCTGCTGCAGCCTGGGCTGGTTTGGGTTCTCAGCTCTCAGAGCTGCATCCAGATGAAAACCTTGCCTTCACTCCAGGTGAGGTGGAAAGCACCTGGACTCTGGAAGATGGAAAAACCACAGGATGCCTGTGCCTGCACCAAACCAGACCTGGAAACACAATTTCCTCCTCAGCACACAGCCAACACAGCCACCAGAATAGTGGTATTGGAGATAAATTGGAGGGCACAGGTCCCTTCCATCAGCCCAGAGGTGCCAGTCCTTTGTGCAAGGACATAAGATATGCCACAGGAATATGAGGAAACCTTCCTGGTGCTTGGAAGCATCAGGATTTATCTAGTTTGGGGCTGAGCAGAGCAGTGAGCATTTACAGCTGCATGGAAAAACCCAACATATCCTCTCTCCTCCTGCCCAGAGCTCTGTTTGAGCCCTGTAATCTCTCAGGGAGTGAAGCAGAGTTACCCAAGCAGCAGAGAGCTGCACAGACCTGCTCAGAGCTGCTGGCAGCAATTACCTGGGCACTCCCTGCAGCTGCAGCCACCCAAAGAACATCTGTGCCTCTCTGGCACTCTGCAGGCAGGCAGCAGGAGTTCCACACTGCCCTGGAGTCACTGCCCACCATGGCTGGCTCAGGAAAGGCTCCCTGGCTGCTGGGGGAAACTCCTCAAATGTGTAACAGGGTGTGAACGTGGGGAAAACCTGAGCAAAATGCCACCAGAGCTCTTCTGCTTCGTCCTCTGCGCTCTGAGTGCACCAAATCTCTCAGGTAAATGGCTGAAAGATCTCCAGTGACTTGAGCTAGAGGACAGAGAGGCTGTAAGTAACAAAGTCTTCTGTCCTTTTTGTCTGGCAGCACTTGAGTCAAAGGAGTACAAGGTCAGGTGATCTTAAATTTTAATTATTTTTCTAAAATGAGTATCAGAATTAGCAAATGGAAAAGGCAACCTGTAAATTCCATTCTGCAGGTCATTTCTGAAGTCTAAAGGGAAATTTCAGTTTGAAGGAATTTAAGTAATGCTGTATTTGTCTGCTCTTTTGCTGTTCTGTGAGAAGCTGAACTCTCAAGTCTTCTTTCAGTGCTGATCACTCTGAGCACAGGGATGCTCTGCCTGTGGAGTGGATGCAGGGTCAGAGATGAAGGATTTAAAGTGCTAATTAACAGCTCAAATCATTTCTCTGAGGGCCTCCTTCACCCTGGAAGGAGGCTGTGCAGCTGCTAATCTGATTCTCCAAGTAAATGCCACACAGCAGACCCATCTCAGAGGAGCTTGGTCTCAAATCCCCTGGCTGCATTCCTGAAGTGTTTGCAATGTCAGTCCTCCACCAAGCAAACTTGGCTTGCCAGGTGTGCTCGGGTTATCCCTGGTACAGGTTTCCTAAATGTGCCATTTTAGGTTGTGCCAACAACATTCTGGTTGTCTTGTGCTCCCTTTCTTTTCATTTCACAGCTGCCTCGTTATTTATAGTTTTTAGATGCTCAGAGAGAATCCAGTGACAGCATCAAGTGGTTTCTGCTGGGAAAGTTTATTCTGTGCAATAGAATTATGACAATTGTGTTTCAAAAGATGACAGAGCTGGGCAACTATTCTTTAAAGAAAAGTGGGGTTGTTTTTACTGTGGTTTTGCTTAGAGCCTGGGTACCTGAGTGCTGTTTCCAGGCAGGAGCAGTGCTGCCTGTGTGGGTAGTGACTGCCAGCCTCTCACACTGTGACAGAGAGTAGGAGGGAAAGGTGGGATAACTCACACTGTGTCTGCCATGCTCCTGGCCTCGACCTGAAATACAGAAATTCATGTCTCAGTCTCCTTTCTGAGCAGAGAACATTCATTTGGTTGAGTGTTTGTGCCCTAAGCTGCCCCTGTGGCTGTGCATTGCAGGCTCCAGGTCAGGAGACACAGAAGTGTGTTCCTGTCCAGCCCAGCTCTGGGGTTTGTTTCTGGCTGGGGGGGAGCAGCCAAGGGGGATGTACCAGGGTCTTGCCTTTTGCTGTGAGTTTGTGTAATCAGCAGATGAGTGAGAGATGTCCCCAGAGCCTGCAGGTCAGAGTTCTAGATTTTAGCATAATTTATTATCCTTGTCTAAACTGCTATTTCTAGCACTTGGAGATGTATGGCTTTCATTTTCAACATTCAGCTAACAAAGAAATGCCTTTATCTTCTCAGGATGTTATAGACATCATTTTCTTGTTGCCAGTGTTTGGAATTCAGAATTCCCTGGTCAGATTCCCCTTCACTGAAATCTCCCCAAAAGCAGAGTCAGACCATGTTCCAAGATACAAAAAGCTGGTTGCATTGTTGTCCTCTAGATTGGCAAAAGAAGATTAAACAATACAATGACTGGAAGTTAAAAAGCCAATGCTTATTACCACAACAGGAAGGATTTCTCCTTATATATAAAATTATGAGGGATATGCCAGGCAAAGTATTACTAAACACTGTGCAGCACCACCAAGTCTGAGGTTGCTGTTTCTTCTTGTGTTTGTTGAACCCCTGAAAGAAGATAATATTATGAATAAAGAGGTAATTGTATTAATATTTTTATAGCATTCACTTACTCTTAGCAGTAAGTAGTGGTGATAGTAGGGATGAAGTAACAGCAAGTAATGGGGAAATATTATATTTTTCTATATTCACAGAGCAACAATGATAAAATGTACCCCAGAGGAATGGAACTTTATAAAGGTTTATTTAAGGTATTTAAAACTGAAAAGTAAGATAGACAAACGTACTAGACTTGACCATGTGTTTTTTATTTAATTGTAATTCTCTAACACAAAGAGAATAAAAATACTAAATCAAAAGGGTCATCACCATTCTAAATGGAAATGTATTCTTTGTGTAACAAATTAAATACAATATACTGCTGATAGAGTAGGAGACAAAAATGCTGTTTACAGAGGAAATGCCATTTCTTTGGCATGACTGGAGACATTAGGGCTTGAGTCAATACCCTGGCTTGAGTGAGTGTAGTTTGGCTTTTCCTGTGAGGCTGCTGGTGAACCCAGAATCAGATGGAAATGTGGCAGCCCTGGGCTCTCATCCTCTGGGTCCTGCCTGTGCTCTCTGTCCAGTTGTCTCCTGCTTTTTGTGTGATTCTTGTGTCCTTTTCCTTCAAAATGAACAGACCAGAGCTGATGGATTGTTTCAGCATTCAAACAAAACCCTTCACTGTTTGCCCTCAGTGCTGTTTATCTAACCTGGAATTGTCTTTCCTCCCGCTGTTAAACTTGTATTTGTTACAATTGCTTTGTGGGCTGTTGCAACAGATGAGTGGGAGAAACCATCAATATAATTTGCTTGGCTATGACACAGGATTATGTCTAGATCAAAAGTACTCTGGAAAAGCATGAACTTCTCCTCCAAACTATAATTTTCAGCTTATAATGCCAAACAGAAACTTAAACCAGTGAACTGCTTTTATAGAGGCACATACATTGCCATTGAGTGCAGAGTTTTTCCCAGTGAAAGCAGGAGAGAATCCTAATTTCTGTATGAACTTCTGTGGTTCAGCTGAAGTGGGGTGGCAGTCACTGTGCCAGTAGAAGGCTCACTGATTTTGACAAGAAAAGAGTGCACTAAGCCAGGCATAGCCAGGAAATGAAGATTGGTCTCACCAGACAGGAAATAACCCTTGGGCTATTAAAAGACTGATAGTCCAATTCAGAACTCTCTGCTTTTGAAATAGATTTCTAGACAGTTTAATAATATAGAGTTTAGTACTACTGAATGCCAAAAAATTTATATTAAAAATGTCCTAAAGTCAAGACTTGAAAAAATAGGAAAAACTTCAATGCAGTTCACCCCTGCTCAGACCTGGAGCTTCATTGTGTCTGTGAGTCTTGTGGAGAAGCAGTGTTTGTTCATGGAAATGAAATCTGGTGTGGAATTCACACACTCAGGAATGCCAAATCCCAAAATTAACATGGGAACCAAGCACAAGGAAAAGTAGCAAGAAATCTGAATGCTGAGAAGCACGGAGAGCACAAGGGACCAAATGGGTGGTTATGCTTTTCTTTTCCTACCTAGTTCATCCTGTGGTTCTGTGATTCTGCAGCAGTTGGAAAGCCACTAAAAACTTTGCTTTTTTTCATTTTATAAAGACTAAAAGTGCCTTGACTGCAGTGCTCTGTGTGGACCCTCAGCCTACCAGAACTGATGGCAGAGAGTGACCCTTCTGTTGCCTAAAGGACAAGGAAGAAAATTTTTCATCCCAGAGAAACCCGAATTTTATTTCAAAGAGCAGCTGAGCATTGTGTCAACAGACCTGTATGACTTGTGCCAAAGAATCATAAGAGAGTTGGCACAATGATTTCCCACATCATTAGTGATTGTATAAAGATATGATACAGGGAATTAGATAGCTATTGTTCCAGGGCTTCAAAAAACGTTGCTCATGGACTTTTCAGCCACTGACAATTTACTAGTTAATTTTGTAAACATGGCTCAGAAGAAAACACCTTTTTTAGTGGCAGTTAAAGACTATTGGATGACAAACCTGGTTAAATGAAATAAATTTAATCAAAAAATAATGTTTAAGTACCACATTGTGATAGCACAGTTACCTTGTTTTGGGGAGAGTGTTCAGTGGTGGGTTGATAGAAACCAGTCCATCCATTCCTCCCTCCCAAAGGTTCTTTGGGGACCACTCCCTGCTGAGCAGAGAGAATGGTTTTTTCCTTGGCCTGGCAAGTAGCAGGAGATAAGTCTGATAAGTTCCCACAGTGTAGTGCAGGACGTGTCCATGGGGAATCCTGCCTCCTGTGCTCCAAACATTGCCAAGGATTTCACATCAGGATACCCCAGGGTAAAATCAACCACCATCCCATAGTCATGCTGTGGCAGCCTCAGAGGAAAGTAATAATTCCAGTTATAGAGCATGGAATAAGTTTATTTTATTAAAAAGCTTTGATCACAGCATAGAGGCCTCTCCATTGTCAGAACCCTGCAGTGTGAAAGGAGCTGTCCCAGAGCTGGGGTCTCCCACAGCAGTGAGTCCAGCCTGGAAAGGAACAGCACATTTGGAACCATGACCTTCTTGGGACAGGTTATGGAGTGCAACAGAGCCAAGTCTGTTAATTGGCTTCATTAAATCCAATTGGGCTTGGCCTTTTCCTCCCACCACAAAAACTGCTGGGAAAGCTCTGCTGAGCTCACTGTCACACTGCAGCTCTCAGTCTGGGATGGGCAGCATTCATCAGCTTTAGCCAGGCAAGGAACTCTCTGTCCGAAACCAGAACTGACCCAATGTTAAAAATTCATCCATCTTTGGAAGATACTCACTACTCCATGAGGGAGCAGTCCTCACTCACACAGAGCTCCTGGTCAAACTGTTTTAGTGGTACAAAGGAAAACTCTGAAATAAGGCAAAGGAACAATTTTAGCTGAGCTGCTCAGTCCTTTCTTCTTCTCTGCAAAATACTTCAAACACTGAAGTGACTGTAGTGAAATGAAGTGTGTGTATTTCTGATGCAAAACACTATTTTGCACTATTCTTCTAAGCTTTTCTTTCTTTCTTTCTTTCTTTCTTTCTTTCTTTCTTTCTTTCTTTCTTTCTTTCTTTTCTTTTCTTTTTTTTCAGTAAATCCATTTCTTTCCTTTCTTTTGCTGGGAATTTTAGGAGGAGATGCTTTGTTGCCAGCACCTCAGAGTGTCTCCATTCTTTCAACCAACATGAAACACTTCTTAACTTGGAGTCCTGTGATCGTCCTGGGAGCAACTGTGAGATACTCAGTTGAGTTTCAGGGGTAACTACTCGATTTTTTTTCACTCTTTTTGCTTTCTGAACATTGTTTAAATCAACTTTAAGTTCTAAATTTTTGGATGTCTTGATCATATTCAGTTCACAAGCCTAAGAGAAGTTTGATGCTTTAGCACTGCTAATGAGAAGTGGGGGGAAAATTCCTTTTGTTCCAATTCTGGGACAGTTTGCAGGTTAATAGATACCTGAGTAATCCAAAGTGTGCATCAGTTCCATATAAGAAATTTGCCTCTATCTAAGAATTCAAAAGTTAAGCAGATTTGCAACAGTTTATTTAGAAGAGGAAGGAGAAAACACTGAGCTTTATTTCCTGTGACCCTTTTAAACATTTGACACACACCACAGGAGGTTTCTGATACATCTTGAGCTCTGACATTTATTACAGTATGGGTTTGGAATTGGGGATGATCAAGTCAAGTGAGTGGGCAGGGCTTGATGCATCAACACTTCGTTGACTGTCCCCACTTCCCACAGCACCGAGCTGCATTTGGCTCATGAACTCGGCTCAGGGTGATTTTCTCCAGATAAAATCTCAAACACACCCACACTGCCTCCAAACCCCTGTGGTGTCCCCGCCCCAGTGCATCCCAGTACAGGTTTTACCTGGAAGGAACCCACAAGCAGCCTCAGCTGCACAGATACAGCTCCTGTCAGACTGCTGCCTCGTCAGTTTGATCCTCATGTAGGGCACCATTAAAATGTGGGGCTTTTATATCCTTTTTTTCATGTTAGAGCCGGGATTAATGCATGGGAGCTGCAGTTTTTGTGTTTGGATTTAGATGTTTATTAATTCTTATCTATAATGCAGTCTCTTGAGTTGTGACTTCTAGCTAACAAGGTAGAAAATGGCTCTGTCTCTAACTCTTTCCAAGGTCTTTTAAGCACTATTCATCCAATAATGAGATGACACCTATATTATTTATACTTTTAACCCAATAACCAAATAGCAAAGATCGGCAATGCAGACCTTTTCACCCAGTTAGAAAAAACCACCCAAACCCATGAAGAAGAAGGTGAAAGAAGAACTTAGCCTACACCCTAAATCCTCTATCTTGATCTATATATATTGCCATATACTAAAACTTTACATTCTAAGTTTTGCACTTTGTGACATTGCACGCTTCTATTCAAGCTACACACCCACAATCCCAGTGCTATCACTCAACTTTGGAAGCCTGTTCCACGGCCTCAGGTCAAATGTGGGGTTTGCTTGAGGGTCAGTGCCTGTTTGAACAGAAAGCCTGAAATTCTCAGTTTCCAGGGTTCCAACAGCTTCCTGTCTGCTTCCTCTCCTCCTCAGGGAATACGAACGGGAATACGCCAACGGGAGCTGGATCCCCATCTCGGAGTGCTCCCTCACCACAGCCACGGTCTGCAACATCACAGAGGACATCTCAGCCACCGTGGCCTACAAGCTGCGTGTCAGGGCAGAGCTTGGTGCCACCAGGTCACCGTGGGCCACCACCAAAGGCTTCTTCAGCCCCACCATGAGTGCGTCCTGCTCTTAAATTGCATCTTCTGCAGGTGTTAAATTCTCAGAGCCGGGTGTTGAGGTGTTCTCAGGTGCCTGTTTGTGCCCAGTGCTTGGCATGCAGAGCCCAGGCATGCACAGAGCAGAGCCTGCTTCTCAGCTCCTCTCACACTGGGTTTGGGGTTTCCCTTCTCAGACAAAGTTCTCGGACATGAGTTCATCCTGAGGCAGAGCCAAATTCATCTGGGATTGAATTTCAAGGGTTTTAAAGATAAGCAAGATGACTGCAGGAATTTCCTTTTGCAGGTTGGTCATTCTTACCCTTAAATTTAAAGGTTTCTGACCAACTAGGCTTGCTGTCATTTAATCCAAGCCATGTAGTCACCTCTAAGAAGTCCAGAACCTGATCCTAAGGGAGCTTTTAGTCTGGAAAACAGCCCTTTCATGTTTTATTTGCCTTTTACTGTCCTGAAAATCCCACTCCATGGTTCTCTCTTCCCATGGTGTCAGAGCTATGAAGTAACCTCAGAAGAGGAGAGAAAACTGGAACCCACAGTACTAATTTCATCCAAGCAATGCAGGATGTTTTCTCCATGTCCTTCCAAGTCCTGCAAAGCCTGAGGCCCAGCTCAACCCAAGGATCATGTTGCAGCCTAAAATCAGCGTACTCTTTCCAGGATTTCTCTGGAAAAATTTCCTCTGTTCTCTGCCATGTAGTTAGCTGCTTTCAGCAACAAAAACTGTGCTGGGAAAGCTCTGCTGAGGTCACTGTTAGAATGCAACTCTCAGTGGGATGGGCAGCATTCATCAGCTTTAACCAGGGAAGAAATTGTCTAAACCAGAACTGACCCATATTAAAACTTCATCCTTTTTTGGAAGTCATTCTCTACTTCATGAGGGAGCAGTCCTCACTCACAAAGAGATCTGGTCAAAGGAGCACTATCAGAAGTACCACCTAAGCTGGTAAATGTGTCCCTTTGTGTGGAGGCATAGTCTAGATAGTGCTTTAGGTAAAAAATCCTTCCTTCCCTTTTCCAGCAGCTGTGGAGGCACAGATAGAGGCACAGACCACACTGTCAGACAGAGACGGGGGAAGGACATCCCTGAGACTGACAGGAACAAAAGCAGCAGCTTCTCATGGTTCAGTGAAGTATTTGGCAGCTTGGCCCTGTGTCTTAGGGACCCCAAACACTCTTCTGACTAAGCTGTGAGAGTTCAGAGGCTACAGCTTGCACTGGGATTCAGTATGAATGTGACAGACGTTTAAAAGAGAAAGAAACGTCACTATAATTTCTTGTCCTTATGCATTTTTACTGCTCTGCTGTCACACCTCTTAGGAAAGCTGGCACTGAGTCTGAGAGGAGCTAAGGGATCCAAACCCAGCCCACAGGTTCTGTCAGGGGCTCACAGACAGCCAGGCCAGCAGCACAGCCCACGGCTCTTCCAAGCCTGCACAGCCCCAGGGGCTGTGTCAAAGGCACAGGGGTAGAAGCACATCGAGTATGAGAACACATGAAAAACACTTTGAAAAACTCTTCCTAAAGCAAACAGTTTAGTCTTCCCTCTTCATTTCACAACATTCAAAGAGCCAGTTGGTGTCCAGTGTGCCAGCACAGAGCTAAATAGAAATGCTCCTGTTTGTTTAGCAGCTGCATCTTGCAGTGTCCTTTTGTTAATACATTAGCACAATATTTGCTTTTAACCTCCAAATGATATCAGGTTTTTGTTTGTTTTTAATTTTGAGACGTGGTGCTAAGGAGATTTTCACCTTTTTTTTTTCCCCAGCTTTCACTTAAAAGTACAAAGTAGATTTCCAGGCCTCCCATTTGTGGCAGACTCATCATGTTCATGCTTGGATTTTATGTTTTCATATTGCTCAGCATTAGTGGCAATTCACTGGATGTAAGAGCAAATTCTATTAAGAACATCTCTTCTATATGGCACTATGGATCACTCTCCTTCCTTGCTTGAAAGCAAAGAGGTTGAAATGGGTTTCAGCTACAGCAGAGTGGTAAAAAATGGCACAGATAAGTGTGAATAATGGCACAAATAAATAGTGCAAACAAGATCTCTCTACTGCCTTGAACCTCCCAGTTCATAAATGTACAGCGCAGTTTCATCTATGCTCGATTGATTCTCATCATTTCACTAATATTCCTCACAGCAGAATCCCAGACAAAACCAAGCTTTGAATATCAAAGTAAGCAGGAAGCAAATCGCCTAAAGATTTGCTTGCATACATTTGCAAAACCTGAAGTCACAGCAGATCATCAGCCCAAGTCTGTCTAATACCATGCAGACACTAAAAGAAAATCAGGATTCATGTGAATTACCCTGGGGCTCATAATGTTTTTTCCTTCACCTTTGATAAACTGCCAAAATTCCCATGAAAAGCAGTGGTTTCTTATCCTCCCTTCGGGATGTCAGAGCTGAGCTCATGCCCAGGAGCACAAGAGCTGACCTGATCTGGTGTCCCAACTTCTGTGGCCCAGCTGGTTCTGCTGCAGTTGTTCACGTGAGACCCTCAGGCCAGGCAGCTCCTCCACTGGAGAAAATTCAAAGCCTTTCAAGTTCTGTGCAGCTCAGCTATTGCCAAATTCCCATTTGCAATACCAGCCATGGTCCTGCTCCTGCTGAAAGTCTGCTCCTGTGTTTGGACACACAGGGAGGAGAAGCAGAGAGGTTTCTGCCCCACTGAAGCCATTCTTGCAGATTAATGTCATTCCACTGGTGACAGCAGCCTCTCTCCCTCTCCTGTCTGGGCAAAAGGGGGGATTTCAGGGCTGTCTCTGGGTGGTAATGGTGGTCTCTGTGTTGGCAGCTTCCCTGACCCCCCCTGAGCTGAGGGTGGTGGCAGACGGGCACCACATCCTGGTGGAGCTGGCAGACATGGGACCCTCCTTCCAGTTCCGCGTGCTCTACTGGAAGAAAGGCCAGGACAGCAGGGTGAGTTTTACCCTCAGGCTTTAGGAAATGACAGAGAGGCCCCAGAGGGATGCACACAGAGCCTGTTTGCCAGTCCCAGCTCCTCCTGTGGGGCTGAAGGTCCTGCCTGGAGTGGGTTTGTGCCACCTCTCCCTGCACACACCAGAGGGTTGCTGTGGGTTCCTCATGGAGAAGCCTGTCTGTTCTTTCCACATTTCCTTCTCTGAGAAAAGGAATCCCCTCATATACCTCAACTACAGCTAGAAACCAGAAGTCAGGAACCAAAGGTGTTTGTGCTGACTTCTCCCTCTGAATATCATCTGGTCTACTCAGACCATGATTAAGGTGTCATGCTGAGGTACTGACAAACTTTTCTCAGTTTTCTGAGCCAGAAATTGCAGCATTAGTAGTCCTTGATGGATTTTTGTTCCATTAATTTATCTGTTCTGGCTTGCAATCTATGTAAACTTCTAGCTGGTACAACTCCCTGCAATGAGGAATTCTGCAGCCGAACTGTTGTGCAGTGTCAACCTTGATTTGGGGATGAGAGAGAGAACAATTGTTCCCCATTCACTTTCCCTACCACTCTATTAGTTTCATATTCTGTATCTTTTTCCAGGCCAAGGACTCCCAAACTACTTAGGTGTTCCCCGGGGAAGCCCTCACAGCTATTTTTGTCTTCACCAGGGTGGGCAGGGAGAAACCTGCAGAGTCCAAGGTGCAGGAACACTCTGTGTTAGCACCATAAAACAAAACAACTTCACCCACTCTCCTGTCTCTCCAGCAACTGTTAATGTGGCTGCCACAGAGTTGACAGTCCCATGGAACCTGAACCCTAGGCTCCTATTTCTGATGGAGGATGCTGTGAAAATGTAGGAGAAAAATCCTCATGAGCATAATTCCACATTTATCGGTGTTGAATTGCATTTGTTGCTTTATTATCAGATCCTCCTGCTGTTCTTCACAGTTGTCTGTCATCTTTAGTATTGTGAAGTGAGTTTTTAGTACCACTAGCAGGTATCAGTTTTCATTTTTCTTCATGATCACCTCTGCTAATACATGAGTCCCCACCATGACTTCCTGCCACTCTCAATTAGCAATTTACTCATACAAAAGTCTTTATAAGGAGGCATCAGGAGCAGGACTGCCCACTGTGAAATCCAGATAAATGAGACCAGCCTTGTCCATGGGCTTTCTGTCACCTCAAAAACAATCAATAGGTTTGTATCTGATTGTGTTTTATGAATAAAATATTAAATCTTCTTCAGTATGTGATCTTAATGACCTCAACATTAATTCCAAATTTCAGAATACTTTCTACCAACTGGACTGTTGCAAACATTAGTTTTGCTGGTCAATACAAGTCCTATGCTGGGACTCTTATTATTTTTTAAATTTTTTTTACATTTAATTTAATTTTTTTTACATTTAATTTATTTTTACATTTGGCATGTCTCATTTGATGTTTTTGCAAGAGGTCACCCCAGGTAGTCACAGACCTGATTTTGTCCTTGAAATCTTTTCAAACTAATGGCCCTCCATATCATATTTCTGTAGAGAAGGCTATTTTGATAGTGGGAAGGACTTGCCCTGCCAGGAGAGCCCTCCTGGCTTGTTGGAGTTTTCCATATGTGTGTGGAGCTGGAGGCTGATCAGGCCTTCTGTGAGAAGAGTTTTACATCTGCAGCACAGAAAGAGGAGCAGTTGGGGAGCTGTTACCCATCCTCTCATGGCTGGGGACACTGGAAATAGCAAATTCATTTTGCTAGCAATGAATGCAGACCTATTTATGGCAATAAAGTAATGTACTGCTGACCACAGGCTGTTTAAGCTTTGCTGGAGCGTGTTACAGTCACACACACCAAATTCACTCACCTCACCAGCCCAGCCCTCTATGAGCTCTCTAGCACAGCTCTCACACCCCTATCACAGCAGCATGGTGATGATTTTGGCATCCATCACACCCAGAAAAACCTCAGATCAGCCCAGACCTCAGACATCCCCCTCCTAGCAGGGTAGCAGGTTCTGCTCTAGTGTTGTGGCCCAGCATCATCCTTATGACTTTTTGGCTTACAGCTTCTTCCTTCCATCCCCTCCTGCCCTTTCCTAGGTGTGTGGGCTCATTCTGCACTCCACTATGCTTTCTTGTTGGCTGCTTTAATCTTTTTTTGTTCTGCTCACACAGGCCTCAGACATCCCCTGCTGCTCCCTCCTTTTCTGCCTGGACAAGCATCATGGTGATGCCTGATCGTTTTTTGCCTTTTCGCTTTTCTTTATCTCTGTATTCTTTACACATATTTTTGGAGCTCTGTAGCCTATTACTGTGTTCCTAGCTAGTGTTTCCAGTACTTTTCCCTGCCTTGATACGCAGAGAGACAAAACATATTCCAAAGCCCCTATCCTACCTTGGCTCTTCTTAGAAACCAAGGTTGAAAACCAGCCCTTTGACACACATTTTCACCAACAAACTTCAGTTCCATCTGAGAGGGGAGGATTTAGAAGGGGCCTGAACTTGGTGGGGGGAGAGGGAGGAGGGAGTTGCGTCACCACTTGCACTCCTAACTGGTGCTTTTTGTCAATTATGCAAATTCACTAAACTTATAAATCTATATTCACCCTGTAGGGGCTGGGCTTTTGGGGACATTTTCCATATCTGCCCCTGGAGGCCTCCAACAGATACCAACCTTTGTATTACCTCCTATACTAATATTATCTCAAAAGTGTGTGTTATTTCATTTCCAGGTTCTTTAAGGCATCAATAGCAGGGCTGCTGTTCAATGTCAGATCCTTGCCCTGTGCCCTGATGTTTTCTGCTCTGGGCCTGTGGCAGGTGCAGCAGAAGGTGATGAAGGAGGTGAGCTCTGTGCTTCACCTGGACACCATGGAGGCTGGAGCTGAGTACTGTGTGAAGGCTCAGACACACGTCGAGGCCATCAACAGGAGCAGCAGCTTCAGCCCCACGCAGTGTGTGAGGGCACAGGGTGAGAGCCAGCCCTCCCTCCTGCTCCCCTGCTCTGGTCATGCCCAAAGCTCTTCCTTTTGTGTCCACCCTGAACTTCCTGCCCTGTTTGCAAACATGCTGTTTGTTCCTTGGGANGTCACAAAGTCACCCTAGGACACCCCCACACTGGCACTGCCTTTGCCAGGGAGGGATGTCCCCAGGGTGGGGGAAGAGCAGCCACACAGGGCTCAGGCTGACTGCAGTGAGTGCTTGGTCCCTGCAGTGTCTCTGAGAAGTTTTGCTGCTTCTGTTTCCAGGTGACACATCCATGTGGCTGGTTACTGCCCTCATCTCCTCTGCTGCCTTTGCTGTGGCAGTTTTAACCCTGCCTTTCCTTACCTGGAAAATAAGTAAAATGATCCAATATTCCTGCTGCCCTGCTGCTGTCCTGCCAGACACACTGGTAACTTTTTTTACTGTGTTTTATTGGGTTTTAGTGTGCTGGGTATTCACAGGAGCATGAAGCAGGCAGAAAAAGCAGATTCCCAGGAAGCTTTACACATTTCAGAGTGAGGACCTGAGCTACAGGGATCCAGCAGCCCTGAACTGGCTGCAGAGCTGTCACTGCCTTTGGCCCCAAGCCCTGGACAGGGAAGATGCTCCTGGTGCTTCTGGGGAAATGTCTTGGGAGGCAGGGACTGACCCTGTCCGAGCAGCTGCTCCCTGAACCAAGCAGCTGTGCCACTGTCAGCACTGCTCCATGTCCCCTGCTACCCCCTCTGGGCTTCTCAGCAACTTGCTAAGGAGAAATCA
>VXBB01000836.1:91099-225391 GCA_013399915.1 Illadopsis cleaveri | reverse complement strand
GTCTTGGGAGGCAGGGACTGACCCTGCCAGAGCAGCTGCACCCTGAACCAAGCAGCTGTGCCACTGTCAGCACTGCTCCATGTCCCCTGCTACCCCCTCTGGGCTTCTCAGCAACTTGCTAAGGAGAAATCAATCAAAAGCTCCTCAGGAATGTGTTTAAATGTCCAGTTCAAGTGAGAATGAAGGTTAACAGAGTCTGTGGGTACTCTGGGCAGCTGGGGCAGGAAGGATCAGAGGAACACTTTGTGTTTTCCTTTGGGAAAAAGACAAGCAGACTAACTCAGCAGCCTGAGGGTGTTTGATTGAGTGCATTTGTTTTCCAGAAGGAATCAAAGCCCCCCACCCAGCTAATCCTGCAGGACAGTGAAGAAGCTGAGCAATGTGACCTGACGGTGGTGGTGATGCCCTCAGAAGAACCTCTCCAGCTGTGGATTCAAAAAGCACTTTAGAGCACCCCAGAAAACAAACAGGCCCTTTGCAGCATCTTCATCCATCTGCATCAGCAACAAGTGAAGGTGACAGCTGCCAGCTCCTGTCCTTGCCCCTCATGTCCTTACCCAGGAGCAGACTTGGGGTGACCCAGGCTCCCTTCTGCAGCCACGCTGGTGCTCCCAAGGCAGAGCTCACCACAGCAGGACATGGAGAGCCCAGTCCCTTAGTTCCAAATCATTTCAGCCTCAGGATTTTTACTTCGGTAAGAGCTTCTCACGTGGCTAAGCCAGCTGGAATGACCAGGGGGGAAAATGCAGACCCTGAAGTGAGGTCATGTTCCTTGAAAAGTGCAGTGAGTGGATGTAGCATCCTCATCTGTGCACAGGTCACAATGCTGGTGCCACCAAAACTCACAGACAACACCATGAGGGATGCCTGGCTTTCACCAGTGCTTTGGAAGGAGTGATGTGGGAAACAGCCAGATTTCAGAAGTGGTTGGAGGGAGCACTGGGAACCTCCCTGGGAGCAGAGCTCTGCAAGACCAGCAGCATCACTGATAATGTACAGCCCCCATATCACCAAGTCGGGGTGTCAAAAATGCAAAAGCTGTGTATACATAAAGGAAAAACCAGGAGAGGTTTAGGGAGAGGAAAATTAGGGGTGAATTATTTAAATGAGAGAGGATAGGAATAGAAAAAGATTGGGGAAAGACAGAGAAAGATAGGCTCCAGAAATAGTAAAAGAAATGGCAAAAGAGAAAAAAAGATGAGTGAATAGTAGTCAGGATTGTCCAGGGTGCCTGCTGGGCATCCCTGTGGTTCAACACCATTCCTGAAACAGGGCAGTGATTATTTCAACAAGGCATATGTGTTGCTGTGGTCAGGAGGGCCAGAATGAGGGGAAAATGAGTGCTCATCTTGGCAAACAGAAGAATATCAGGCTAGATGGATGGAGCATCACAGCATTGCCATGCAGTGACCATCCCACACCTGACAACACCTTCATCCTCCAGGTATCTCATCCTCTTAAGGAAGGAAATTGCAAAAGACAAGAAAAAAATCCTTCTAAATACAAATAAAATACAGATGTTGTGTATATTTCAATTATGGCTGTCACACTGGAAAAAAGTCATTTATCACCTGTTAAGCACAGACTTGTGTCAGCAGGGCATGAAAAGACATTGATCTGAGAAGCTCTCAGTGGTTTTAACGACATGCAAGACATCTCAAAGGATGCACTTTTTCCAGTTCCGTTCTTGCAACCTTGTGTGAGGCCATCGGGTGGCAACAAAGCACCGTGGAAAGGCAGAAGTGACTCAGGAGCCCGTACCTGTGTTCTGCTCAGGCAATGCCTTCCCTGGCTCCTGGCCAGCACCTCATCCTCCTGTTGCAGCCCACTTGCTTGGTTTACTCCTGTCTCATTAGCTTCTTTCTGGACACCATTGGAGTGCAGTGTTTTGGTGGGATTTTTAAGATTGATATTGCTGAATATTGAGCAAATTACAGGATGAGAAAATCCGTGCGGGTCTGGGCATTGAAGAGTCAGCATTCATTATTAGTTTGCTGATAATTGACTGGGAAATGCCTGGTTACAAGCACCCATGAGATGCTGGGCGTGGAGATGATTTGGGAGCAAAGAGGGAAAGGGTATTTTCATGTGCTGATATGAAAGTGCTCAGCAGGTCTCAGCCTCCCTAAACCAAGCTGGAGCAGCAATGGGAGGCAAGCAGTGAGTGATGCTGGCAGTGAGCTGCAGTGTGTTTGGGGAGCAGAGGCAACACAGAACTTCAGTTCCTTGCAGGGTCAAGGGCTCTTGGTCAAACATCCCTTTGCACAGCTTTGCCCAGTGCTTGAATTTTCAAGGGCAGCTCTGTGTCAGAGGCCTTGGTAGTGGGGCTGGTTTAGGGAGTTCCTGTGCCTCACATTTATCCTTATTTTATACCCCATTGATTCAGATGAGTTCAGTGTTTTGATTTCTAGACTCCCCGCAGGGGTGTCCCCATGCAGGAAATTATCCTCTGGCTTGTCCATGCCATAAGTCCAAGAAGCCTCAGCAACTCCTCCTATTTCTTCCTCCCACCCTGCTGCATTTTCAGAATCACAGAACCAGAATCTTCTGAGCTGGAAGGGACCCACAAGGACCAGCAAGTCCAACTCTTAAGTGAATGGCCCATATGGGGATCAAACCCACAATCCTGGCATTATTAGCACCATTTTCTAATCTGCTATGGCAGCAACAGCAATTGTTCAGGGATATATAGAAAAGAAGGGAAATAAAAGGCCATTGAATGTGAAGGGCTTTAAAAAAATTTTAATGCATATTTTCCAGCTGCACATTAAGCATAGAGCATATGTTTCTTCCTCACTTGCAATAACAGATTTTATGTCCTTCCTCATTGCCAATAAAGCAGTTAAACTGTTGTAGAAAACTGCACAGACAACATTAAACAAAGGAAACACCCAAGAAAAAATTCTTACAAGGGGGACATGGGAGGGAACTGTGTAAGTGCCACTGCCACCTTAGCAGACTATTCTCAATTTACATTAGGCTATTCCAGTTTATGGCAGCTTAAAGCCAAATTTGAGATGGTGATTGAAAATCCTTTTCAACCTTCTTCTTTTGAAGAATGTGCTGCATTTTGTTAAGCCTGAAAACCATGGTAGAAAACAAGAGCAGTTCTCCTGCCCGCCATGCACACAGGAGCAGGGTGGCATCGGCACAGGCAGCTGCCATCAGTGACTCCTTAATTCATTTTCCTGCTAGCTAAAAGTTCATTTTGGCATGGCAAGCACTGCCTTTGATAACTGATTTTGCTCCCTCCACCATGGCACCACCTTGCAAAAAGGCCCAGATCAGTCACCACAGTGAATAATCTCTACGGGTGAGCTTTGTTCTGTTCCTTTCCCTTCATGAGGTACAAAGTGGCTCCATTTCTTTCAAAATACATTTTTCTACTTTTCTCAAAAAGTGTTGCACAGAAATAAAGCACAAACCTGCATCGTCTTTTGAGTGAGTTTTGGTTTTGTGCTGTGGGATGTGTGTCCAAAACCCCAACCTTTTTGTGAAGACTTTGTAAGAACAGAAGAAATGGTAATTAGAACATTTTCAAAGAACAAATTATGAAGATCAGCATGAAAACTGTTGATTACCTGAGCATTCGAGCAGAGTTACATATTGCTGCATTGACAAGAAAGCAAGGAATTCAATTATCTGTTCCATGACACTAACAGGCTGGAATATAGGGTAATTTTTCCTCTGAAGTATATTTCATTTGAAGTATATTGCTTTTTGCAATTTTTTTTTCAGTCCAGCATTTCCCTCTTCAATCAAGCTGAGATCTTTAACCTGATAAATTGCCATTTTACGTGTTTCCTGCATTATTACTTTATGTTTTGTCTCTTTTCTTACAAAATCTAGAGGTAACCAAAAGAACTACTTTTTTGACTGCATATCAGTTCAGTTTCTTGTGAAGGTGGTACTCTGTCCTGCAAATATACTGCTACAAAAAGAATAAACATCCAAAGCAGAGACAGATATTTATTGTTTAAAGAATTTGCCTACAGATGATTCTGTTGCTATTGCAGTGCAAAACTGCAGAAACAGAAAATTACTCAGATCACGTCTCTTGTGGCGTTTCTCAATAAATGGAACTATTAAAGAAAATCAGAAATTACTAAATCAAGATATAAAAGCAATTAAAAGATGGCAAGGTTAAGTGAAATTGCCCAAGTAAATACTGCACACGGAGCCCTAATTCGGTTTCCTGCGGCGCACGGGCTGTAATTTAGCTGTTACTGCAGAAATGGCCCCATCTGAGGAGTTTAATGGCCATGATTTGCTTGGGATCAACTCAGACCTTCGTTAAGAGCCAAGGACATTCTGTCCCTGTGCAGACAGTGCTCCTACCACAGACACCCTGCCCACCCTTCAGCCCCAGCCCCAGGGCGGCAGCAGCTTCACTGGATTTACACATCCTCAGTGCTGGAACCAAGCAGAGACAGGAGGGCACTGCCAGCCTGAGCTCTGCTGGTGTGGCTGCATTTAATGGTGTTAAGGGCTGACTTGAGGGGCAGTATCTGATTTTTCAAAAAATTTTTATAATATTCTTTCTTTGATCAGACATCTGAATCAGAACCATGAGGCCTGTTCAAAGACCGAGCAGAGGTTTAAGTCAGTACATTCTACCTGCCAAACAACTCACATTTGAAAGAACTATTTTAACTGAATGCTCTATATCTGTATCAAATCCTGCAGCCTCTGTTAAGGGTGTTGTATTAACCCACACAAACACCAGGGGTCTGTGAAACCCGAATGATTTGGGCACTACCAGTAGAGCCCATGGTGGAAAGGAAGGTCCCCTCAAAGATGCACACAGCCTCAGAGGTCAAGTGGAGAAGTAGAGTGCTCCCTACCTGAGACCTTGCAGGATACCAAGATAGGAATAACTTTTCCCCATCCAAAACCCAGTCAAGGAAGGGGTTGGAAAGAGGAAATATTCATGACCAGCTGTGAGGCTGGAAAACTGCTCCCACGCTGAGCAGTCAGTATGATACTGCTGAACTTTTTGCTCCTGTAGCTTCACTCCCATTTAAGTTCCCAGAAGATTCATAACATTTTCCCTTTGAAGAATTGCTCTCTCATTTGCTGAGGCCAGAGAGTTCATGTAGACCAGTGAGGCTGGTCTTTGATACCAGCCAGCCTGCAGCTCTATCCTTTTTATCATACTGTGGTCTCCAAACCAGCCTTCCACTGCACCATCCCTCCCTGCTCTCTGCTTTCACTCTGCTGCATGTCCTGCTCGTCCTCCAGGTTGCTCATATATCTCCTCCCTCCTGCTGCTCTCCAGACAGGCTGATGGCTAACATTTTCCCTCTTGCTGCCAAGTCCTGGCCTTGACTCCCTCTTCTGCCATCTGCTACAACTTCATTGTGAAATTTGACATTGTTCTCAACACTCTGCTGGGTTTGGTGCTGCCTCAGAAGCCCCGCAGTTTGGAGGATGTCTCTCCCCATGACACTGTGTGCCATTTTGGGGCAGTCTCAGCCAGGCCTTCTCAGGCAGTTTGGCATTTTCTTAGTCACTTTTGCCTCCTCATTCACTTTTCCTCCAATGCACTGTGAAAAGCTGTCCCCAGCCAGGCAGAAGCTTTCCATGCACCAGCCTGTCTTCTGCCTGCTGACCTTTTCTCTTCCCCTTGGAACAGTTATGCAATTACCTGCCTTTGCTCTGGAGAGGCATTTTTGCCACTGTGTTTTGCTTTTAGTATTGATCTCTTGATTTTCAGTTTGGTTGCTTTGTCTTCTGCCCTGCTCCTGGGGGAGAGATTTCTGCTCAAATTGAGGTTTGCTGCTGAAATGTATAAAACCTGCTGGCTGTATGTATAATTTTGCTGTGTTCTGTAACTTGTCCCTCGATGTAGACCAAATGCAGTGCCCTGTTACATTCAGCTTCCAGGGCCAGCCTGACTGTCCTGCCTTCCTGTGGCAAGTAAACCTTGCCATCACCTTCAGCATCAGCACCCTGATGGGATCATGGGCACACCCTGGGGCTNCCTGACCACCCTGCCTTCCTGTGGCAAGTAAACCTTGCCATCACCTTCAGCATCAGCACCCTGATGGGATCATGGGCACCCCAGGAGCCCTTGGTGCCCTGGCTTGGAACACGCTCCCAGTGACACAATGTGCACCCAATTTCTGCAAGGCTGCATGGCCCCATCAAAAAGCCATCCCTGCACTTGAGCAGCCTCTTCTACTCTGCCCTGCTTAAGTATGTTACCCCAAGTGCATTTTGCACAGGGTCGAATTTCTGCAGAGAAGACGCAGAAACATGAAGCTCCAGGTACAGAGCTTGCTCAAACAAATCTCCCTGATCATTCCTTTTTGAACTAAAATCCCAGTGCAAATCATAATCTACCACTTAAAATGCCTGGACATATGGATGAATCCTAATTATGGGGAAAAAATACATGGCCATACAAATAAGCAACATTATTCTTCATATAAATGACACCAAATGCACACAGTTTTCTCCTTTGCCAGGCAGAAACTGAAAACTACAGACATTTAAATGTTCTAGCTTCTGTTCCTAAAAATGGATTGATAAGAGAAGGGGAAAAATGTCTTAAAAAAACACAATGAGCAAGTAATATAAATCAATTCATCTGTAGTTAGTGGATTAGACACTTCCAAAAGCACAGTGGGATATGACAATATATAACTTTATATGAATATGGAAATCAGATGCCTGGGTTATAAAGGAGCATGTTAGGGTAATGAACCCTTTGACATTTCTCAGCACTGCTCTGTTTGTTGTGGCCTACTCTGGGGCTGCTTTCATGCCAGGCCAGGGTGCCCAGGAATATTGAAAGACTCAGAAGCTGCCATTAAGGCTTTGATGTGCAAGAATGCTTCTTTAATTGCAGCAATAAAGAATGAAGTGGGTTCTGCTTTTAGACTTCTTCTTAAGTGGGCCTGTAGCTTCTCGTAATAACTTAGACATATCAAAGTTAGCCTTAACAAAGAGTACTAAATATTAATTAAACTTCCATCTTAATCCAATCCAGCTGTCAATTGTGAGGAAATAATTCTTGTCATTCTAAGACAGAAAAAATTCTAATTCAGGATGAAAAGTAGGATAGCATTTCACTTAATTCACTCCCACCATGGGTGGGCACGTGTAAATAGTTTGTTGGGAATTGCCTCAGGAATATGGTGCTTGCTCAGCCCTGACCTTTTGGACTGCCTCTTCAGGCAACTTAGCCAGTCAGCTCTCCCAGACACGAATCAAGGCATGACTCAGACCTGTCACTTCTTTTCATCTCCCTTCCTCTCCACCAGCTGCTGGAAGAATTAGATGCAGATAGGAGATCAGTAACAAAACTGCTGGCATGCCAGTCCCACCCAGCTCTGACACAAAGAGCAGTGCTGGATGATGGATCTGATGCTGTTTGGGACAGTGGCAGGAGGGTGTCTGCAGTCCCTGAGTGGCACAGCCCTGCTGTCCCAGCCAGGATGAGCAGTGCTGAGCACTGATCACAGCATCCAGAGCAGGAGAGGGATCTGGAGAGGGCACTCAGGGATGTCTTGTCTCCAGCCCAGTGATGTTGGACCAAGGAAATTTTTATGGGAGAAGCAATAGTTTATTTTACCACTTTCATTTCTGTCAAGACTGTTAAAGGTCTTTGCTACAGTATTGTCAGAAACCATTTTTTGCCTGGTTGCTTTAGGAACAGGGAGAATTTCCTGAGCAATCCTCTTGTCCTTGCCTAAATGCCCACCAGCAAAGTATGTGAAAGACACACTGCAAGCCATAAGTTAAAGTGAAGACCAAGATTTCCTGTGGTATCAACATTCAGCCCACCCTCATATGGACCCCTGGGGGCTGCCCATTTGCTGAGGGCTTAATTCTGTCAGAAAATCAGGATTGTGTCTCAGCAGCATTCTCTGAGATGAGCAGGACTGTACAGCCCAGGCTGTGTGCTCAGAGTGCCAAGCATCACTGCTGCACACAGACTGCCTTGGGCCAGAGCACCAAGGAAAGGATAAAAACCGGGGTGAAAATGGCAAAAGGGAGCCTGAGCCTGGAGTGGAAGGAACACAAACTGTTCACAATCTGGGGAAATATGGACAGTATTTCCATCCCAATCCTCTTCTCCAAATGTAAAAATAGAACCTGTTAAGTGACTGAGGTAAGGAGAAAGTTCCCATTTTGCTGGACTGAGCAGGGACAGGGGACGTATACGGGGGGCACACCAATAATTGATATTTACTGTGGAAAGAGAGCAAGAGAAAGATGAGCTATGTAGAGCTCTGTGTCAAGGGAAGAAAATTCCAACTAGAAAAGGAGATTTTGAGCCATTTGCAAGACAAATGAATTGAACAAGTGAATTCTGTGGCTCTGTGGTGCTGAGGAAAAGCAAAGAGGAGCTGCCAGGAGGGGTCCAGTCCAAAGTGGCAGGAGGAGCTGGGAAATCCAGTCCAGTGACAGCTGAAAAGGACAAAATAAACACATGAGGAAGCCCAGGAGGGACAGAGCTGTAAGAAATGACAATTTAAATAAAAGCTATAGGGGGTTTAAAATGTTTAATTAAATCCAGCATATAATCCCATGCATTTGACATTGCTGGTTCCAAATAAACACCCAGACTGAGCTCACCATGTCCCCATCAGCACCAGGGACCCAAAAGTAGGGCTTCCTCTCACTTTAGTGAATGGTGCCTCTGTTTTCCACTAGTGAAAAACAGAGCCTGATTGAAAGATTCCTTTTGCAAAAGCTATCATTATCTTAAATCCTCCCGGTCAAATTCTTTTTGTACACAAGTAAATACTGAGTAATAACAATTTACACTGATCCTATAAGAAATGCTAAAGGCAAAAGGGGTTACTATAACCTGTGAAGGTAATTTTTCTCACAACATCAGAGAAAAGTTGTTGCTGCAAAAAGGTTTTTAAAGATTCTTGTAGCCACAACCTGAAAACTACATCTCTGTAGCATTCAAACTCTTCTACGTTATCATTGAAGATAATACCAGATAAATACTACTTAATCCAGGCATCTGAACTGCCTTCTGCAACATATGTATGATCTTTCCATTTTTATACACAACAGATCTGATAAACAGAGATTATATAAAGAGAAGTCGTTGGAGTATTACAGCATGAGTGTAGCACAGAACAGTTTCCTTCTTTTCAAGTAATCCCAACAATGAAAAAAACCCTGATTTCCTACAGGAAAAAGAAAATTATTCATATTAAAAAATTCTCTGACTGAGCCTACTTTACTTTGTTCTATTATTTTTAAATGCTTAATATTCTAAAAGCTCTGTATCACAAAACAAACTAACTTTCTGCTTTATTTTGCTTTTTGTTTTTAATTTACTGCCACCATGTAGGTTCTCAACAGCTCTGCCAATCTGAAAAACAAGAAGGAAGAAGATAAGGAAGAACAGAAATAGAAATATCTCTTAAGATTAGTAGTAAAAACAAAATGTTAGAAGTATTTAGGACAAAATTATCCCAGATAACAAAAGTCTTGGATGCCCAGCCCTCAGGCAGATGGGCACAGGGAGAAGAGTGTGCAGGCATTGGCTCTGTAGGCCAGAAAACACAATCCACAGGGCAATAGGTAGAGAAAATTTGTGAGAAAAGAGCTGTAAAGACCTGTATTCACACTTGGAGAAGTGTGATGATTCAGATGCTGGCAGCCACTTGAAAGACAGTCCTGAAGAACAGCACCAGCTTCCTTGTGAAGACTTTCTGTCAGAGTTTCAAGTGCTTTGTTTATTCCTCTTAGCAAGTGGATAACCCTGAGAAATACAGGAACACCACAAATGCATCACTGAGTAGAAGTCCTGCAACTTAAAAAATAATTGAAGTAATTATCCTGTGGTCCTCTGAATAGCTATCACCTTGATTTTTTGCATGCAATTAAAACCAAGGAAAGAGTGCTGATTATTTGGCTGTAAGATGTAATGCTGAGAGGGCTGGGACAGGGAGAGGCACTCTGCTAGTGCAGACCCCAGGGGAAAACCTGGCACTGGGAGGTGGCACCCATCAGGCACAGGTAGGAGTGGGCAAGGCAAAGGCTCTTAGGTACACAGTTATTTCACCAAACTTGCAGAGCTGCCGCCACAATTGTTCTCACAGAGCCCTGTGAGTTTTCTCACAAAAGTTTTCTATTAACTTTCCAGTTTATTTACAACAAGCAAACAAACAAAAAAACAAAGCCAAGTGAATGTAGAAATAGTGGAAAATCTCATCTACAGTTGGGCTCAGATATTTGGGACAGGCACCAAAAAGAGCCACAATGAGACCTGTGGCTACCTGTGAGGGGGCATCAGGATGGCAGGAACAGGTCTTAGAAGCCTTAAAGATAAATTCACCTCATCCTCTCTGGCTTTCTAAAGGAGCTGGAGAAGCTCCCTCCATATCCTGCCTGCAGGCAGCAAAGCACAGGTTGAGCCTTGCCTGTGGGATCCATGGGCACTGTCCTGGGTGTCAGTATGAGCCTGCTTGGCTACATGGATATTTCCAGGGAAAGCCACTGCTGGGCTGCTCTGAGAGGCCACCAGCATCCCCACGGCCCCTGCAGGAAGCCCAGAGGAGGCTGGAAGGAAACACCACCTCAGAAGGCACAAACAGCTTCCTCACCACAGAAAACTGACTTCATCTACCAAGGGACAGAACTGCTGCATGACAAGTGTGGCCAGCCCCAGTGTGGGACACGGGGTCTCATGGGTTGTGCCTCCACCACCATCAGGTGTTCTGCTCCTCAGGGCACTCAGCACTCACCAGAGAGCTCAGAGCAATGGGCAAAGGGGTCAGAAACTCTACAAGCCAGCTGGACATGGTGAGAGGACAGTACACTTCTCTTTGGAAATGGGATATTGAGTACTCCCTGCTCTCAGCATTGCCATCTGGTGAATAAAGCCCAGGGTTTGCTCTAATTAGTCCTGTCCATCTGCACAAAGCAGGACCCACAAAATTTCCTCCAAATCCACTTCAACCAAAACATCTGCCAGAGCTGTGTCTGGGAATAAAAGCCTAGGCAAGGGGCTGCACTTGGTGTTGTGAAAGATGTGGGTTTCACACATCACACACTTTCAAATCTGAATTCCTCTGGGGCTGCCAGAGCAAGCCTCTGAAGGAGGAGATTTACACCGTTGTGTCGAAAGCAGAATCAAGCCCTGGATTTACTACTCTCTAGCTCAGAGCAGAAATGCTAAAGTACCACTCCATCCCTCCTCCTCCTCCTGGACGAATCTCTACCCCGTGGTATACGAAAAATGCCTTTCACAGCTCTACATAGTAATAATAATAATAATTCTTTTCGGGACTGAGTCGTGACGCCTCCCCCCGCCCGGCGTGCTGCAGTGGGCTCCGAGCGGTGCCGGGGACGGTGGCAGCGGGGTGGCAGCTGTCCCTGCCTCCCCTGCCGCACGCTGAGCCGCTCCTGCCCATCCTCCGGGAGCAGGGGACAGCGAGCCTGGCAGCCTGCAGGTGTCTCCCAGCGGAGGAGGCTGCGGAGCCCCTCGGGAGGATGATGTGTGGTGCCCGAGCAGATGTTCACTCGCCTCTGGTGCTCCTGGGGAGGCAGAGCCGCTCCGCTGCCCTCAGCGCGCTGAAGCTCCGCGGCTGCGAGAGCCCGGCCCCGCTGCCGCGCCGGCAGCTGCTCCTCTAACCTACACAGGCAGGGCTTGGAGTGAAGGGGAAGAATGGGAGTCTGCCTGCAGAGCCTTCCTCACCGCTTCGACAGCAGATTGGAAGAAGCTGAGAGTTTTGGTGCCTGGACAACTGGATTCTGAATCGTGAGAGGCTTTGAAACCTCCCCCCCCACTCCCAAATAAAACAAACCCCTTTGACTTCTTCTCTCAGCAGGAGGGGGAGGGAGGGCGGATTTACCATGAAGACAAATCGAAGATGCAGAGCCCTACTAGCAGTGAGTCTGAATCTGATGGCTCTCCTCTTCTCTACAACAGCTTTTATCACGACCCACTGGTGTGAGGGCACACAGAGGGTCCCCAAGCCGAGCTGTGGGAAAGAGAAGAAGACAAACTGCCTCAACTACGGCGGGAATGAGACTGCAAATGAGACGAACCAGAATGTGGTTCATTACAGCTGGGAGACGGGAGATGACCGCTTCCTTTTCAGGTATTTCCACACTGGGATCTGGTACTCCTGTGAGGAAAATATCAACGCTGCTGGTAAGTATAAAACAACTTCCTCCCAGCCTGCGCTGCTTTGTGTTCGCCTCGGTGTGATGAGCGACGGGCAAAGCCGTTCTGTGCCGCGTCTTAGAGCAGATTCGCCCTGCGGGGAGAGAGGCAGGGTTCTCACAGTTCTTTGTTGAAAAGCAACCTGTTTCCTGCGAGAGCAGGGATTTGCTTGTTTACCTGCTGGCTGCTGCAGGGTCTGAGCTGTCCAGCCAAACCAGCCGAGCCCCGGAGCAGCAGCGGGGTCGCCCTGCCGGGCACTGCGGCCGCCGGGCGGGCAGCGCTCCCCGGAGCGCACGGCTGGGCAGCGGCTTAAGGAGCTGCTGGCATCCCACAGCAATCTCCCCTAGCACGGCGGGCTGCATGGCAGGGAGAGCGCAAAGGTCACGGTTTTTACCAGCTGCAGCCCAGCCGGCCTCTTTTCTGCTCTCCCTGAAGTAAATGACCACCCGTGAGCCCTCCCTGGAGTGTGTGTTTACTGAGCAGGGAAATGCCGCTGAAGGGCACAACCGGGCACAAGAAAGCTCATTTCTGCTCCCTGCTCAGCCGGTTACTTGCTGGGAACCACTCAAAAAGACATCTCTCCAGCTTATCAGTGCATTCATTTCCCCTGCTGTAGCCTGGCACTTCCCAAGGAATAAAACACTGGAGGGTGGATGGCAGGCAGCTGCCCTGGGACCGATTTGAGTCTCAGCAGATGCAAACTGACAGCCCCTACTCCCAGAGCTGTCTGCTAGAGCTAACATCCACACTCTGCTTTTGAGAGAGCTCTTTTCTAGATGTTGTGACTGAAAAAACAAAGTTAACCAATGTGACACGGTATGAGATGATGGGATGTGGATACTTGCTCCTCACTGGGCTGTTCCCATCCCATCCTGCCACTGCCCAAGGAGTAGATGGGGGAGTTGTTTTATGTCTCTGAGGAAACAGCCCCTCTGGTAATGGGAAGTTTAGGGTAGAATTATGCTAGAATTGATAGAATTCTGTGTGAGAATGTACTATTAAATGGGGCAAACCTGGGGAAGTGCTGACAGCCTCTTTCCCAAGGGGTTGTGTATTCTCCCTGGTGCTTTAGAGGAGAGCACTTGCAGAATTAGTTGTTTATTAAAACTCAGTTTAATGTAAAAAAAGGAAAGTTCATGAACTCCAGCCTTGGGACTGCAACAGCTCCAGGCTGAAATGAGAGCACCAAAGCAACCCTCTTGATGTTAGAAAGAAAAACACAGAAAAAAAGCTTATTTGTCTTCCTGATTTGGGAATCAGCTTAGGCCACAACAGCCTGAGTGAGCAGCCTAAGACTCTCTGGCTTTTTTAGCATCTTAGCTGGGGTTGGCATGATTAAGGATGCCCATATTTCTGGCAGATATTGAAATCTTTCCAAGTCCAGATTTATGTGTGATATAAGTTGTAACTGTGTGACTCTAGCCCACTCAGAAAAGTGAGTTATCTGTGGGAGAAGAGAAACACAGTGATCTATTCTGTACTGGGTAAACAAAGCTGTGCTGTAGTGGGTGATTTCAGGAGAGAGTTGGAAGCCAGCTTTGAAAAGTTATGGTGGAAGCAGGAGAGAAGGGGTTGCTTCCCCCTCCCCACACTCCCACAGCAGCTCAGTGAGCGTTTTCTCTTATTTGAAACTCTTCAGTTAGCACACTAGGAGTGACCAACCTTTGGAAATAACCCAGGCAGGTACAGGGAGATGCTGGCTTAGACAGACAGCTGCCTCTTTCAGATTTACCACATTGTCTCCTGGTAAGGATAGGAACAATGTCATGGACAAGGGTCTAAATTTGTCCCTAACAGTGCCAACATAAAATACCCGACAGCTCTTTGCTCAGACTGATGGGTTTGTAATACCAGACTGTCAGGGTGTTGTCATGGTCTTTTGCAGCCTGACTGATGATCTTTTTATCTGAGCTGCAGGGCACTGAGGCACCAGCCCCAACCCAGCACCACAGGAACAGTGCTTAGACAGCCCCCACTCAATTTCCCTGTGAGGAATCCCCCCCAGAGGCTCATCTCCCCATTCTCAGCACACCTGCTGAACCCAGTCCTGCAGGCATCACAAGTCACACAGTCATGGGTGTTATATTAGCACTGTTAAATAGTGGTGTATTAAATTAGCCAAAATGTCCAGCTCAAATGCACTGTACACTGTCAATAGCATCTCTCTTAAAGCTTTGCCAGCAGCACACTGAAGTGATTGCAGCAGCAGCCTTGCTCCAGGCAAAGTCCCTTCCAGTCACTCGCAGCCTCACACTTTGTCAGAAGAACATATGGCCAGAGCCCATGGGCAGCACCATTCCCACAGCTCCCAGCCCATCCCTGATTCCCCCCTGACCCATTGATGTCTGAATTTAGGCAACATGAGAGGAGCCCTCATCACAGTCTACAGCTTCTTCGTGAGGGGAACAGGAGGGTCAGGCACTGATCTCTTCTGTCGTGACCAGTGGCAGGACCCAAGGGAATGGCCTGAAGTTGTGTCGGGGCAGGTTTAGGTTGGATATTGGGAAAAGGTTCTCCCCCAGAGAGTGTTTGGGCACTGAAACAGGCTGCCCAGGGTGCTGATCCCAGCACTGAGCCTGCCAGGGCTCCAGGAGTGTCTGCACAACACCCTCAGGCACAGGGTGGGATGTTGGGGTGTCTGTGCAGGGCCAGGAGCTGGGGTTGATGATTCTTGTGGCTCCCTTCCCACGCAGGGTCCTCTGTGATTCTGTGCTGGATCCCACCAGGCACATGTGAATGCCAGGAACTCTGTGTGATCCTGGGACTGCCAAAACTCTCCAGAGCCTCCAAACTTTCACAGCTATGAGCCAAATTCTTCCTCCAGCCACCAGGCTTTTGATTTCTCTCTCCTCCAGTCACATTGTCAAAACTTTCTGCTCCCTGCACTGGTGCAGCTGCAACAGAGCAGATCTTGTAGTGCCAACAGGACGAGCTCCCAGCAGGTTGATGCTGAGGGAACAGGATTCCAGGGCTCCCAGTTGGCTGGAGGGGCTGGGACTTAGTCACACCTTAAAATGACATTTAGGCAGCAAGCAAACAAATTTTTGAGTGTCTTCTCCTTGGCCCTGTTTATCTGCAATGTGCATTTAGATTCCAGAGGCTGAGGTGCAAGCAGCATGCCATCCACTTTGTGCAGAGCCCAGCGGAGCGTGCCTGCCTCTTGGTGCCAGCTTCTGCTTTCCACTGACAGCTCTAACAGAGATTGAATGCTGTGATTATTTCTGAAATAATTTGTGAATCTAGAGTTTATTTTTATCCAGCATGTCTAGGACAGCTCAAGAATTCAAAAAGCATTTAGTACCTGAGAAATGTAATTGTGAATCCCCTCTGGGAAAAGAGGGACTGGAGCATTTATATTTCATTGGTGGGGGAGTCCTGTAATTATTTAGCACAATCTCTGACTCAAAAGTGTGCTGAATCTCAGTCTGCCAGAAAGTCTGCCCACTTTCCAGAGTGGGTTCAGTGCTTTGGATGGCACACAGGTGGAGGTGCCTTCTGTAGGAAAAACACACCCAGCCTCAGAAGGGGATGAAGATAAAGCTCTGTGGTGCTTCTCTTGAGCCCTGCTCTGCCCTCCCAGGCTGCCCTTGGGGCTGTGAACTCCTTGGCCATGGCCAGATGTCTCAAAGCCAAGCTCACCAGCATTTCATTTCTTTTTAAATCTGACTTTGAGCACGTATCTTGTTGCACACACAGTCCAGGTCTGTGCTTGGGCACCACACAAGTGGTGCACTGAGAGCAGCAGTGGTGAACCAGCTGGTGGATTCCATGACTCCAGAACATGCATACCATGAAGAGATTAACCCATGAAGTAGGCAAGGTGGCATATCGAACCCAAACAGGGGAGCTGGAGAGCTCAGAAGAAATAACAACTCAGACAGTTTTGCTCAATAGTGTGTTTGCTTTGATGTTAATAGAAAAAAAAAAACATGAACTCAGACTTTGCTTTAGTTGCCAGTGAATAGATAAGCTCAGAATTAACATCCACATCCGCAGGGGAAGAGCAGCTGCCCAGCTGCCTTTTAAGAGTACTGTCCCATTGAATAAACAAGGATGCTCACCATGCTCCCAAGAAATCAGGAGAGCAGGAATGAGCATGCATGGCTTGTTTTGTGGGTTTGGGTTGAATTTTTTGGAGGGTAAGGGGTCTGTAGCCCTTTGTGTGTTCTATGCCACCTTTTCCTCAGCATTCCTGAAGGAGGAAATGGTAGAATTTAGACTGGATGTCAGTGTCGAAATGGGCCAGAACTATGGGCACTGAATGTGCCTTGAGGAGAAGCCAGAGAAGGAGAGAGTTTTCTCCTGTAGAAATGAGCAAATCTGTGACATAAATACCAGAACTTGCCATGGCCTTTCCCAGCTGCAGAGTGCTTCTGCAACACCTTTGTCCCCTGCCCTCTGTGATAATCACACATCACAGTGATTCACCACAGGTGGCTGCCCAGAGAGGGGCTGGGGAGAAGTATCTTGTGAGCATATAATTAAAAGCCAGAGGACTTGGGAATTCTTGCTGGATTATGAGAAATACAATATAATTGGCATGACTGAAACCTGGCAGGTTTATTCGCATGACTGGAATGTAAAAATTGCTGGTTATAAATTGTTAGGAAGGAAAGAGTGGTAAAAGGAATGGAAGAGGTAGAGCTCTATATTAAAGATAAAATTTCCAGTGCTAGAAAAACTGAACCCAGGGGGGCAGGATAATCTCCATCTGAGGATGTTGAAATAATTGGTACATGAAAATGCAGGTTTAGAAGGATCTGTACATCACTGTATTTAAAGAAAAGTGGAAAAAATTGTACAGGCCACTTGACCCAGGAATTTTAGGAAAGTTCTCAGAGAAAGCACTCATTGCATGGCAACAAATAGGTTTTATCAAAGGCATGGGTTTGTTAAAGGTAAATCTTTTACCAAGATGAATCACTTCTCAGACAAGGGTAATGGATTAGATCCAGTCCCTGTGGATTTGCAAAAAAACATTTGGTGGAATGTCCCAGTGAAAATTCTTCCCAGAAGAACTGCAAAGAGTGGGGAGGATGGTAAGGACAGAGAGAGAGGCAGGCAGGCTCCCACACTGGGGGGCACTGAACAGCTGAGCCTGAGCTCCAGCTGGACAGAAGGCCCAGGGCACAGAGATGTGACATTGGTGGGGATCAAGTGACAAACAGCTCAGACAACACACACCATTGACTGCTTCCATGACTCCAGAACAAAAAGGCATAACAGACAAAAATAAGTACTCCTTCCTGCAGAGCTCCCTGCCAGGGAATGCTGAGAAGGCCAAAATTGGGAATTTCATGGATCCAGAGAGGAAACCTCCATTCCTGTTACTGACAGGATGATTTTAGAGCAATCCCCAAAGTGCTGCTGCAGTACTGGTGTGACAAGTGGAGTACAGGAGCAGAACCACCCTGTGCCCAGCCCTTTGTTCTTCCCTAAATATCTGCCACTGGAGACAACACAAAGACAGCGGAGCAGGGAGACCTTTTCCATCAATCTGTGTGGCAGATTTACTTTCTTTTATTGATTATCATTGGGATAAGTAGATTGTAAACTGACTAAAGAACAGTGCTACAAGGAGACTGTGGCAAGTAATACAAAAGGGAGAATTATCCCAATGGAGACTAGATACTTATAGTTGTCCTCAAATCTGGTTTTGGGACTGATTCTGTTATTGCTGAGGTTAGCAACCTAGGAATAAAAGAGCTAGGGAGACAATTAGTGTCAGCTAAACAAATAAAGGTGAGATGAATCCTACAGCCAGCCCGTGGCCATCAGCAAACATGGGTGTCTGTGCCCAAACTGATCAACATCCTCATTACAGCAGAGAGAGAGAGCACTCCTTGGGAGGTCACAGTGCTCCTCCTGTGGAATGAACTGAGCCCTGGGATTACGTGTTTGCCTCATTGGCCAAAAGTGAATCTGTCTAAGACGTTGCAATTCCCAACACAGAAGTCTTAATTTGAAAAGAGTAATCCTGCTTTGAACGCGCCTCTTACGTACGCCGCCGCACAAAATCTGGGAATATTGGCATTACAGAGGGGAGATTTCTCTGCATAACTGAAAATGTGAGCTGGCCTGATAGGCTTGTAAGAACAGCATCACATTTTTAAAAAGGTTAAAAGCACCAGATGCCGAGGCCTAAAGCTCTGTGAGGTCACGGGTAGGTACCAATTGCAGGGGGAAAATAAGAACCGAGTTGGTGGCCAGTATTTGTCTGTGGGGTGGCTGGGAGCTGACAAGTGCTATGGCATAAAGAAAAGGTTGTTCCAGGGGAAAAACAGCACCACAGGCAACACCAGTGTGTTTTGTAAATGCCACAGGTGCACAGGTATGGTAAGAAAAAGGGGAAAGGTGAAATAGGTGCAGAGTAGGGTTTCCAAGGCAGTTAAGGAAAAGAGAATCTCCTTCAGGAAAAGAAAGCTGGTGTCCTGTAGTGTACCAGACTGAAGAGCTAGAGGGGATGTAGTGATATCTTACACATGTATGGATAAAGAAAATAATCCAACTTCAGTAACTCATAATTGAGGGGGAAAAGTGACAATCCAAGGACAGATTCCTGCAGAGTGTGCCTGGACCTCACCTCCACAGAGGGCAGTGTGAGCAAAGGAAACCCATGGGCTGAAATGGAGCCTTCCAAAGTCCCAGGAAGAACTGCAGGAGAGAAGGGGAATGTTTCTGTCATGAGGAAGCTTGGAGTGAGCCCTGCACAGCTGATGTGTTGGTATTTTCAGGAGGTCTGGGAGGAGCCCTCTTGCCTCCCTGGCTCACACGGGACATCCCTGCTCCGGGGTGGCTGCTGGGCACCAGTGGGAGCCAAGGAAAAAATAGCTGCTGACTGGGGGCCCATCACGTTTTCTGGAGGTTTTAATGCCTTCTCTAATCTGAAGCAGCAGAAATTGGCTCCAGGTGGAGGCAGTGTGTGAGGAGGCTGCTCTGCCGCTGCTGACATTATTACAGCTGCTCAGGATCTAATTGGTATGGCTGCTCATGCACTGAACATTAAACTGATGATCTAATTTGGGATCAGAAGGGAAATCTCCCTCAGGCTAGATAACAGGGAGAGTAACAAATTTTTGCCTTCCTTTACAGCATGGGAAGGATCCACTGCAGAAAAGCACTTGTGAACTCCTCCTAACAAATCCCTGGTATTTTGCTTTCAGGATGAGATAGGTCTGGCCATAGGAATTTACAGATTTATTCGTGTTCCTCACGAGGACTCTTGCTCCCTTGCTGTGGTACATGATAGCTGTGATTTCTGTGGTGGTGATTGCTTTATTGCAGACATTCAGGTTTTTATGGCATGTTGGGGATATTTTGTGTCTGCGGTGCTCTGGGAGTTTTGGATTTTAGGTCCTCCTGATCCTGCTGGGCAGACTAACTGTGTGAACATCTATCATCCATAAAACATGGACATAAAGTCCCTGCAGGCTGAGCCTCATCACGGCGCAAAGCAAAGGACCAGGCAGCTAACTACTCCTTATTAGATATGTTACTCTTCTTCATGAGTGTTTGGCTGTGTCTGTTCTCTGCCATTTAACCCAGCAGCCTGAAAGGAAACATCTGAGGAGTTCTGGTAGTTCCTCATAAATGGGATAAACTTCAAAGTGCTGGAAGATTAACACACAGGTCCCAGATTTCAAAGGGAACTGAGATGCCTTTACCCCAGTGTCAGCACAAAATATGAACAGATGCATTCGGGGCTGAGGAAATTCAGAAGGGACGGAAGATCAATCACTGTGGTATCTCTGTGGGTTTTAAATTACACCAGACTCAATCCTGGTGTTAAAACTTTCCTTATGTGGAGTTAGGAGAACTGGCTGACTGGTAAATCTCAAAATGGGGATGTACAGGTTGTTGTGGTTTAACAACTGATAATTAAATACTGCTCAGCCCCTCACTCACTCCTGCCCCAGTGGGCTGGGGAGGAGAGTCAGAGAAAGGTAACACCAGTGGCTTGAGATAGGAACACCTTAATAACTGCAATAAAATAAAATACAACATCAACAAGCAATAAAAATAGAGAAAAGGGGAGAGATAGGACTTAACCCCCCCAAATGTGGCACAGTGCAGCTGCTCACTGCTGCCCAGCCCATCCCAATGCAGTGACTGGCAGCTCCCAGCAAACTCTCCCCAGTTTACACACTAAGCATCACATTCTGTAGTCTGGAATATCCCCCTGGCCAGCTCGGGTCAGCTGTCCTGGCCATGCTTCCTCCTACTTTTTGTGCAGCTCCTCAGGGGCAGAGCATGAGACACTGCAAAGTCCTTGATTTGGGCAAGCCCTGCTCAGCAACAACCAAACCACCTCTGTGTTATCAGCATTATTCCCATCCTAAACCCAACACACAGCCCTGGACCTGCTATAGGAACAAAATTCACTCCATCCCTGCTGAAACCAGGATAGCAGGGAATAGGGCTGCTTCTCCCAGGAGCCTCTGCTAGTCACAAATTGGTGTAACATCAGTGTTCTTGTTGCTAAACCAAAAGGCATTATCAGTCTTTGCTGATCTAGCTTAGAATGGAATGCAAAAGCCAGTGAGTAATAAGAAGCAGATGTAATTACTGTGGAATGACATGGCTTGTAGAATAATCACAGGCAAACAAAATCCACTTTCCTGTGCTCCACCTTCCATTTGGCTACAAGAAGGACTGAAACCATGCCTACAGTGTGGAAAATCAATTGAGAGGTGGAGATATTCCACCATGCTTAGATTCACTAGGTTTGGAGAGACCAAAAAAACCCACACCATACAGCCTGATTTCACTCCGCATCACCCAGGCAGACAAAAAACTAACAAGAATTGGCTTTTTTGAAACAAATTCTAATAAGAATTTGTTTCAAAGTTATTGGGTACGTGCTTGGGAATAAGGTTCACAGGAGGAAATGCAAGCACAACTTTTTGCACTTGATTTCAAAAACTGCATATTTATTTCCAGTGTGCTGCAGTTCACTACCTTTAAAAGTCATGGAGAAAATGTTAAAGTTACCTGTTTCCATATCCAAAGCCAGGAGTTCCTGCCTGGGAAAACAGGACATCTCAACCCAAGGGCAGCCAGGACAGGCACAGGAGGGCAGGAGAAGGCAAGAATTCATATGGTGAGGGACATACAGCAGCTGCATCCTCTGTGAAGAGCACTGGGTTTTGTCTTTCCCAGTTTTCTGAGTGTCTCAGGGATCCTGGATTGCCAATATCTAATTTAATTTGGCATATTTACATTGGCTCAGGGTCAGCACAGTGTGTCACCTCTGGGATGAGCAGGTGAAACCCTCCTCTTCCTGTTCTACAGCTTCAAACACTTAAAGCAACTCAGAGCTCCTTGATTTAATGAAGTCAGCTCTAATTTGACACCAAAATCATTGAAAACCTCTCTCAGCACAGCCGTTCCCCCGGTTTTCACAATCACTTGGAAACCTGAACTCCTCTCCAGCTCTCCAAGTGATGGATGTGTGTGCACATCCTCCAGGTCTCACCAAGATAATCAGCTGAATATTGCCACTTGGCTGGGTTTCAATTAGCCATGATTTGAGAGCAGCCCGTGGAGATGTTTGCTTTGAGATGCCAGGGAAGATTTTTCACATCAGGGAAAGTTGCAGCCTGGAACAAGCAGTTGCCATGGCATAGTCCCAGGCAGCACCAACAGCATTCCCAGCCCTGCCCACACTCCCTGCCCTGCACTGCCCTTCCCTGCTCCAACCACCCAAGAGGGAACCCCACCATGGGAATGGGAGCTCTGGGATAAAATCAGCAACATTCCTTTGGGAGCGTGCAAATGGAGGAGAACCACGTGCCTGAAATGGAAATTGGGAACCTTGACATTTTTTTCCACTTTGAGACGTAGGAAGTTGGAAGGGATTGGGTTTGCTGAAGGAGAATTCAGGTGTAAAAGCAATCCCCAAGGCGATACAGGCTGTGAGTAATCACTGAGAAATTGGGCAAATTCTGGAGATATTTAGAGGTAGCAGAAATGTTGCTGGGCAGCAGCAATGAATGGCAGCTGTCAGAGGAAGAGAAAATAATTATCTGCATAGTTCAAGAGACATTTTTGTGCAATTCTGTGTGAGCTTGTTTATTTTCCAGAAGAAAGTATTGCTCCATCAAAATCAACAGGGTCAACTGGAAAATGTTGATTTTACAGATTAACACTCTAGTTTTCATTAGGGGGAAAAAAAAAGTCAATTAAGTGCTCTGAGATTACTTTAATCAAAGTTTGAATATTTCAGTTGGTAATTAACCTGATACAACTCAGTTTGAGTGAGCCCATTAACCTGTATTTTCCCTCATGTAGTACTTTTTTTTTCACTAAAGTTGTGTTGGAGTCCTCAGCTTTGTCTAGGCTGGAATCCCTTGAGGGTTATATCTTTTTTTAGAAAAACACAGTGATTTTACTCTCAGTAGATGATGTGGGATCTCATCAGAATCACATGACTCCAGATATAATTGGAGAGATAAAGATGTGTTAGGGCCTAGTGGGAAAAAAGGGGACCTTGTCTGTCGTAGGCTGGGAGCCAGGGTGTTACTAAAAGGGAATGTTGTTTAAAAGAAATGTAATCATTTAAATTTCCATCATAACTGCACTTTTGAACTCGTAAAATTTTATGCAGAGTAAGTAGATACAGACAGCTTTTCTTTCTTCCTTTTTTTTGCGAGATGAAAAGCAGAGTTATAACAGAATTCAGCCAGAACTACCAGATTTCTTTTAAGTCAATTTATTTAACTTGAATATTTTCAAACCGTGTCATTGCAAGACATACAAAGTAGGATTTTTCAGGGTTGTTTTTATTTTGCTGCTCTCATTATTAATCAGGCATTTGCCCCTGGGTCAGAGTGGAAAGAACTCAGGAATGCAGGACCAATAAGTAGGACCCAGAACATCAAATTCTGCTCTTTGCTATGACAACAGCCATGTTAGAAACAGAATATTGTCTTGAAGTTGAAGCACTTTTTGATGGTTTTTTTCCCCTCTTCCTCATTTCCAGTCTAAACCAAGTTCCTGGCTATGTTTCTTCCGGAGCAAACAAACCCCACCTTTTAGGTGGAAGGAGGAGTAGAACGTGGGTCTCCCAAAGGCTTAAAGGCAGAGGGCACACAGGGCTTGGATGAACATCTGTGTGCTGGAGTTCAGACCCAATTTATGTGCACCTAGACCTGCCTTTCAGCTGCCCTGTGCAGCTCTGTAATTTCATGGGCCCAGGGAGGAATTCCATGCTGGAAGGCACAGCCAGGCATGCGTGATGTGCCCACATGATGTGCAGGGCAGGGCAGGGCAGGGAAGGCAGCCCAGGGCCCTGGAGCAGCCAACTGTGGGACCTGATGGTTCTTTGGAACATGTTTGCCTCAATTTTCTGGCAGGATTGAACTTGGGGGAACTTGGGCTTTCATATTCTGCTCAGGCTGGAGAGGTGCTGGACTCTGAGCTCTGCCTTGGGAAGGTGTGAGGATTTTCCTCCAGCAGAGTCCCAGCTGCCCAAAGCATGTGTGACACTGACCTGATGTGGGGAATGGATTTGAAGAGGATTCTCAAAGCCTGACAGGAGGCTCACATAGTCTTGTGCATCTGTGTGTAAACTCTGAGATGAGGTGTGCTGAGTTAGAAAGGCCATGGAATGGGACAGACATTGTTGAGAGAGAAAAGGAACTAGAAACAAGTTTCAACTTATGACCTTGCAAATAGACCAGATAGTTTGGAGAAACAGAACTATGAAAGATGTATTGTAGCAAGACCTATATGGGGTATTTTAACAGATAATTGGCTTAGAAGCATTAGCAGCATTGTGTGGCAAACGCTGATAGGCCAAAAAACATTTATAATGTATTGTAATTAGGAAATAGTTTGGGTTCTGATTGTGATGGTGTGAATTGTAACATCTGTGCCACCTCACCCTTCACATGAGACTGAAAATGTAATAAAAGTCTCTAAAACACCTCTCAGGAGCCCCATCTCTGGGTTGGAAAAAGGGTTTTTCTGACAACCCTTCAGTGGAGCAGGTAATGGAGCAGCCCTATTCCTCCACTTTGTAGGAATGCATTTGCCCTGCAGAGCTGAGGGATCCTCCTCAGATGCAGAGCCAAGGGATGGGAAAAGTCTCAGAGAGTTTGTCTGAGAGCATGCTGAGCATGATCCCAGGAAGCTGAACTTGGGGACTTTAGGGTCCAGGGAATTCCTTTTCCTTCATCTGTTTGCTGCTGGGCCCTTCCCATGCAGGCTGGGCAAGTATTCAAACACACAAACACACACACACACACACACACACACACACACACGCACACACACACGTGTGTGCAAGCTTAACTCTGATGTCTCTGGCCACACAGACCCTCAGAGAGAGCTGTGCCTTCATCAGCACCCACAGAAACATCACCCCCAGCACCAAACTCCTCCTCTGCCTCCTCTGCCTGTCCAGCCCTGCAGACCCTGCTGAAACACCTCCACCTGTTCCCGCTGCAGGGGCATGGGGACATCACAGAGGTGGTCCCTCAGATATTTTCATGGGCTCTACATCTATTACCCACACAACCTCAAGACTCTTCCCCACCACCAGCTCAGTCTTCTCCTCCCACTCTCTGGCTGCTCCAGTTTGAAGTTCCCCAGCAAGTTACAAACACTCATAGACATGCACATATACAGAATTACATTGATTAATTAATTAGGATTAATTAGCCACAGATAAATTTTGGAGTCCTGCTAGCTCCCAGTCCTGCAGATCCCTGTGACCCATGTCCCCTCCTTGGGAAGCCCAGCAGAGGCACAGCTGACCCACACAGGGTCAGTGTGATTGGAAGGGAGTGAGTTTGCAAGGACTTGCACAGATGATGTTTCTGCCTCTCCCTTGGGAAGCCACAGACTAAGCTGGTGCCAAGAGCTTTGTTTGTGGCTGCTTAGGTGTTGGTCAGCCCTCTCCCCTCAGCCTCCAGCAGCTCCCTGTCACTGCTGAGCTCCACAGAGCCTCACATGCACTGCTCATGGCCACTGCTCCTGTGTGGAAGTGCAGAGAATTCCAGCCAGGTCCCACCTCTTCTTTCTGTTTGAGTGAGGTGCCGGAGAGGTCACTCCTTGGCTTTCTTCTCTGTCAGGATCTCAGCCACAAATGAGTGAAGGCAGGACTCTCAGAGGATGAATCCCAGAGACTCTTCTTGTTGCTTCTCTGAACAATCTTTTCTGTATTCTCCAAAGACTCTCCAGGAGCTTGGTTAGGGGAGAAGATGCATCTGGAAAAGGACAGCACAGCAGGATAAACTCTGCCAAGTCTAAAATTAAACTTAAGAGGGCTTAAGAGATCAGTTATACAAGATACCCAAAAATAACTTAGAATAAATCCTAAGAGGAACAGTGAAAGCGCTGCTGACATCTTCAGTTCTCAACGAGATGCATGTCTACATGTGCAAGTGTGGCTGTGCTTTATAAATATCACCAGTGGTTACCACTGAAAATGGAAGAGGGTTTTCCAGTGCTCCAGCAGCAGGAACAACAAAGGGAAGGGTCAGGAGCTGCTTGTGCAGTTCCTACCATGACCTTCAGCAGCAAGCCAGGCACAATCAGCCACTGAAAGTGAGAGGACATCCAGGCTCTTCTCTGTCCCCAGTCATTCTTTTGGCTATGATTCCTAAAGGACTTTTTCTGGACACTTCAGCACTTTCTGTCCATGTTATTTAAACTGGAGGCCTCACCACAGGGAGAGATGGTGCTCTGGGCAAGCTGAATTTGAGGGAGGAAGAGGATGCACATTCCTCCCAACAGCCTGTGTCTACCCTCTCCTCTGTCCTGCAGATAAGGCTCCTCCAGCCAAACACTCTGGTAGCTCAGAGAAACTCTGTCCCTTGCCGGGTATCTGAAGGGCACCACCAGCTCTCAGAGCAGCCTGTGCAGTTTTTCTAGGAGCAAAGGCCGTTCCCTTTTGCCTCTCTTGGGATAACATTCTGGAGAGTCAGGTATTTGTTAAAGGTTTCCAGTGATATGGCTTTGGATTCACTGTAACACAAGGGAGGGATGATCAGTGAGAGACAGCTTGAAGTCAGGTTCAGATAAAACTGTGATGAAAGTAATAACTTACATCTGAAAAAAAAAAAAAAACCCAAACCAAACCGAAACAAACAAAACAAACAAACAAACAAACAAAAAACACCATCACAAAAACCAGACCCAAGCCACAGATCCATGCAGCTGGAATGAATGAAAAATCCTGCTTAATCTGCTTATATCAAGTCCAAATCTAGAGGTCACTCTCCCTATAGTCCCTTGATTTTATGTCAATAAAATTCCTGAAAAACCTCATGCCCTAATACTCAGAGGCTCTGGAAGAGAATGTTTTCTACTTACACCTTAGTATCTTTTATAACCCATTTATTTATCTGGCTTTCTTGGTCAAGAACCTTATGTAAAGGACCTGGGGCAGCTGAGCTTGTTCATGTCCCTACAAAGAGAAAGGATGACTACCTTGATGCCAGAGCAGCCACAGAATTTCAGATTGGGTATAGGGAAACACTTCTCCAGAAATGGACCAGAGTGGGAAGAAACTCCATCTCTGAGTCACTGAGGGATGGGTATCACCATCCTTGAAGCATTTCAGAATTTAGGAGGGAAAAGTCACGACCCTGCTCTGCACAGGAAATGTGCAGGGCTGGTAATTTCTGTGATCCATCAGTTACCTTCCCATCTGTCTGCCCCAAAACTGACTGACTCACTCACCTGACATTCCTGCTCAGATACAGCCTGCCCTGCCCACCCCTTTGGGAACAGAGATGGTAATCTGGATAAGGCAAGTGTCACTTCCTTTTCTTGGCTGTCCTCTGGATTCACAGCATAGAAATCCTACCCCTGGACATCTCAAAATGTGCATTTCAATGTCAAGTGAACCCTTTCTTTTATAGCTGCTTACACACAGACTACAGAAATGTACACATCACCTCTCAGTGTATTTAGCATAGATTTAAAACTGCAAAAAGTAAATAAAAAGTAGTAATAATGGCATTATAATAATAGATTCTTATGTCAGCACAGCTATCATTTGAATGATTATGTTTATTTCAATCTTGCCAGCAAAGACACCAGAAAGATGAACACCTTATGTTGGTTCTTATGTATACTGAATTACAAATAAGGAAAAAATACACTGACTTCACCATCACTGTGGCATTTCACTGTTTATTCTTTTTTAATGGCTCACCTTTCCTACATTAGTCTTTTGAACTTTGTAATTAAAAATGAACAAAGTTAATTTTAAAAAAACAGCCTAATCCTATAACTGCCTTTGCATCAATTAAAATCTTAAAGGGCAAAATGGACTCTATTCCATGACCTCTGGCAGATGTGCCAGCACACCTTGGAGCACATCATATCAAAAGGATCATATAGACTTGGTAGAGGGATGCAGCCGGGGCAGAGGAATTATTTTATCATCTTTGGTTACCTGAAGAGGTAAAAAGCAAGGTCAAAGCATCCACCCTAAGATACATTTCCTGTTCAGAAACCTCTCAAGAATTCCTGCAAGGCCAAAGGTGGGGTGCTAAACAGAGAGAGTTTAATTCACAGTGGAGCACAGGGAGTGGCACAGGCTGTGATGCTCAGAGCAAGGCATTTACCTTCTTTTAAAACATTTTTTTAAAAAACATTTATATATTTACTTTGCTTCTTTGTCCATCAGGTTTTGTCTTAGTCATGTGTGTCACATCTGTCTGTGGAGAGCTCTGTGCCCCCAGTGCTGGGAGGTTTGGTCACAGTGGGTGGGCACAGGCATTGTCTGGTGGAGAGAACAAGGAGGGGAAAAGCGTGGGTGAAAGTGTCCCACGCCCTCCCAGTGCCACCTGCTGAGGTGTTTGTGTCACCCTGCAGAGAGACCAGCACTGCTCCTGCGCCTGGGAAAGAGCAGCACAGGCCCAGCAGGGCCTCAGGCAGCAAGGGAGGATTTCCTTCACTCCCGGTAACCCACACTCCTGCTCAAGGGGCTGCAGTGCCAAGGGAAGCCCAGCCCTTGGGCACAGGGGGTTTGGGCAGGGTGGGGGCACAGGGGAATGTCTGTCCCCAGTGTGGGACAACCCCGAGGTCCTGTAGAGACTGGGGTGGGACTGAGGGCAGGAACCCCGGGCAGAGAGAGAAGGCAGAGTGACGCCAACCAACTTCTGTCTCCTAAAACAATCCTTTTCTTTTACAGGTGAAAAATGCCGAAGTTTTATTGACCTTGCCCCGGCTTCTGAAAAAGGTAAGACCACACAGCCAAGGCTTCTTCCCATTTTACAGACTGCTTGATGTTGTGTCTTGTGGTACCTGAGGGCCAGGGGACCCACATGTCATCCACGTTACACACAGACATCTGGAACAAGTACCAAGGGTTTGTGACAGCTGTTTGGTCACTTTATGCAGGTCTGTCATTTATTTGATCTTAACTCAGATGGCTTTTTTCAAGACAAATAAAGATTTATACTGTAAGACAGACATTTCCCTTCTTCCTCTAATGAGGAAGGAAATTCTACATGGTCTCTCCTCTGGCCATGAAGACATTTATAGTCACAAAAATACACTCACAGCACCAAATATCTCTTTGTGAGAAGGAATCATCCAGATGCTTCTTTGGTTGGTTTAGCCTTGTGAAAAGTTATATATTCAAGTGCACAGAAGCAGGTTGCAACCATTTCCTCACCCTGGTATTGGAGTTTAATTGATTAATTATTGAGATTTCTTTCATTTTCAGAAGAAATTCACTCCACATTTGAAAATCTATAAGGGAAAAAAAATGTATAAAGTTCAATTAAAGTGAACGGAGCCCATCCTGGTCCCAGCTGACTAGAGGCCTCATATATTTTATCAGATCACTTGAGAAAATCCCAAAGTGATTTTGGGTGTGCCTTCCCCAGGCTTGGTGGAGCAGCAGTAAGTGGCGTAAGGAACAATTTTCCTTAATTTGCCTGAATTGCTGATCCACTGGAAAACGGGAAGAAAGGCAATTACTGCTAATAAAGCAGGGGGATATTGCAGGGAGAGAAACAGCCACAGAGCCTCTGTGAAATTCATTGTAAGCAAGCCCATATAAATTATGCACATAAGGGAAGAACAAGCCTGGGATTAGTGTCGCTAATGGGCTCCGAGTTAAATCTCACACACACAAACGGGACCTTGGGGCACAAAGGCTCTTATGAAACCACCAGCTCAACACTCAGCAGCCAGCAGAAAACAAACTCTGTGCTAGAAAACATCACAGAAGGACTCAGTGATGTCTCATTGGGCTACCTAAAAACAGAGGCCAGACAGAGTTCAGAGAATAAAAACCAGTTATATTTATTGAAGGGCCTTCAGGTACATTTTGGGCAGATGAAGCCCCCCAGGGGCTGAGCCCAAAATGGACAACGGGTCAGAGATTTTCACACTTTTATAAGTTTGGTCTATTTGCATATTGAGGGTTAATTTTCCAATTACAGCTTCAGGTAATGAAGTCATTTATTCCAATTCACTTTTTTTTACATTTCTCAAGGCAGGAAGCAGTGAGGTGTCCTTGATTCCCAGGCCTGGAGAGGAATTGTTGTGTCTGACCAAAATGGGAAAGCAACAGCTCACACTGTACATGGAGTTTGGAGTCATACACTAAAGAATTGCAGGCTTACAAATATATGGAAAATATAAAAGCTAAAATCCTAAGGCCTCATCAGGAGCAGGGCAGAGAGCAGCCTGCACACAGCTGAAAGCTGCACTTTTCTGTAATACAGTGGGGTATTTTGTGCTTGTTAGTCCAGCTCCCAGAATGGCAGTGAGGACATCAAAGTTCTGCAAAGTTCTGTACAAGGATCAGAGCTGCATCCTAAAGGAGAGACACAGGAGAGAAGATAGAGTGGACAGTGCTGAGGGTGTGTGAGGAGCTGAAGAGGCAGCTGGGGAAGGGAAGCTCCCTGCCTGTCCCATCCCCAGGGCTGTGGGCACAGTGTGGCCCCTCCAGCAGACAGAGCACAGCAAGCACAAGGTGCCTGCTCCAAAGGCAGTGGTGTGGTTTTCTGCTTTATCCCCTTTCTGTGGAACTTCAGTATGGTGCACATAATGCTTGGTGGTATCACCCACACACTTTCCAAAACAGCATTTAGTGCTTTACTTTTAGGATTTCTTTTGGTTGTGTGAAATGCTGTCAGCATTTTTTTTTTCCAGGAGAATTTTAGAGTTGTTGCATGATGTCAGTGCATATTTCTAGACGATTCTATTTTTCTTTTTTGAGGAAGGAAGGCTCTTTCTGTGTAGTGTTATAAAGAAAATTCTGTCTATTTCAGAAGACCTTCCATGGAGTTGTAAAGCATATTGATAGAAAGAGAGGGGAATGTTCTGTCAGAGATGGAAAATGCTGACCATCAGACTCATAAACCTAACCAGGATAAATTCCACAACTGTGCATCAAGTTGGACACTGCAACATGGTTAATCTGGAATTCTCACCATCAATCTTGTATTCTCCAGAGCTCCTTTCACCACATGTGAAGAGAAAGTTGATGCCTGATTTACTTTCACTGAAGAATTCTTTAATGTCTTGATTTAATCTGCTCTTTTCCAGTTAGAAGGAACTTCCCATACCTTTAATTTCTTCATTTCCTCTCTCAGCATTGACTTTAATGGTCAGAGGTTTATCAACTCCTCAGCTCCAGTCAGTCCAAGTCAATGAGAAAGGATGAAATACAATGAATAGCAAATTTGAGTTCAGTTCCAACATTGTGGTTTTCACAGGCAATCATGTAACTGGGAAATTTGGGACTAAACTTACCTTCACAATGAGACTGCAGCTTATTCACTTGCTGTATGCATTTTTAGCATCACTTACCACCAAAAATTGGTTGTTTGTCTGAAATGTCTCTGTAATACAAGCTCAGTGCAGCTGAACACTCAGGTTTCTCAAAGTTTTCCTTTTAGTTGGTTTTACCTGATCCAAAGAGGATCTGTGTCTGACCAACTTCTAAGCTAAATACAGGCTCTTGAAGCCCATGCCTGCTTCTGAGCACGTCACGTTTTGCTTTTAAGACATGTTAAGAACAAACTTGGTGTAGCTGCACAGCTCATCTTTGCTTGAGTCCATCACCAATTAACAGCAAGGTGGTGTTAAACTCCTGCAGATTATTTAAAACCTTCTGATATAGGAAAAAAAAAAAATCTATCACAAAAACTCACAGTAAATAAAACCGTCCATGATGAGGTCTAGTCACATCCTTACCACAAAGCTTGCATTCATAAATGAAAATCCTTACAGTAAAAATCTGATAGCTTATGGCTGAGCTTCCTATCTTTATGCATCAGTGCTGATCTCCAGTGTAGCTGGAAACTGTCTCTCTGATCAGTTATTGTACCCTTTTCATATATCTCACCAATGACATCTACTAAAAGGAGGCAGCAAAATTTGGGGCAAACAGACCCACAGTATGGTATAAATAAGCATTTCCAACCCACACTAGGAGAGCTTTTTCCTGCATTTAAGGCAGCTGCCAGCAATCTGTCAGAACCTCATAAGCCTAACATTGAATTTATTAGCTGTTGCTGGTTCTTAGTGCCAAAGCTGCTTAGCAAAATCAGCTTCATGATGGTAGATATTAACTAGAAAAAAATCATTTTCCTATGAGAGTTTACATTTGCTATTGATAAAAATGATAGAGCAATAGCTGGTTGCAGTGGCCAGGCCTTTTAATGGGCTCTCACAGAGCAGATGTTGGGGCCCACGAAGTGCTCTAATTTTCACTACAGACATGAGCAGTAAGACAGCAAATATTTCCAAAAGGAGTTGGAAGAGAGCTGTCAAAGTAGGCTGGACTTGATATTTCAGCTCCCAATTGCTTCTGGGATATTCTTCACAGAACTTAATCAAAGTTTTTTTGCTGCTGACTATTTTGCTGCCTGAGGAAGAAGAGGGTGACCTATCCAGCAAGGGACACTTCTGTCCTTGTTGTGGTGCCCCACCAGAACACTGCAGCTGGCACACTCCTCCCATGACACCTTCTGTCATCCCTTTCCCACGGCCTAAAATCTGTGCCCAAGAGAAATCCCAAGAGGCCACAGAGGATATGTTCAAAAGGAAGAAACCAAGGCCAAAAATTGCATCTGGAAACCCTGACACCACAATGGTCCCATCAAATGATCAAATGGTCAGATAAACGGCTTCAGTGAGTCGGTAACACCACAGCTGGACACATCCACGGGTGTTCCTTTCCCTGCCTGGGGCTGTGTGGGGATTCCAGCTCCTGCATCCTGCTCTGAATGCATCACTGCCAGCTGTCAGCCCCAGGGAGAGCCACAGGGTGAGCCCAGCCCAGCTCCTTGGGCGAGAGAAATCAGCTGGAAGCAGCACATGTGCTGGAAGCATTTCTCTGGAGAAGAACAGGGCTTTGTAGGAAATGTGGTGCCCTCAACAGTTTCTGGGGTGGTGCTGGTGGAGGCTGTGACTTTGCAAGCACCTGGAGTGGCCACAGCATGGAAATGAGGGGCTCTGGCCTGAGGAACCTGAGGGGAAGCTGCTGCAGGAACAGGCTCGAATGTCAGTGTTGGTTCAAAACTTAGAGATGGCCACACAACCACAGGGCAGGACTCCCAGGGCAAGCTCCAGCCTGGTCTAGGTTACTCCAATGCTCTGTAGTCCCTGATTGTGTGGAACAATTCCCACAAGGAATGTCAGGGCAGCAGGCCATCAGCAGCTGCCTGCACTGCACTGCTTCCTACCCACTGATAAACTCACACACATAAAACAAACAAGGCTTTTCAGAGACCACAGAAGTTGAGGCAAGGCAAAACCCAGCAGAAGGAAAATGCTCATGGCTAGTGAACATTGAGCAGTCCAAAATCTTACAGGGGGACTTTTTAAATGAGAGACTGTCCTGGCAGAAGTAGGAGATGCCTCCTGCACATCCTCCACACAGCCTGTGACGGTGCATGCTGGAGAGATGAAGCAATAACAAATCTGTATTGCCTAAAAAGTGGCTGGCAGAGCTAAAGTAGCACATGGCAAACAGCAAGTAAACAAATCAAGTCTCACCTAAACACAGCACAGAAAAAAGAGAAAGCTAAGCTAGTTCTGTACATGCTCCTAAAACAGCATTCCAACAGCAATTAATGAGAAGAGAAAAACTAGATGCCTGATTTGAATGGATCTTGACATAATAGGTGTACCAGAAATGTGATGGAAGAAAGATAATTAGAGGGACAATAATGTCTTGGTGCTGATTACACCAAAAGACAAAGCAGATGTCATGTACTAAAGCTGAAACAGAATAACAAGGTAATGTCATTAATGAGCAGCACAATCTCTGTGGATGGATTCCACGTTCAGATAAAAAATGCAGAATTATGTTAGTGATCATCCCTTGGGACAGCTTCAGAGACAGCAGGGTTAAGCTTGATAGCAGAGAAGGTGTAAGGACAGAAAACAAAGCAGCAGGAGCTGACTCTAAAACACCATGCCAGACCATGAAATGCTATGCATGATGTAGAGACAAATTTGGATATGAGCATGGAAAAATTAGTGGGAAACTTGTTATCCTTGACTTACTCCTGCATTTGATTCAAAATGCTAGTAAGATATCCCTGGTATGGCTGACTAAAGGATTCAGCATCCTTCAGAAGCAATAAAAGTGTTTTTAGAAGTTGCGAAGAAGGAAACCCAAGAAAAGCAAATGCTGATTAAAACACGTTAAAATGTTCAGCTAAAAGGACAACTGAAGCTTGAAAGGCTGAAAACCAGTGGATATCCTGCAGGCCTCTGAAGCATGCACAAACCCTTCACTGAGTGCCAGCAAATGGCAGATAATGATCAGTGCTGATAAATGCGAGGTGGGGAACATGAGGAGTCATCCCACCTTTACATATACAGAGAAGGGTTCTGAATTAGCTTTTCCCCTCAGGATAGAGTTCTTGGAGCGATGACAGACACTTCTATGAAAACATTAATTCACTGCTCTGCAGAGATTAAGACGAAAAAGAAATATTAGGATCAACGTAGGAAACAAAGAACAAAACAAAAAAGTCACCATGCCACCACAAGCACTCACAATGTACCCACCTGCAACTCCCTGGGAGCACCTCTCATCCCTCCCCTGCCAGCCCCAGCTCAAAGCACTGACAATAAAATTTAAAGACATAGAGAGAAGAGTGATGTTTATGGTCAAAAATAGAGAAATACTTCTTTGTATGATAAGGACAACGAAAAGCAGATTTCAGGCTAGAAAAGAGACAAACAAGACTTGTAACAGCCAAGTTAAAAAACAAACCTCCTTTTTTATGTACTGGGTAGATGTTCCCAAGAAGAAAAACAGAGGATCAATTTTCTAAGAGGAGCACTTGGAGACCTGCATCAGTAAAAAGAAATGTAACTGGGTCTCCCAAAAGAACTGTAGCCTTTCCTAAACAGGCTCTATATTCCTCTTGAATACTTCCTATTGCATTATTGTTCATATATCTGCAATAGGCCTACACAGACAAATACCTGTGCACTTGTCATAGGAGAGCTATGATTAAGTATGCTGGAAAAAAATGTATTACTTTTATTTTATCTGTGTTTTCTTACACATCTGTTATGAATCATGGAAGTTAGTTTTAAAAGGCAATTAGACATACAAAGATGAAACCATTCTTACCAGCAGAATTCAAGCTAGATTCCTAATTACTGAAGGAGGAAACAGTCTTGTTTTTCACATTGGGGATGCCAAAGACATGGGGAACACTGGTCTGAACATCATTCATTTCTCAGCCCAGTGCTGAGGGTGGAAGTACATCACAGGCCTTGTACTGGTGGTCCTGAAAGGGAAACATTGAGCCAAATATATTTAGTAAGGTACATGGGATAGTCCTCCTTCAGAATATTTTTCATCATCTTTTCCACTCTCTTGCTGTACTCATTTTATTACTACTACACCAGGAAAAAGAGAATATGGATACAAAGATATCCCACAGTCTACTCGGTATCATGCACAGGATTTAATCTGCTCAATGCCAGAGCCATCAAAAGTCAGAGAAAGCACATCATCACATAGAAGAGAATCATTTTATGAGTCACAGCTCCACCTCACCTTCCAAAATAAAGACACTAATGAAGAGCTGAAGCTAAACAAAACCAAAACATGGCTTTTCCTCCCTCCTCTCAGCAGTGCCAGGTATTTCTCCTCTGTTTTCCCATGTTCTGCAAAGCACAGTCTCTTATCTGGGTGCCAGCCATTTACCTATCCTTGCTGCCTGATTTGATTGACCAGAACAGGCAGCTTTAGGTACCTGAGGTGACATTTAGGGTCACAAAGCTTGCCTTGTCTCTGCTGGCTCTGTGGTGTGCCTCTCTGCAGCACGGGAGGAGCGGGCAGATGGTCGGCTCTGCTGTGACGCATTAACCAGCAGCGCTCCGTGCCCATGCCAGCCACAACAACATGCTCAGGGTTTATTCTTTTCACCATTTTTCATTGATCACTCCAGTATTTCTGGCTTGTGATTCCCAGTATTGGAGTGGCAGAGGAGAGCAGATGACTAAACCCATCCAAATGGCACTGGAAGAGAGAGTGAGATTCCCGTGAAGCTGGCCTTACTGCTCTTCCAAAACAATGTGCACAACATTGCTCAGTGTGTGCCCATTTGCCTCATTTTTTCCTCTCTTCTCTCTTGAAGAAGAGGGATTTAAGAGAGATCCAGGTGTCAGTTCCAACAAAGTCACTAAGTCTGAAAAAGCAGAGCAATGAGTCCAGAAATACAAGGACAGCAAAACCAGACCAGGACACACATGAGCAGAACTTTTTGTTGCTGCTAACATGAGCAAGGGTAACAAGTTGGGGTTGTTTATCCTGGAGAAAAGGAGACTCAGGAGTGACCTTATCACTCTCTACAACTCCCTGAAAGGTGGCTGTGCTCAGGTGGGGTTGGTCTCTTTCTCCAGGCAGCACTGACAGAACAAGAGGACACAGCCTCAAGCTGCACCAAGGGAAATATGGGTTGGATATCAGGAAAAAGTTTTTCATGGAAAGAGTGATAAAGTACTGGAATGATCTGCCCAGGGAGGTGGTGGAGTCACCATCCCTGGATGTGTTTAAACAAAGACTGGATGTGGCTCCCAGTGCCAGGGTTTAGTTGAGGTGTTAGGGCTGGGTTGGACTCAGTGATCTTGAAGGTCTCTTCCAGCCTGGTGATTCTGTGAATTCTGTGAATTCTGTGAACTCCCCCATCTCCCTGTCTGCCACAGTGTGAATGGAGACCAAGGAGAAGGACAAAATGCTTTTGCACAAAGAAGAGATGACACCTGCAGGGCTTCCTCTGTGCAAGTTCACACCACCCAGAACCAGGGCTGGCCCTCAGGCATGGATCTTTTCCTCCCACACGGGGTGACATCTGTCTAGTTGACTTCTCACAGCCTCTTGTGGTTTCCCTGTGTTTTGTGGCAGTTCAGGGATCTTGGGGACAATGACTGGGAACCACAGGGTGAGGGGAGCACTTTCTCCCCCAGGCAGCAGCAGCAGTGTCTGGGTTAGCAGCTGCCAGTGGGGAGGTGACAAGGTTCCACACTCTCCATTGCTTGGGCACTGATGTCTCCTCAGCTGCTCAACAGTGCAGCACTGGCTTGTCCTTCAAGTGCCACGCTCTTGATGTCGTCTCAGTCAGGCACAAGGATCTCGGTGGTTATTTAGGAGCACACATTGCTCAGCTCCACTGCTTTGAGCAGATAGAAGGAGTTTTGTCATATGATGAACTGTGATGCAGAAAACTCCCCAAAGCTTCTACTTGTCTTCATCAGACTTCCTCAGGCAGCTCAGGGTTGAACTGGCAGAGGAATGACTGCAGCTGCTGTCTCACTGTAGCTCAGACAGACCCTGACTGTCAAGGCAGACGTGTGACACTGAGTGATGAAACTCCAAACCTCTCCCAGAGCTCTCTGGCTGCCTGCAGCTTTGTCCAGCCTGCTCATTTGCTCAGGGACAGCATGGCAGAGTGTGAAAGCTCAGGTGAGGCTGCCTTGGTCAGCCCCCAGAGCCCACGAGGGCAGCTCTGCTCTGGAAAGGGTTGGGATGCAGCAGCCACAGATCCACAGGGAGCACAGACTGAGGCAGTGGGTGCTCCTAAGGAGGATGAATTCCCACTGAGGCATTCTGAATATGAGCTTGCCCCAATTAGGAAGCTAATTTTCTGTCTGAAAGGGCCCTCAGAAATCAATACAGATTCCAGACCATTCCTTCTTGGGCACTGCTCAGGAAGGCTGGGCTTTCAGCAGGCAGTGTCATACAGCATGGCAGGTCATACATTCATTTATGGGTTTCTTTATGCTTGGTAATTTCCAAGCCACTCTCCAAAATGCGTGACAGACATTTCCAGGCACACAATCCCTGTCTTTGCTGGGTATAATATGGTTAACATGACTCAGCAACATCCTTCAGGAATAGCAGTATGATTTTCCCTGAAGAAATCCTTTAAGAGCAAGCAGCTCATGTTTATGGATTCAAAATGCTTTGAACTCGCCCAGCAATTCCCCTGTTGGCCACCTCTTCAGTGTTTCCTTGAGAACATGCACCAACACTGGATCTTTGACAGTCATTTCCATGGCCTGACCAGCCTGAAGGAGCAGTCAGAAGAGGATTTCATTATTTCATCTGGAGATAAGACCTCAAAATCTGCCGTCAGATCCCGTTGGCATAGTGAGCTGGCATCAAAACCCAACTTTCCTGATTTGACAAGTATGCATCAAACTGCATGGCTGCATGTGACTGTAGGTGGTAGGAGCTATAGATGTGATTTAAACTCTCCAGAACTGGTTTGTTGGCCGCATTAATCACAAAAACTCAACAGTCATTGAAATTATAGAACTTTGGCACTCCAAAAGCAGCAGCAAATATTTCTTTATCATCCTGCACATAATCCCATTCAGATGTTATCCAAATTCTTGGTGTTTCAATCCAAATTGCTAACAAGCCTGAGAATGGTTTTAATAATACGACATAAGACTCATCTTGGCATTTTGTGGGGAAGCAGCACAGAAGAATGTGTCAGGCTTGACAGGCCCCAGTTTAACCAGAGGTCTCTCATGGAAAACATGGAGTGACCTGCTGCTGTTTAGAGTCAGGAAGTGGCAGTGGATTTGAACAAGCAATGAACTTTGGGTAGCAAGCAGTCAAACTCAGCTCAAACCTCCTGGAAGTCATTAACAACTCTGTTCTTTGGTTTCCTTCATCAAGAACTCACTGAATGCCTCGAGTTCCTCTGAGCAGAATTCCCATGACTTTTATCAGGATCCCTGTTGCACAGGAAGCTCAGCACTGGAGCTCTGTGCTGGGAGGTGACAGTGTGCCCACTCACAGTGTCCTCCTCAGCAGCCAGGGCTGACCTGAAATGATTGCAGGTTCTGGGAAGAACTTTGTGAGACTCACTGCAGGATGAGGTGAAGATTCTTTCTCTCACTGTCAGAAGGAATGTTGCCTTTGTTTCATCCATTCAGGACTGTCTGGGATATCCATTTTCTAACATCTCAGTTAAGGTGGATGCCCTCAAGCTGATCACCACCTTTGCAGAGATGGACTCAGATCTGTGGATTTTCTTTCAAAATGCTGCTGCTCTCTGCTGTCAGACAGAGAGGCAAGGGACTGCTCCTGCCAGATGGTTCATGGAGTACTCGAGTGCCTAAAGCCCCAGTGATCTTGTGGGGAACAGTTCTCCTCTCATACATGAAGAATATGTTCACTGGAGAGTGCTGGAAAATTAATTTCCTGTTAACAACCTTGCTGCAGGGGCCAAACCCTTGAGGAGGTGGCACTGGTGCTTCCCACCATGAAATCCACAAAGACAGTCTCTCACACATTGATTAGGAAATAACAAAGTTCAGAGACACAAAGTTCTTTAATGTCCCAGGTACTGCACTGATCTTCTCCCTGCCATGAGATCAGATGATATGAATCTGATATGATTCCTTCAGATGCAGGAGCCCTTTGACATAAGTCGATTTATGTGAAATCTTTTGGTGAGTCCCAGCTTTTTAATCTCAAATTCTGGGTGAAAAGCTGAGCCCAGGTCCTGTACTTTCAGGGATTTTGCTTCACAGGGAGGTTGTCCTGAAGCTGGTGAGCTCTCTTCCTCCAGGAAAAGCCTCACAATCTGTGGTGCTCAGGTTCAGAGCAATCCCACCTGGGACATACACATATCTGTGGGGTGGGAGCAAAGATCACAAGTGTCCCACAGTGCACAGAAGTTGCTCTGTCATTGCCAGCAGCGCTGCTGAGGAGTGACAGACTGGCTGGTGGAGATGCACCAGGGACAAAAATGACAGGAAAAAGTGTGTTAGAACAGGAGGTGTTGATGGTACTGATGTCAGTGGTCATCCAGACCACTGTGTTCACCTCCCTGCAGCTTCTCAGACACCAGGATGGGACATACAGGACAAGCTGATGTGCCACAGGGACATGACAGGACAGCAAGACAGGTCCCTGTCAGCTCCTGGCCAGCACAGAAGGGAACATGCAAACCCAGCACGTTTTTATCACCTAAAAAAAGCCCAGCAGGCACGAGGAGGACTTGACAGCTGTCATCCTCTGCATTATCCCAGGGAAACCTGGAAAGATTGGCTGAACACATGGTATCTTGGTGCCTGCAGGCTGGGTGGGCTCCTCACACATACCCACCCTCGTGAGAACGTGTGTGCGGGAGTGCCACTGAAACCACTTTGGGTTTGGTTTGGCTTTAAAATCCAAGACTCTCCTTTCCTGGGAGGTCTCACATTGGAATGTCCTTGGCACAGTGGCACGTCCCAGCTGAGCTCCTCCTCAGCCCTTTCTCTGCACAGGCAGCAGTGGGTTTGCTGGACAAAAACCATGCATGAACAGGATGGAGACCAAAAGATGAGAGGAATCTGTTGACTGGTGAGAGTACAGATCCTCAGTTACAGGCCATCCAGGTAGAACTCCCTAAGTGAACCAAGTACTGAACTCTTCTGAAGGAAAGATTTTTCATAAAAGCTGAGTTAGGCCAGACAGATCCCTGGGGCAGAGGACAAAGGCTGGAGGGGAGTAAGCAGATAGGAAAGGTGACAGCAGAGAAGATTGGAAAAGAGAAAAATCCCCTGGAGATCTTCTCCTCTGTCACCTGGAATGACTGAGGTCCCCTCAAGAGAAGGAGCTCTCTACTTTGCAGGAAGGAGGCTGTAAGAGGTCATGAGTGGAAGTGATGCCAAGTGACTGCCTCATGAATCTCATGTTGAGAGAGGAGCAGTGGGAGATCACTTCACCATCAGCACAGAACAGAAAAACTCTGTCTCCTGAATTAATAACCTGAAGCAACTGTTCTGCTTCAGGCAGCCACAGGAAAAATGCAAAATTCAGGCACAAGTTGCATTTTCTGGGTATTATTTCAGATGAAATTCAAAATCAGAGAAGCAGGACAGGACATAGAACTGTGCAAACACTGCATGTGGGACTTGTCTTTCCCCACATTAGATGCACTTAAAACAGGCACAGAGCAGGTATTCAGTCACACCATGGAATAAGACAAGAGAGTTCCTCAGTAGATACAAACAGGGCCCCAAAAAAGTAGTAATTGACTATTCCTCCCACAGCAAACTCACCCAGCCTTTGTGTCTCATCAGAAAAAGGATTTACAGGAGAGCAAAACTCACGTCTCATTGAGCTTTTCATCATTTCCTTGCAAGGTTATCCTGCTGGCAAAGCCACTCTTATCCCAGCCCTGTGGGAAGGGAAGCCAAAGCACTGCCTGTGACACCAGCCACACAGTCAGGTGTTCCTCCCTCCTGTTCCTCTCTCCTTCCTTAGGAGAAGCAAGGACACCAGCTGGGCCCCCAGGCCCTCCAGGCTCAGCTCCCAGAGCCCTCCTGTCCCTCTGAACGTGTCCCTTTGCAATGGACACACAAACCCAGGTGCTCCCACAGGGACATGTGCACCTCCCCAGCTCCCTGCTCTTTCCAAAATCACTGCACTGGTGCCTGCAGCACCAGCTTCAGGCACTGGCTCATAGGTGGACAACAGGTAGAGTGTGCATATACAGAGCTGAGTACAGCACCTGAACCCCCAAAACCATCAACCAACCCCCCAGACCCCTCCAGCAGGGCTGCACTCCAGTTTCTTGTTCCCCTCTCTGTAGGTACATCCAGGATTACCCTGGAGCAGAAGCCAGCATTTGTCCTTGTTAGATTTCACGTTCCTGGTGACACACTCAAATCTACCAAGATCTCTTACCAAGGACCCTCCATTCTCAAGGGACTCAGGGTCTCCTCCTGGTTTAGGATCACCAGAAGCAAAATTCCTTAAGTGTGTCCAGGTCCAAACATCCGAGAGAGTTGGCCCTAAACCTGAGGACCACCAACCTGGTGTTACCCCATGGAGTGCAGCTCTCTGAGCCCAGTTGTTCCCCCAGGGAAGCACAGATGGAGCCACACCACAGTGGTGAGCTGCAGACACTGTTACAGCATTGCCCTGGTGTGCACAGAGCACCAGTGGGGTCCACAAGGGTTGGCTCAGGGCAATAAACACCTGGGCAGGTGTGTTGTACATTAATATTTCAAGTGTGGGCTAAATGAATTACAGCTCATTAGGTAGGGCTCTCTGCTGCCTCAGTTTGTGGGTCAGGTTTACATCATCTAATTCTTCCAAACTCAAATCATTCCATCATTCTCTCATCATAGACACTGCTGGTTTGAGAAAATGAGGCAAAATCCCTTCTAAAGCCTGCTGTATCTCAGAACAACACCCTTGCTCTCTCTCACTTGCATTCCTTTTTGGAAGAGTGTGCCAGTTGCCTGATACCAAATTGACTAAGAGGAGTGAGATAAGCAGCTGTTTGCTGTTGATAGATGCAATATTGCACACCCAGCCACTGTGAGCAATTGAAAGCTTTATTTATTGCTATCTCTGTAGTGTGGTTTAAGAACTCAAAAGGTCAGCTACAGTGGCAACAACGAATAGCACATATTAATTAGATGTAATTATAAAGATGAGTTCACAGACAAAATATGAGCTGGGATCAGCCTGGTCACCAAGAGGACACTCAAATATTTGATAAAAGTGAGACTGCATATCTGGTTTGATAAGCTGGACTGTAGGCTTTATCACACATGTGCTCTCGCAGAGAGGAGAGTAGGTATTAATATAAGTGAAGCCTGTAGCTGTCTCTATGGTTACAGCTAACATTTTCTAATATAAGCCATTGTCTTCAGATGCTTAACTTTCCATGTTTCAACTGCTTAGGCTGAAATTTTCCATCACTGCTCATTGTTTCCAGGTGAATTCTCTAGCAATCAGGTTAGCAAATGTACTGGAGAATTCGAGCAGATTCTCATGCTGAAACAGCAATTGGAAATTGGGCAGGGACTCAATCTTATCATCTGTTCCCATCCTCTCCAATTTACCCCATGGCTTGGTGACTTTTAAAGACTCAGCAGATCCTGCTGAAGGTTTTGTGCTGGCATTCCCAGAGGTGACATCTCCTGGTGGTGCATCAGTCCCTGCTGGGCACTGCCCCTTGCTCCCAGAGCCCCTGCCCTGAGCACTGCCCTCAAATCCTGCAGAGCTCAAACACAGCCCTGACTCTCAGGGCTGCATCCAGGGGCTGAGGAAACTCCAGCCAGGCCGAGTTTTACCTCTGCAGCTCCTCAGCTGAGCATGTTATAAACACGTGTGCCCACCCTGCTGCAGCTGTGGCAGTCTCTGTGCCAGCCCCAGCAGCACAAACCCTGTGAGGTGGATCCTGAGTGAGAGCAGCCATCCTGCAGGGCTCCAGTTTCTGAGAACAGCCCCCAGCTCTAGGCTGTGGAAAGAATGTTAAAACATGGACTGAATATATTTTCTCTGTGGAAAAGAGGCATCCAAGCCTGTCCAACTCCCACCAGCACACAGCCAGCCAGGTATCCTGCGCCATAACCTCCCTGTGGTGGATTGTGCTCATCTAAACTGTGGCACAGGTGGGGAAATTAATTCTGTGAGCTGTGCCTTGGCTCAGAGGAGCAAAGAGGTTCTCACACGTACCCACAGAGGTTCTGTAGCCAAGCTGGGAACAAGAACAAGCAACAGCTTGTTCTTCCTGCAGTGTCTTTACCACCCTGCCACTCTTCACATCTTCATTACAGCTTTTTCTGTTTTTCAGAGTTTGGGCTGTGGTTTGCTGAGGTTAAACTCTGTGAATCACAGAATCATTAAGGCTGGAAAAGATCACCGAGATCAGCAAGGCCAACCTTTTACCAAATGTCCCCATGCCCACAAACCACACTGGGAAGTGCCACCTTTACTTGTTTTCTGAACACTTCCAAGGGATGGTGACTTCACCACTTCCCTGGGCAGACTGTACTTAATAACTCTTTCAGTAATTTTTCCCAATATACAGTAGATGTGATAAACACTCAAAAAACCCCAAAGAAATTACAACTGGCGGCCTTAAAAACCAACCAACTTTTTTAAAAAAATTCCTAATACACGGTTACTCCTAGATACTCCTGATTTCCTAATTAATTTTTTGCCAACTTTAACCTCTTGCAAGCATTCCCCAGGTGATGACTGGTTGCTGCTCTTTGCCCCCAGGTGTGCTGTGGCTCTCAGTGGTGTCCGAGGTGTTGTACATCATGCTGTTGGTCGTCGGGTTCAGCCTCATGTGCCTCGAGCTCTTTCATTCAAGCAGTGTCATAGATGGGCTCAAGCTAAATGCCTTTGCTGCTGTCTTCACTGTGCTTTCAGGTATGAACCTCCCCTTCCCCTTTTGCCACCACAAAGCAAAATCCTACAACTCTTGAAAGAATAAAAAACCGGAGGCTCCAAGGCTCTCTTATCCCCATTTAGCTATCGCAATTTTTCACTGTAATTTTTTGTTCCTTTGGCACAAAGACTGCATGATAAATTCGCCTCTTGCCAGGGAGAAGTGAACATCCTCATTCCTGATTTCACAGCAGCAGTGCAGTAATTATCCTTCCCCAGCCCGCACAGCCATCACCACAGCTCCAGCCTCAGCTCCATTTGCAGCATCATCACACTCCTTTTCCAGGGGAAAATCAAAAACAAGTAACACTGGAAAGTCTTTTTTCTGTGTTAATCCTGAAAGTGGGTGAAGGTTGGAAAGCCAAAGAAAGGATCTCCTGTTGTTAATTAACAAAATTGAGGGTGAAAAGGGTTCTAATGATGGCACTGAGGGGCAGCCCCAAGAGTGGTCTGAGACAGGTACATCTCTCAGAAGAACTGTTTTGGGCTGGTTTTGTGCTCAGTCTGTACTTGGGGCCCCTCACCGTATGAACCTGAGGAATTCACTTCTCTAAAAGAAGTCCAGCCATGTGGTGAAGTGCCCCTTCACTTCCGTGAGGCTTTTTCTGGTTAAACCCCCCATTTTCCAGGGTTTATACAAGCAGCCAGTGGCTGTGTGAGCACTCCTGCATGGGCCTCTCTGGCAGAAGGAATTTCTGTAAGAGAAGTGAATTTTATTCTGCTGCATTTCAGGCTGGAAGACATCACAACAGGCAGTGTACATTCTGGGAAGGACTTTGTATTTTCAGGGATAGCTGCAAATGGTGAAATAATAGCAAAAAGGAAAGGTCAGAAGTAGAGCTGAGTGACAAAAAAATCTGATAAGAACTGTCAAAGCATATTTTTCAGCTTTGGATATAATTTGGAACTTAAAAAAATCAGTCCCATTTTCAAAATCAAACTATGTGGAATTCTTCAGTATTCAAGCAATTACTTCCATGCTGTTCCTCTCCCCTCACCATTAACTGCAGTATTAAAGTTTTGTAAGAATGATGAAGTTTTCTTTCCTACACAACTTTCTATTTTTATTTTGGCCTTCCCTCTTTCTAAGTTCATTGCCAAGATAGTCCAAATATAAACTTCAAAATTTTACAGGGAAAAATGATAGAGGAATTGAAACAAGGATAAAACCCCAAACCCCAGCACAGTGCTAGCTGTTATTTTCAATGACAGGGATATCAGAGGAAAGAAGAAAACTATATTTATTTAAGCTTAGCATATTTATAATGACATAGCTTAATAGAAATTAGGTAATGAAGAGGACTTTCCATTGGAGCATAACACTCCTCATTAAATTCATGCTTGAGTTCCCTCATAAAAGTGCAATGAGATCTCCACATTCTCATAGCACAACATCTAAAGGTTAGGAAAAAATATCCCAATAGTGTGGTCACTTATTGCCCTTCCCATGAGCCACTAAAAAATACCCCACAACATCACAATTTTGGTGTCCCTCTTAAGCTGACACAAACTAAAAAACTTACATATGTCTCTCACATAATATTTATAATAAAACATTTTAATTAATGTGATATATTCCATAAATAGAATTTCTAGTCAAAAAAATATGTGAGAATGCTTTAAAATACATTGTCTTTTCCAAATTTCCTTCATCTCCAGCTTTCCAAAGTTCCTTAATTCTTCCCATTACTGACACCTCCAAGCAGCTCTGGTCCTGCAGGGCTCAGGATCTCAAGCCAGCTATGAATGATCAGTGTCTCTGCACTGCCAACCACCCCAGCACACCTCACCACCAGGATTTTCCATCTGCAAACACCTCTTGCCCTGCAGCCCAGACAGGCACAGGCACTGTGCCCTCCCTGCCCAGCCTCCAGCAAACACCTGGGGGAAAAAATGATCCTGGGCATGGAGCATTTGCTGATTTGTGTTACAGGCAGCTCGTTTTAGCTCATTAAATGTAGAGCAAAAAGGACCAGAGGGTTTCCCCCTGGAGAAAACTTGGCGAGGCACAGCTAAAATAGACCAGACCAAAAGTGAATGAAGCAGCACAACAAAAGATTTGCATTATTCTGTTTTAGTTTGGATGTGGCATAACAGCACCAACAGCCCTGCCAGGTGCAGACCCAGCCCCATCCTGCCCTGCCATTGGGCAGATAGACCAAAGAACATTTCCAGTGTTTGCTGGTGACCTCCCCCTCCTCACCTGGATCAGTGAGTGCCACCTCAGCCTCCCACACAGCCACAGGGCTGCAGGGGGCTGAAACCCTGAGCAAGGTTTGCGTGACAGAACCCAGCAGCTCAGCCCTGCTGAGGCTCGTCCTGGCTGTGTCAAACCTCCTGCTGCCTCTGAGTGACTGTGACAGCTCTCAGGGCAGGCTGTAATGTTTTATTAGGGTTGAAAAATTACTGACAGGACATATAGAAACAGCAAACTCCAAACTTAAGATCAAGGCATCACAGTCAGCTGAAGAAAAGTCCACTGATTGTAAAAGTTCAGCAAGCACCCGGTGCATTCTGGAAATTAAATACAACCAGAAAAAAGCAAGGTGTGCAGCACTTTGCTGTGCTCCCATTAGACCACCCACCCTGCCCAAATCTCATTTCTCCTGAAGTGATTTGCTCTTTCCACCTCCTATCTTTGCAGTGTGTCACTCCAACAGGAGGCAGCTGAGCAGATCACCCCAGCTCCCTGTAACACAATGTCCTCCCTCAGCCTCTGCAGTTGTTTGTATCAAATCTGACATTTCTCCTGCTGAAGGTCCTGCTCAACATGCCCACAACACAAACATTCCCCAGCTTCCCTCCCCCAGAGCTGCCCTGAATCATCCACATGTCTGGGGAGACTAATGGAGTGGTTAAGGTTCTGAAGGAAAGAAGAGCCAAAAATTGGGTGTGGTTGGGGGAGGGAAATCAGGTTCTTCCATGTACAGGAAGGACAACCATGGAAAAAATTAGATGGTCAGAAAGAACAGTGAATGAATGGTCAAATTGTGACACACAGACCTCACTGTACCCACCATGGCAGAATATTGGTATTTCTAATCTCCTTGAATGGCCACTGCAGCACAAGAGGCTTTTGCACATGTGTAGGTCCAAGAACTATATGGGATGCAGTCATCCAACCCCACCTCCTTAGCCTGAACCCTGAACCCTCCTTAGCCTGAACCCACACTTCCCAGAGCTCAGTGGGGATCATCACCCTGCACTGCCCAGGTGCCATGGCAGGAACCCCCCAAATTACTCTAGATAGAAAATTCTCCAAGCCTTGGAGCTGCTCCTGACCACCACTGCTTGAAAAGTGGGCTTTGGTTTTCCTCAAAGGGATGTTTAAATATAAAGTTCAGGTGTTTTTTTCCTGTTTAAACTGCAGGACCACACTGGCCAGCTAAAGGCAGAGCCACTCAGGCCACCCTGTGATTTACTGCAGCCTTGTTCTTTAACATGACAGAGACTGAAAGTCTAACACGTTGTCTAATCCTCACCCAGCTGCAGTCCTCTCAGCGAGCTCTAACAATGTCACAAAAGCATCACCAGCACTGCACCACCAAGAGTACCCCAGTGGTGTCCTCTCAGCACACATCATCAGGAGAACCAAGCTCACTTCACTTCTTGGGGCAACTTCCAGGTGTTTGCTAAGTGTTCAAATTCACAAATCTTAACAGCTGCTGGGACAGAACATGGTTGTGTGGTGTGAGCACACTGAGCCTGCACTGCCTGCAGGAGCCTCTCCCCTCATTCTCTCACCTGAGGCCTGTCTGTGATGGGCTGTGAGGTAACTGTGGGTGGCACAGCCCTGGTTTGCAGCAGCAGGGTTGCTGGGGATGCTCGCTGTGCAACATTTTCTTCAACGATTTTCTTTCTTCGACTCCTCTTTTAATTGAGGAGTCAGAGTGATGTAAAATAATGAGCTCTCAGTCATATCTTTCCTCTGCCCATGCAGCTCCCTCCTCCACAGTGGAACAGGAGGCATAAAAGTACAACAAAGACTTTTTTGGAGCTCTCAAAGCACTTAGAGCAGTAGCTCCCTCAAGAATGATAAAAAATGTTGGCACAAAAATTCCTGTTCTAATCCCTGCTTCCCAGGTCTCTTGGGGATGGTGGCACACATGATGTACACTCAAGTTTTCCAAGTGACAGTCAGCCTTGGGCCAGAGGACTGGCGACCACATTCCTGGGACTATGGATGGTCCTTCTGGTAAGTGTCACCCCCAGTTCATCCCTATTCTCTTTGGAGCTGTCCCATCAGCCTGTTGGGACGTTGCACACATCACCTCCAATTGCCAGAAACATCCCTGTGGATTTCCAGCTGCCAAGCTTGCAGGAGCACGAGCCCCCAGGGTTTTGAGTTGTGGGGGACAGTTCTGGGTGGCTGTGCAGCAGCAGCTGTGCCATCAGCAGGTACAGAGCATTTGTAAATAAACAGCACCCACAATTACCAACACAGATTGAGCACTCTCATTAAAGTTCAATTTAGGAACATAATTGCCATGGCATTTCTGAGACTTTTAGCTTTTTTTTTTTTTCCTTGTTTTTAATTAATGTCTCAGTTGAACCTTACAGTGCAGCTTTGAACACCACTGCAGAGGAAGGTGCAGTGCTCCTGGCACGATGAGACTTCCCTGTGGATCATGGGGAGAAGGGTTGGGAAAATGGACATGGGGGGGTTTTGTTAGTTTGGGTTTTTTTTAACTTTTCCCATTTATCTTCTAAAATCACATAAAACTAATTTGGCCAAGACACAGCAACTGTGTTATATTGCTTGCAAGTTTATAAGAAGCTTACCAAGAGCAGGAGGCTGTGGAGAATAAAAATACCTGCAAACAACATCCCCAGTCCTCCAGAGGCACCAGCCTCTTTGAATGGATAGGGAAAATACTTTCTTCTTGTCATTTCTAAATATAGCACATTATTTTCTTTCCATCTCAAAGAAAAGACAACAATCTTTGCTTACACCAATAAATAAATACTTCTTATGCACAGCACTGCAGGGAATTATTAGTCTTTCCTTCTCACCTCTTTCTACTGTGTTTCATAGGAGGAGTTACTACCATTTTAACAACATGTTACAAAATACAAATCACATTATATTTAAAATACAGCTTATTTGGTGTCTCAGTAATGAATATTTATTGCATGTGATGATGGACTTATAAATACATTGCATTCACATATTTATAATATTTATATTAATATTCATAACAACTCAGTCACAATAATTGTATAATTTTCAATAGATTTAAATAATAAGGCGTATTTGCCTTCAGTAATCTATTTTGTAATTTCCTGCAATACCCAAACTTTGAAATGTTGGTAAATGTCTTGCATGATAAACACTCATTAGATTATTCTCCTTCATCTTGTGCCAGCCAAGAGCCCCCATGGCTCAGAGTGGGCACCAGGGTCCCTCAGGGCATCCTGATCTCTCCCTGGGCCCACTCATCCCACCCACACGCCCTGCTGGAGCTGTGTCCCATGGAAATGGAGCTGGGATCCCATGGGAGATGGGGCTGAGATCTGGTATCCCATAGGGATGGGAATGGGAGCTGTGTCCCACAGAGATGGGGAGCTGGTGTCCCATGGGACATGGGAATGGGAGCTGATGTCCTATAGAGACGGGGAGCTGGTGTCCCATGGGAGATGGGAATGGAAGCTGATGTCCCACAGAGATGGGGAGCTGGTGTCCCATGGGAGATGGAGTTGGGAGCTGGTGTCCCATGGGAGATGGGTTTGGAAGCTGTGTCCCCCAGAGATGGAGCTGGGAGCTGTGTCCCACAGAGATGGGGAGCTGGTGTCCCATGAGAAATGGGTTTGAGAGATGTGTCCCAAGGCAGATAGAGCTGGGAGCTGGTGTCCCATGGGAGATGGGGTTGGGATCTGGTATCCCATAGGGATGGGAATGGGGGCTGTATCCCATAGAAATGGAGCTGGTGTCCCATGGGAAATCAGGTTGGGAGCTGTGTCCCCCAGGGATGGAGCTGGTGTCCAAGAGAGACAGGGAGATAGTGTCCCATGGAAGATGGAGTTGGGAGTTGTGTCCCATGGGAGATAGAGGTGGGAGCCGGTATTCCATGGGAGATGGGGTTGAGAGCTGGTATCCCATAGGAGATGGGTTTGGGAGTTGTATCCCATGGAACATGGAGTTGGGAATTGGTGTCCCATAGAGGTGGGGATGGGAGCTGTGTCCCATGGCAGATGGAGCTGGAAACTGTGTTCCATGGGAGATAAGTCCACTGTCCCAGAGCAGCCTCTCCCTCAGCTCTCTCAGGGCAACCACAGACAGGGAAGGCACAGTGGGCTTTGGTTTAAGGACCAGGAGTGCCCCTGGATTAGGTCTCACTGTGGAGGACTCTCAGATACCCACAAGCAGGGAAATATGTGGGAGCAACCTCCCCTCTGCCCAGATTTCTGGGGTGAGACCTCAGCTTTCCTCCACACAGCCCTCCTGGGAGCTGAGTTCCTCTCCAGCCACTGCAGCCACAAAGCTCCTTGCATTCAGTAATCTCCCTTTCTCCCTTCCCTGATGCTTCCAAGGCAGCACATGCAGGCCGTGGGCCATGGTGCAAACACCAACTGAGCTGGGACAGGGCTGAGAAGCAGCAGCATTTTCAGCCTGCAGTGGTGCTCAGCAGCCTGAGGAAGGCCATAGGGTCTCTCATGCCATGCCAGTGATGAGTAGCAGACCTGGAAAAGGAAGGGCTGGAGGTCAAAAGAAGCAAACCCAAGGCTTCTGCCTTCCAGCTAACCCTGAGCCACCACTGTTGTACAGACCAGAGAACCTCCCCTGGCACCACCCAGACCCGAACACCTTCTTTAAGAAGGCTTAATTACAAATGCCCACCCAGCCTGGTGGAAAACCACACGTGGGAATTATTTTCTGCTCCGCCTGGGTTCTGGTGATGTCCTGGAACATGAGCTCTGGGAAGCCCTGACCCAGAAGTTGTCACCACCACCCTTATTTCCAGCCTGCAGTAAATGTGCCACTGCAGCACCCAGCCACAGAGCAGAGCCCAGGGAACTGAAACAGCCCTGGCAAGTGGGGCCAGGGAACACTGTCCCCATGGTCCAGAGCCAAAGGGTCTTGGGGATCCACACTGCCATCCCTTTCCCAAGGGCCTGTGGGAAAATAGAGTTTTCTGTGACTCTACTTTCCCCCTATCAAAAGGGAATGATAAAAACACTCCCTTCCAAAATGAGGAAGAGCTGCTCACGCTCTGCTCAGATGCCTCAGGGTGGTATCTACTATCCTACCCCATTCCCAAGCCATTGGCAAAGCCTGGAGGTTGTTCTGGGCTCTGGCACAAGTCAGGAGTGGGCCAGGGGGTTCTTCAGGAAGGGGATCTCAGTGCCCCAGAGGATCAGTGGATGTTCAAGTTCAGACTCTCTAAAGAAAATAAATATAAAAAGCCTGAGCTGTTCGAGCCATGGAGCAACCTGAGAGCCCAGCCCTGAGCTCAGCTATGGGTACATATGGAGGCTTTATGGGTACAGTCCCAGCACATCTGGGGCACAGCTGGCAGGGAGTATTAACAACATTGCTGTTAAAGAGGCCTTCATGTAAGGCAGGTGTAACTCTTAAGGTAGGACAACCACTCTTTACAATTCAAAATAAATAGCATTTAACCAAGGGCCATAAAAAATAAAGTACATCTATCCTAACTGCCTAATTACCATGATTTCCCAAATGCCCAGGCACTGAGAGTCTTCATTCTGTATTTCCTTCTCTGAACCTTTCAGCACTTCTGATTTCATGATTAGAAACCATCAGAAACATCCAAGAGAAATTCTCCCTCAAAGATCATTCCACAGGCACATCCCAGGCACAGTGAGGCTCGTGGTTTTGGCTGGCCTCTTCCTGGGAGGAGATCGTGCTTGGGAGCCCAGCTGGAAATGTTTGCAGCTGCTGGAGCTCTTCCCCACGCTCCACGTGAGAGGCAGACTCGTGCCAGGCCAGGAGGATGCTGTGCCTGGACACTCACACTTAGCACCAGCTCCCTTCCCAGTTCTCCCAGCCATGGGAAACTTCAGGGAACTTTGTCACCCCAGAGGTCACCACATTTCCTTCTCATTTGATTGCATCTGGCAAACAGGTTCAAAAATGACAGGGAATGAGCTGCCTCCACACATCTCATTGCCTCAGGAGTCCCTGCAGGACTTGTTATAAGCTGAATTTTGAAATCATTGAAATGAGCCATTTCTGTTTACTTGAGCCATTTTCCCCCCAGATTTTTCAGTCCATGAATATGTGCTCTTTTTCAAGTTTTGTCTAATTTGAAATGAGAAACTGCTGCCTTGTCTGCAGGTCCTTTGCAGAATGGGAAAATAGCTCATGCTGAGGGCTGTGTTGACAATGCTTATTTATAAGATAATGCTACTGGGGCTGGATTCTTTCTGCTCTGCATAATTCAGATCAATTTGTCATAGAAAAAGTGCAAAAAGAAGCAGGTAAAGTGTGTCACCATCACAGTTGATGGAGTTAATCCAGCTTAGTTAGGCAGCCACTGTGAACTATGTGTAGCCAGAGTTGTTGGGCCAAGTGTGAAGCCAAGGGGAGCTGGAAGCCAGCGAAGCTCTGCAGACAAAAAGAGGAATTCAGGGCTTTTTTTTTATTTGCAGCCTCATTTCATGCTCAAAAAGCATCTCAACTCCTTGGGGCCATGAGTTCCTCACCAGCCCCATCTGAACATGAGGTCAGGGTGGGCAAAAGAAGCTGGGGTGAAGCCCTGTCCACAAGCAGGGAACAGAGCAGCTCCCAGCTGGCCCTGCTTGCCAGGAGACCCAGGACAGCACTTGCTGCTGCTCCAGCTTGGCTCTGGGCCAGTCATTTTTTTATTTCCCTTTCCCTTCTCCCTCTGCCTCCCTGTGCTCCTGGTTGGTCCTTGCAGGTGTCCTGCCCCTGGCTGGCCAAGGTTGGCTGGCACTGCCTTCACACTGGGGGGGTCAGTTAGGAGACCCCCAGGTTGGTGACTCCACAAAATGGAAGTGTTGTCTTCTGTTCTGGTCAGGCTTCCAGAGACCAGACACAAGCCAGGAATGCCTGAGGTGTCCATGAACCAGGAAAAAAGGAAATACAGCAGTCTGATGAAGGCATGAAAACCAGATTAGAAACCATCCCTGCAGTGGCCTTGTGCAGCCAGTGTCCCACAGATGCTGGAAAACTGTTCCAAAAGACACTCTGGAGCATTGCCCCTTGCAGGAGTGTGGGCATTTTAGCACTTGTCTGCAAGGCTCTGAGGCACTTCAGAGGGAGGTCAGGAGGTTTTTGTCAGAGTGCACCAAGTGTTCACCTTAGCACAGTGTTCTCCATGGGGCAAAGGCTGTGCCCAGCCCCCAGCCCGGCCTGGGCCTGCCTGAGCAGGGCTCACAGGTGTTCCCAGGTAAGATGAGCAGAATGTCACCCCCACCCTCCCTGCCTGGTCCCAGCCTGTGTGTGTGTGTGTGTCAGAAATGGGACAAGAGCTGCTGTGTTAACCCAGCTCTGTCTGCTGGTTTCTCTCTCCACAGTCTGGCGTGGGGCTCCTTCACCTGCTGCATGGCGGCCTCGGTCACCACCCTCAACTCTTACACTAAGACTGTCATTGAGTTCAGACACAAGCGCAAAATCTTTGAGCAGGGCTTTCGAGAAGAGCAGAACTTCCTAGACCAGGAGGCCATCAAGTACTTCAGAGAAAGGTCAGTGCAGTCAGTCACTCGAGCAGGGGAGGTTTCCATGGACTCTGCTGGTGTCAGAAAACCCAAACTCTCACCCACTTCAGCACTCGTGGGTGAAGTCTCTGAGACACCTGGGAAAGGTGTGTGTGAAAGTCAAACATGAAAGGTCCTCCTTGATTTGGTATTTCTTAAATTCTGTGATGTCCCAGTGCCCACCGTTTCTCCTATACTCATTAAAATCTTTACAATGTGCACCCAATTCACAAAAAGCTGTGCTGCCAATGTAAGCTGATTTTCTCCCCCTGGAAAGGTGAAGTTGTGTGAATGTACCAAATGTGACATCCATCCTTTCTCAGCACGTGCAACAGGCACCTCCCAATAATCCCAATAATCCCAACAGCTGCTGAGGCATTTTCCAGCCACCACCAGGCCACTTTGGAGCTGCCATTTCCCAAGGTCACATGCCCACAATCCATCCCTGGTGCTTTGCACAACCCATCCTCTGGAGCAAATCCACACAAATAGAGCACAACACCCACAGGGTGCCACCCACACAGTGCCACCCACCCTGACACACTGGAGCCCTGGTGGGTCCCAAGGCCCAGAGATCCTCTGTCACTCTGGCCCCTGTGGCTGCTCCAGGAACCTCCTGCCCTCATTCTTTGATGAGGAAGTTCACCAAAGCTTCGGATTAAAAAGCTGTGGATTGTGAAGAACACACAGATCCTGGGCTCACATAGCAGGGATGGGCTCCACATGGTGATGGACCTTCACAGGATGAAGAGCTGAGAAGTACAGAAAATTCTCACCAAGAGTCTATGGCATGAAGTGATATAAAGATATTTGGGGAGCAGAAAATATAAGCAGGATGCATTGCTGCTTGTCAGACCAGTGGGGCAGTTTCTCCATGGTGGAAGAGAGTGGTTGGGAAGCTCTGAAGGGACAGAAGGTTTGGTATGATCAGCATTTCAGCAGCAGAGTGAGGAGCTCTCCTGATTATTGCTCCCATGACAGCTCCCATGATTATTGCTTTTCCTTGGTTGTCTTGTTTATTATTCTGTTGTTGCAGTTATCCCCCTGCTATCATCCAAGTTTTCACTCTACCTTTCAGCCAGCCTGCAAGGAAAAGGGAAATGAGGCAAACAAGTATGATTTTCCTAATTTTGCATTTGGACATGACAGTGAATTCTAAAAAATTCTCTGTGGGAGAAAAGAAAGCCCAGACACAGTGAAGAGGAAGGGGTCAATGTGTGCCTCAGGGTAAATCAGCACACAGGGAGGGAAACCAGACAAATTATTGAAGTGAGAATTGCAGATAAGAGCCCAAGAGAATTATAAGGAAGAGTATCTTGAGTTAGATTGGGAGATGCTAAGGAAACTTGTTGAAGTACCTCTACTGCCCTTCCTGGAACAGTAAATAGCAAAATATATTAAAGGCCCAGAGGACAGGGACGTCTTTGTCTCACATGGGCATTGTGGGTTTGATTTGGGTTCCTCTTGCCCTCACAACATGACACAATTCCACCCCCAACAAGTCCCTCCTCGGTCACCTCCTCCCAGCCCTTCCACATGCACTTGGCACACTCAGCTCAAGCATGTGGTGTTCCCTAACTTCATGATTATGACTTTCTTTTTTTGTATCACATTATTTTAATTGTTGTATCTGAATACATAATAGGAAGCCCAGAGACAGTGTTACCATGGGATCATTCTAGAGATTTAAAGCTGTGCAGTAATATACTTGTTGGGGTTTTTTTTTAATTTTTGAAGTGATGGTGTTCATGCTCAGCTTCACTGCTGTGCTCTGGGAATGCTCTGGCTGCAGGGGTCCAGGGCCTGTCCATTAGCAACACCCTGCTGCTGCATGCTGTGGGTGCCCTCAGTCCCACACAACTTCCCCGAGCTCCCATCTGCCTTTGCACAAACAGAAAATAAAATAAATCCTCTTTCCTTCCTGTGCACATTCCCAGGGATACTTCACATTCCCTCCTACTCCTCCACCTCCATGTTCCTTTTCATACCTCATGAATAAAACCCTCCAGCCTTTCTTCCTTCCAGTCACTTTGCACATATCTTCACCCTTTTTGCCTGTTCCTTTGGCTCAGTGCAGAGCCAGCACCCCCTGGAGCAGACATTCAACATCTGTGCTGGACACACTCTGTGCAACAGGTACTTTCCTGCTGAAAATTAAAACTTTATCATTATTCCCAACAGCTCCCTTTATCATCTGGGACTGAGGGAAGGAATGTGTCAGCCCCATTTTGAGTGATGAAACTTTTTTGTTGGAATATTATCCTACAGGCCCCCGCTCCCAGGGAAGAAATTTGCTTCATGACAAGTACTGACAGTAGAATGCTGCTAATCTTGCACGTGTTTCCTCAACTACATCATTGCATTGTGCTTCATTTTAATTGCATGCAACTGCACATAGCAGCAGAAGATTTGCTGGAAATGTGGATGTGAGAGTTGAAATGGTCCCCTGAGAGCTCCCAATTCAACAGCTGTGCTCCTGTCCACAGCAGAGCAGGAGGTGCAGGGGATGAGCCACATCATCCCATGGTTTGCTGGGCTGATCCCCCTCCAGCAGCTCCCATCCCCTCCCCTGGCACAGCAGCCTCACCTTCTGTGGCCCTGCTGCTCCTTCACTTCAGCCTCCACACCCCAAGGGCAGCCCCTGCTCTGAGGAACATGGGGAAGGCCTTTAACACCATGGGAATGTCTGTGAACACTCCAAATTCTGCTCCACAGCCTGGTTTGTCTCCACCCTGGCCAGCACACGGGGTTACCCAGTACTCAGTACATCCAGATCTTCTGCCTCCCTGGACCCCAAGGCTCTGTCTCTCACCAGCTAAGCATCTCACTGGGAAATGGGAAAACACTTCAGCAGCTGTTGAAAAATCAAAGATTCATGGTGTTACACACAATTATGTCCTATCCAGGCCTGAAATAGTTTGAAAAGTCCAGACAAAACAGACTGTAGCTCACAGTATAAAATCAAAAGATACCAGAGCTCTTCAGATATAATAGGTACAATAGCCCTCAGGGTAACTCTAAGAAAACCAGGCCAATCATACAGACTTGGAGGTATTATTCAAGCTTTAAGTGTTCTATAAAATTATCAGAATTATCTGCAAAGTCAGCTTTCAGTCTTTGTCCTTCAAGTGTTTTTCCTTCCTTTTTTCTTGTTTTCCTTTGAAATGAATATTTGTCTATAACTTTTGCTCATCTTTTTCATTTTTTTTAGTTCATTGGGTGTCAGTTCATAACAAGTATCTCTCTTCCATCCCTCCCAGTTTCTCCTTCTGCTCTGTCACATGAACACCCTTGCCCCATGTGGTCATGAACACAGTCCCTCATCTGTGGTTTACCTCAGCCAGCAGAGGAGAAACCCTCCCTGCCCTCCTGCTCCCTCCCTTCCTGCTCTGAGGATCCCTCCAGACAAGCCAAAGGGACAGGGATTCTTTCTTCTCTCCCATGAAGTCTGATAATCTCTGTGACAACAGCTGCAGGAATGGTGACAGACCTTCTCCTCTTCCCCTGCCCAGCTGTTCAGTAGCTGCTGTTTTAGCAGCTTTAGTTCTCCCCTGCTGTTTTGGCAGCTTTGTCCTACGGCTGTGTAATAATTAAGATGCATTCACAGGAATTCTGCTGGTTTAGACCAACCAGCTCCACCAACACCGTCAGCACATCCATCCAGGCGAGGGCCAGCACAGCCAGCTTACCCAGACTCAGCATCTTTCCCAAGTTTGTTCTCAGTTTCTTGCCTTCTTTTATTCATATATTTAAAAAAAACATTTAAGGCACCTGCCCCAACACACCTTTCTCTTCTCCCAAGATTCTGGTGGATTTTGTTTTCAGGTAAAGAATGAAAAGTTTCCTCTCTGCTCCTTTGCTCTGCTGGGGGCAGGGCAGGAACTGCTGGTGGGGCAGAGGGAGCCCCTGGGCAAGGGGCACAGCTGCAGGGACAAGGACAGGAAGAGCTCCAGGGGGGACAAGGGAATGTCCCCCCAGCCTTGGGGGGAAGGTATGTGAGGACTGAAGCCTGAGGTGAGGGGTGAGGGGCCAGAAAGGGTGGAAATCAAATCCAAGTGAAATCTTCATGGAGAGCTCATCACTGCCTCAGGCAAGGAATGAAAAGTTTGTGAAGTGATGTGAGGAAACTGGAATTACCCCTGGCCTGTTTTAGTGAGGACAAGAGCAGCTTTTGGACGTGCATCCAGGCTGGTCAGGGCTGCAGAGCCCCCTGGAGCTGAGGCCACTGCAGAGAGGGGTCAGGAGGTTATCTCACCCTGGCTTCAGTGGGAGGGGGGGACCCCAGAGATCAGCACAGCTCTGTCTCAGTCTGCTATCCAGGCTCCTGCTCCCTGTGAAGCCAATCTCACTTACCAGGGGCTGTTAAACCAACATATTTAGCAATCAAATCTGGAGGATTCAGCCTCCCCCAGATCAGCCATCCATAGTACAGCGTTTGCAGCTGTCCATCAACACCTATTGTGCCATTGCAGCTGATTTCACAACATTTTTCTTGCTGACAGGGCCCTTACTCTGATCTGCAACACCAACCTAAGCAGGCAGATGCTACTGGTGAAATTCAGGAGTGAGCTGAGTTCAAACTGCCATCGATAGCAGTGCAGACAAAATATCTCTGCAGGGACAGAAAATGTAGTTTTAAGTGCTAGGAGCAGTTTGAAACAGACAGCAGGACCAAAGCTATTGCAGAGCTAATAAATCAGGACTATTCCCACCACTGTGAGAACCAGAACTTTTCAAATCATCATTCACACGCTGTTTTTTCCCTTTTTGCACATTTCTGTAATGTATCATACTCACAGCTTGCTTCCTCTGACTCCATTTGCTCGTGTCAGATGTGCAGATCATACCAACGCCTTCCAAAGACATGCCAACCTTTTGCTCTGGTTTCCTCCTTGGTCACCCAGGTACCTGAACAGGGTTTCAGTTACTGACCTAATGTACCTCCCATTGGCAGAGTCAGTAGCTCTTCACGCAGACATCAATATTTCCAGTCTTCCCATTCCCCTTTCATCAGTGCACAGCGATGAGTGCAACCTCCTGCCTCAGATTTGTTCTGTACTGTATTCTGCAACACAGGAAGCTTTATCCACAGAGCTGCTCCTTCTGGAAATCACATGGACTCTGGCTAAAATGCTGCAGCAGCAGCAGCACCAGCCCCACTTCCAACACACACATACTGAACAATGCTGTTGGGCCCCGGTGCTTAGATCCATCCAGAAGAGGGAAAGAGTGGAGAGATGCAGCCCTGAGCCCCTCATTTCTATTCCCCATGGCCTCTTTACATGAGCTTTCCCCAAGAGGGGCAAAGCCAGGGGAACCAAGTCCTTCCTGAGCCCATCATGATCTCCATGGTGGGCCTGGCTATAGATGGAGGAGCCCAGGTACGTTGGACTCTTATTGGTTTTGACCCTTCCATTGGTGTACATTTGGGAGCAGCCTTTGTTTCTGTTAAAGGTGCTACTTGTATATTCTCTTTTCCAGGGCTGAGGAGGAGAGGGCTGAGGCTGGGGACCTGAGGTTACAGTGCCTCCATAGCTGCTCCCCAAATAGTAAGTGACCGTGGCTCGAATGTGTGCGGCACACAGTGGCTTGTACTGTCCCCACGCTGGCTCCCCAGGGCCCAGCATGAGGTCTGCACTAGGAAGCTTTGGGAACAGAGGTTTGTTGCTTTCCCAGACAGCATTGCCCAAGAGATAACCAACCAGCATAAGAACAGTACAGAATTCTCCAGCATTCAATTTAGGATGTGCACATATCCTATAATTCTGTGTTATCTCAAGAAGCTGTGACTTCATAGTAGTTTAAAAATATGCTCTAATTTACACCTGTATAACTTTCATTATCACTACCTTTTTTCATCTATATTTATCACCAATTCATGATGATGCATGCTATTGAATATAAAAATGATTGAAAGCAGCTTTGGTAGACAATAACGTTAGCATAATTAATGCCATTTCTTGCACTTTCTCTGGATATTGCAGTGCTTTTATTCAGTGTTTGCAAAAGCTCTTGCTTTAAGCTATGGGAATCAGTGGTTCAATGTACAGAGCAATGTTGGAGCATGGCTCCTGCTCTGCTCTGAATACTATACTTTTTCTTTACTCTCCAGGAAAGATGTGTGCAGTTTCATGCATCTATTTCCTTGGAAAGAAAGCAAGTGATCCTTCATTCAGCAGGAGGGAGCCTTGGGAGAGTGACTTGCTGGCTCTGCGCTATTAAAATTTGGAAACCTCATGGCATTTTGCTGTCTCTGTCTTACTGAGATGCACATCTCAGCCACATACTCATGGAAGCTTGGTGTCTGTAACCCCAACCCCTGAGGGTCCTGCTCCCTCCCCAGACCTGCTGGAACAGCTCTCCAGTCCCATGTCACTGCAGGTGGTGTCCCCACAGGCATGATAGTGCTGGCACTGCTCTCCAGCTCTGTTTGTCATCAGCTCACTTGGTAACTCCTGCTCCTTGAAAATGTCATGTCAGTCATGGACCTTTCCACAGGCAGATCCATGTCCTTCATTCTCACAGGCCTGAAAATGTCTGTTGGTACAAAATTGATCTGGGTCACGTTTCCTGAGAAGGTTTCTCACCTGCCAAGCTCCTGGCAGGTGCTCGAATGTGTTTATTTTATTATTGAAGCCTCTCCAGAGGTCTTTGTTTCAAAGAACCAGAAACAAGTCTTGACAATAGGTGTTCCAAGGAATAGGCTCTGCTGGTCCTATGGCCAGCCCTGTCCAAAGTGTTTCCATTTTAAGGGACCCAGAGCTCACCCCATAGAGTGCTGACAGCTCTGGGAAAGCAAACCCCGAACAAGAAGTCCAGAGTCAGGTTAAAGAACAGTGGCCATCCCTCAATATTCCATCAGGCTCAGCCTCACATCCATTACCTTCTGTAATGAAATCAGATCAATATTAATGAAGTGACAGGAGTGAAGTTGTGCTCTCAGTTCACAGTTTACTTACAAATCCAATAGAAACTGCAAAATGCTCATTATCCATGCTTATTAGGGAGGGAAAACCCTTAGTTACTGCTGCTTGGGATGGCACAAACCCTCACAACGTTCAGATGAACCTCTCCATCCTCCAGCAAGACCACGAAGCCATAACTGGCCTGGGCCTGAGCCCAGGATCCTCCTTGATGCTGGTTCCAGGGTCCCACACTCCCAGTCCTTGTCACATTCCCTGTTCCTGGGGCTTGTGGCCAGCAGAGGATTGGAATGGCGAGTGAACGGTGTGAGAAGGGCTTGGCTAAAGGCACAGCAGCCACCAAGGTCACACTGACCCCATGGGGGGTGTGGAAGAAGGGGACACATCACCTGGAACAGACCAACCCAGTGCCACCAGCAGAGGAAATGCCAGCAGGTCACTGGGAGCACTCCATGGACACTTCCCACAGGGGTGGCACGGTGCCAGCAGGACACCAGGAAGCACCACCCGGAGTTATTCCTGCTGCTCTCCTCCACCAGCACCTCATTCCCTGCAGGACCTGCCAGCTGCCCTCACCCAGGAGTGCTCTGAGGAGGTTCCAACCTGAACCAAACTGCAGATAAGGAAGACTGGCTCATCCTCAGGCGTCGTGAATCTTTCTGTCCTCCCACGAAGACAAAACAGGGCATCTGTCCTTGTTGAGAGGAAAGGATTTTGGGGAGTGTCCCTGAGGAGTGAAAGAGCAAAGGCTGTAAAGAGGAGAACAAGGCTGAGCAATTGTGGAAGACAAGCACTACCTGGCCAGGTGATTTTGGAAGAGAGAATGTTAAAGGTTTTTGAGCAGCCCAACATCACTGTGGGAGCACAGGTAGCACAAAGGGCCTTATGCCAGGGCAGGATATCAGGTTCCTCTCTTGGCAAGACTGAGCTCTCTGTTTTGAGAAGTGGCCTTAAATTATAAATTCCATCAGAAGCTTGCATCCAGAGGAGTCTCAATCAGGACAATGCAGTTATTCCAGTCTGGATAATTCTATATTAAACCATTTAATGTCCATCACTAAACTATAATTTTCTTTTAACAGGGTTAAAAAGAAAATTCTTTTATTTCCTTTAAACCCCTTTAGCAGGGTTTAAACTTACCTGAGCTGAGAACAGCACCAGGGAGCTCTAACTATAACCTGGCATCGTCTGCTCTCCCCAAGCTGCCTTCCTGTGCAAACATATGGCACTGGCCCCTATACATCTGATACCCCAGGACATACCAAATTTAGCATTTCCAGACACTTTTAAAGTCTATTTGCTGTCATTTTTGACCTTGGACCTCAGCTTTTTCTTTCAGAAGTGCAGGGCTTGGAGATCTCAATGCTCCAGCTGTGAATAGCCTCAAAAATATAGAAGGAGAAGTTTCACATCAGGATATTTTTGATGTTGTTGTACAGGTATTTATTAGCAAGAAATGCTCACTGTTATTGGACTCCAGCCAGCAATAGTCCCTGATTTCAAACATCTGTATGTCCATGGCACCTCCACCCTTTCCTCCAGAGTTCTCCCACCATGAGGCATTAACATGAGGAGCATGGATCCCACAGGGCAGGCGGGAGAGATGCAGATGGTGAATGTCAAATGGGCAAGAGAGAGGCAGGAGAAATATCACAAAGGACAAGGAGGGACAGGTGTGGTGGCAGAGCCAAAGAAGAGATAAATAGCCCAGAAGAGGAAGAGCTGAGCAGGAAACAGCAAATTCTTACTGTCTGTGGCTGAAAGCTTTGGTGTTATTTGAGGCAGATAAACCCAGAGTTCAGGACACCAGCTTCTCTTGTAGAAAACTGAAAGATTATTCAAAATTAATTCAGTGTTAAAGAAATAATATGTCACTGTTTTGGCAGCGTGGGCATTTCAGAAGGGTCACCTGACAAAGAGGAGGCCTTGAAAAAAATAGTTTTATTCTCATGTCATCACCCTGTAGGCATTTCCCCTGGGTCCATCCCACAGCTCTTTTACCATCCTCCCACCCCGGCTGTCTAGAGTGAGATTTATGCAACCAATCCCTCAGTGCTTCACTCTAAAGCATAGTGTAATTTTTTCTATTCAGACAAGTTCATCAGAAGAACTCTAGGTTTAAAACACGGTGGAAATGATTCATAAAAACACAAAATGAATATCCACTGGTTTTTTGTTTTTTTTCCTTCGGTCGTGAGAGCCATGGAAGCAAAGTGGTGCTGGATGTGCAGGCAACTTTCGAAAGTCTCCAAAAAAAAGTCTGTAGCACCAGCTCAGCTGGAGAGGGCAAGGCACAGACGGCAGCCAAGGTCACTGTGACAACGGGGAACATGCTTTATATGCTGAGCAGCACAGGCTGGGAGGCGGCAGACAACAAGGGCTTGACGCATTTGACGTGTCGCTCAAAGTTGAGCCAAGGTTTCTCCTTGTGGAGGTACCTGACAGCTGCAATCAGCTGCCTATTTCATGTCAGCATTGATTCCAACTCCAGGTCTTGCAATTCTTCCTGTAATTTATTCAGTTCATAGTGATTCACCACATAAAAAAAACCAGATGGGGAGAAATCCCCTCTGATAAAGCACCATGGTTACGGGTCGAAGATCCAGCCTTGCTGCACTGGCAGCAGTGGGAATCTCGTTCCTGTCTTCAGGCAAAGCTTTGCCCACTAGGAAATTCCAAAGCTAAAGGTCTCAGTTCTGTCCTCATTTACCTCTGCTAACATCCAGACTGACATTTTGCTTTAACATTGCTTCTTGAGCTACCAGTTTTCTGCATCCGAGATAAGGAGGATGATAAAAGTAAAGGCAGTCCCATGTGCAGCATGGCAGCCCGTGAAAACTAAAGGGTGGAAAAGGGAAGCAAAATAAGCTGACAGTTTATAATACATTTTTTTTGTTTCCTCCAGTGCACAGGTGAATTGAAAGGTTTCTTATATAAACTTCAGTGGGATTAGTTATGAAACGTGCTTTCTGTCACTCTTTTAAATTGCATCTTTCAATAAATGCTTCATCTCCTACAGCTAATCCTGGATTTGTGCAAAAAACTCCCCAAACCAACCCCTCCCCCCCACAAAAATCAACCCTGTCCCACACTGCTAAACATGTGAAATGAAGTCTTTCAGACTGTATGTGCACCCAAATAGCCTTTCTGTGCATACCCTATTCCCTCCTAGAAAGGAGGTAGCGATTGTTCTCAGATCAGGTTCAGATCGTTTTACACAGGGAGATATTTTAGGATAAATACATGTAATTTTAACAGAAAAAAATGCATTTTTGTTTTAATTGCCTTAAAATGGGGTTGTCTCTTGTCTCCCATGGTCCAAAGCCTGAGCTACCGACCCTGATGTGCAAGGAAGGAGCAGCAGTCCCTCTGGGCCAAATAACTGGTTTTACTGTAAAAACCTTTTCATTCGTGAGGGACTCTCCCGCAGCAAGCACTGTAAAGTCAGTAGGAAAAGGCTCCAGTAGAAGAGAAGGATGGTGAGGTGGGACTCAGAGGGGAGAAAAGTGAGAGGAAAAAGGGGAACGGGGGAGGAATAAATTGTTTTCATAGTTAGGCAGAACCACAGAATAACACAGTGTGGACAGGGACCCCAGAGGGCTCCAGTCCAGTCCTGTGCTCCCAAAATGTCCAGGCTGGATCAGGCTGCTTCACCCCCTGTCCAGTTAGATTTGAACACGTCCAAGGATGGAGATCCCGATACCTCTCCTGGCCTCTACCCCACTGTTTGGACCCCTTCAGGGTGAAAAAACTTTTCCTCATGCCCAGTTGGCAATTCTGGCCTCTCAGTCCTGTTCAGCCAGGTTAAGAAGGCAAAGCACTCCCAGGTGCTCCCTGGGAGCTTTTTTTATGCTTGTTTTCTCCCCTGCCCTTTACACAACCCATTTTATGATTCCTTTTAGGTTCTGCTTTTATGCAGTAGCTCTGTAACTGCATTTCCAATTATAAAACCTTTAAATTTGATTTAAATCTGATAATTAAGCTGCGATTTAGCAAATTAACCCGATTGAAGCCCAGAGGTGTGAGACATGCTCTTTAGAACCTTAAATGTTTGGTGTTTAATTGCATCCAACACTGAGAAAGGTGCAGGGAGGAGGAGAAGAGACTGTGTAGCTAATTCAGGCCGCTGGTGCTGACAGGACAGGACCTCACGCACAGATCTCACACATCCCATCCAGAGCAGGGTTTGCTGCTGTCTTCCACCACAAGAATTTACCAGATGCACAAAAAGGCTCTGCTGGTCCCTGGCATCACTACAAAAGCTTGTCATGTCCTTTGGCTGTTAGAAATCCTGCACCATGATCTGCACAGCAGTTGTCTTTGTGTTCCCCTTCAAGGTCAGGGCATTTCTAGCTGCATTCCCTACCTGTCTGGACAGTTCCAGGCCACAGGGGTGGAACATCTTACTCTCTTGCCATCAGTATTGACAAACTAAGACAAAATTTTGCCATCCTCTAATTCCCTGTGTTCCCAGGCAGTGCTCCCAGGAGACTGAAGCTTGAGGGCCTACAGAAGGAAAGCAGGTCTTCACACTGGGCAGGGAGAGGTGCTGTGGTCACCTGCAGCCAGGTTTTTGTTCTCACAGTCATTATGCCAGTAGCTTTCATCCCTTCCTGTCCTTCCCCAGCACCAAGTCGTTGGTTCTCGCAGAGCTGTGTGACTTTTGGGAAGGAGAACATGGATGTCCCAGTGGTTCTCACACTGAGGACAGCTGATATGTGCTCAGCTGGCAGCAGGGAGGAGCTGGTCCTGAATTCATGTGCCTGTTTCTCAAATGCTTTGCTCCTGGTCATGAGAAGCAGAAGGTTTTATACAGACACAAGAGGCAAATCAGCCTGTGGGGAAATGCAGTTATGGGAAACAGGCTTAAAATTGTCCCAAAATAGGCTTAAAAATTTTCTTATAAGCCTTTAACCCAGTCCAGAGGAAAAAGTGTGTGTTTGTCTTTCTTTAGGGCTTCACAACACCCAGCTCTAAGTGTCACTAGCCCGCAGAGGAACAGGAGTGACCATAATGCTCAGAAAATACCCCCATTCGCTACGTCAAGCTCTTCCAGCGATGCATCAAGCAGCTCTTCACTTTCATCAGAACCAACCAGCCAGATCTCCATGGTTCAGGATCAAACCCTGCTGGACATCACCTCCATCACTAGATTGGCCCCAGGGGAATCACCAAACCCTCAACCACTTGAGCAAAGAGATACAAATTTAGCAATATCGTGTTCCAGCCCACTGGGAGCAAGGACTATTCCAGCATCTTGCCCAGCCAGCCTCAGGCTCAATCTAACACCCAGCTCAACCAAGCCACAGCAATACTCTGACTCCTCTCCAGTCAGCCCAGGGATCAATGCAGCTTCCTTCTCCACCTCCTGTCCTCACACAGCACAAAACGTACAAGCTTCAGCTTCAGATCACACACTGACCCCAACCAGGACAAGCACAAGGCCTCCGGCAACAGCGACTCCTGAAGAGAGTTCCCAGGCTCCTGGCTATTCTAAAACTGATCTAAAGAATACAGGAAAGGGGTTTGAGTCAGATCTGGAAGATCCTGATCATGAGAGGTATGTATCCAGACCACACAGGTGTCTAAGTCCTCAAACAGCCCATGTTGGTATAGAACTATTAAGAGCTCCCCATAAAAAAAGTTAAATATCTTTTATAGTTCAAATGTTCCCAGTGTTTGTTTTCCAGAAACCACCCTGTGCTTCCACTAAACCCTGCTACCCAGGAAGCAAAATGCCCTATTTCCATACACCCATTTAGCTCTCCAGACCTCATGACAGACCTGGGCCAGGTCGTCAACCTCAGCTCCTCCAGCAGGGCACAGTTTTCAGGTGCCTCCTTTCCTTCCAAACAAACAGCACAACTTTCCCTTGTAGCAGCAGAAAGAAGCTCTCCTGTCCCTTGGCACCTGAGAGAGCAGAGCAGGGGATGGTGCTCAGCGACATGGCCGGGATGTCCCTCCCAAACCTCCACGGCCTGCTCCGACCCCAGGCAGGCTGGGCTGATCCCACTGCCCCAAGCCTCTGAACTCCACCCTGTCTCTGCCACTTCTTTCCTTGGCAGGAGATTTGTAACCACACAGGAATTCCAAGCCATGGAGAAAGAGCTAGAGGATGTAAAGGAAGACCTGAAATGCCTGAAGTGGAAGGTGAGACACATCGGGGAGACAGTGCAGCCCCTGGCCGAGGACAGCAAGAGGTACAATGGCTACACCCTGATGGAGCTCAAGGCCATGGTGCAGTTTGAGGATGACCCTTACAAGGCTGCCCACAAGATCCTCACTGCCCTCTTCAGCGATGTCTACTGGCCACAGCACCCAGCCACCGAGCAGGCCTGCAACTCCCGCTCCCTGCCCAAGCCCAGAATAGACCCAGAGCTGTACATGGTCTACTGTGACATTCTGAAAAGCATATTCCCTGGAATTAGCAGCCAGACCTTGAGGGAAGAGACACAACACGTGCAGAAAAGCACCCAGAAGGCAGTGCAGTAACAGCAGGGCCCACAGGTGTTGTGCAAATGCAAGGTCTGTGGTGACTTTAGAGGACTGGACTGTGGTAGGCCCCGTCGGTTGAGTCTGTCCCTTTTAGGTATGGATTGTCTGTGAAGGTGTTGGTGAGCTCTGAGCCCTCAGGCCACTTGCCCAGTGACACAGAGTGGGAGGGCATCCTGCACTCTTCCCACATTTTAGAAAACAATTGCTCCTTTGGTGTCTCTTTCAATCTATGGACGTTTCCTTGTCTCCAGCAACTACAAATGCTGACAAAACAATCCCACAAAGGCGTTGTACGTCCAAGCAAGGGCCTTCTCCCAGCCCCAAACAGACCAACCCACCAGCATCTGGGTAGTTTCTATTTTCTAGAGTGTATCATTCATTAAATGACATTACTTGTTAGAAAATCGTGCCTTTGCTTTTTTTATTTATTTGTCTAAAAACGCTTTGCACATCAAATCAATCAGCATCGTAACTTGGACACACACTGGAATGAAACCTGGGAATTTCAAATTTTCCTCTGCCCAACTGAATCCTTGGTTTCAGGGGCACAAACCTAGGGCACAGTGGTGAGCAGCTGTGGTGAGCCCAACCAGGTTCCCTTCCAGGTTACAAAACTCTGCCATGTGCTCCTAAATCCCCCACTCAGCAGTGGGACAGAGGAAGGTCTGTGACCTGCAGCTCTCCCACTCTGAGGTGACTGGGCTGACAGGCCAGCTCAGATGTGTTAACCCAGCTGCAAGGTTGTGGCCCCTTGCAAGGGTCCCTCAAGGTGAGCACTGCTATGGAGCCTGTCCCAAGGGAAGGAGGCTGTTTGTCATGGAAGACACACAAGAAAATGGCCCTGGAGGTCGTTCCTCCCCATCTGGGAACCAGCAACGTGCCATGGATGAACAGTTTGTCCCCCAGGTTCTGCCCACAGGCCTGGCCTGGCAGCCTGCTCTGTAGAGGTGACAGTGGAGGGCTGGAGGGACGTCCTTGTGCTATGTTGCTCAGTGTCAGTGGCAGCCACACTCCCTTGCCCCACTGGTTCACCCAGTCCCTCTCAGAGTCAGTGACACTTCTTGGAAAGTCACTTTCCTGGTGTCAGTGTGACAAACACATCAAACCCCAGAACATGTCCACCCTGCTGCTCCTGCCAGGCCCTGAGGACGGCAAGAGGTAACCTGAGAGTTCAGCCCCCCTTCCCCTCTGCTGGGTTATAATTCACTTCTAAAACTTATTCCAAAAACAACAGGGAGGAGAAAAAAACCAATTACAAAAACACTGAAAGCAGATCATTCCCAGTGCCACCACAGATCGGAAACCTTGAGTGATGGGAGGGGGCCACAGCCACACTCTGAACCTGCTGGGAATATCTCCAGGGGGACACTGACTTTAGTGGCAGAGCCTTTCAGCAGGATGGTCCCTGCTGCGCTCACAATGACATTGGTTTAAGCTCCCTTGTTGTTAGCAATTTATTTCACTTCCAAGCTGCTGTGCAGACCCAGCCCACGAAGCCTCTCTGTGCCACACTGCAGCCAAGATGCACAGCCACAGCTGGCACCTCCAGGTACCTCCAGGGATAGCAGGGTTGTGCATAGTGTCCCTTGGGACAGTGACAACACCCAAAGGGACTGGGAACAGCCAGCTCCCTCCACAGGTGGGCACAGGGGTGTGTAGGATGATGCAGTGTCCCCTCAGAGCACATCCCCCAGGGTGGGCAATCACAAACCCAGTGGAAGGCTCTGTGCACTGTGGAAGGGGTGTCTGAGTCTCACACAAACACCCCCCGCATCCTCTTCTGCCTTCATGGCTCTTTCTTGTAGGAAAACCTGTCTCTTTGGATGACATGGGTGGGACTGGGCTGATCCTCCTCTCACAGAACACACACAGACGTTGTTTCACACTCATTTCTCTGTGGTGGACCAGACCCCCAGCTCCCTCTGAGGTCTCTCTTTGGAGCTTTCCATAACCTCCAGCGGACACTGAACTGACAAAAACACATTTAGCAATATCAATCTTTATATGTTGGATTGCCTCCCCTGCCTCCCTGTAAAATCTTGACACATTTGTTCCTGTGAGAACAGGCTCTGTGGTTTCTCATGTTCATGAGGCCAGACAATATGCTCAGATTTTCTCTTTTAGCCTCATTCTCCTCATGCCTCAGACCCAGCACAAGACCATGAATTATTTTTATTAACCTTACATCATCAGGGCTGGTTCTATCAAATAGTGTCAGTTCTGGGTCCCTTTCAGGTTTCAGTGTCTTCTTCTACAGGGTCAGTTGTGCTGTGAATCACCTCCACCCATTCTGGAGATGTGTATCAGGTCTTTTACCCTGACAGTCTTGGCTTTTAGCTATTCCAGTGGAATTTCCAGGTTATTTGCATCCAGCTGGAGCTGACCAGTCTTGTCAGAGCTTTATTATTATTATTATTATTATCATCATCATCATCAGGCATCTGCACCTTCTGAGCCCTCCAGTCTGTCCCAGAGCATTGCTAGCCACAGCAGCCCAAGTGTTCAGCTGCAAGGGAAGGTGGAGAAAGCAGCAGGACAAACCCACTCCACCTGTCCTTTGCAGACTCCTCAATTCTTCCTTTCCCTCTGCCGCATTTACACCTTGAAGGCAGCTCTGCTCTGTGAAGGTGTCTCAGTCTTCAGATACTGCATTATCTTTATGACCATTTCCTCGTACTTGAGGCACCTTCCCTGATTTCTAGACAGGTAGAAAAATCCACTATTTATTTTCCTCTTGTTGATGTGCATTACCAAGTCCTTTCATCCCTCCACAAGTCTCAGCTTTCCTTGCTGCTTTGCTGGGGAGAGAAGCACAGCTGTCTGCTCACAATCCCAAAGAGTTTTTCTGTGTCCAGTCTATTTTTTTCTTTATTCACCCACTCCTAACACAACAGGAGGGCGAGGGCTGGCCGCCCACACCTGCAGGAAGGGCCCTTCTCCCTGCAGAGTACAGAACTGAGTCAGCACAACCAAACTAAGGCAGCAGTGTCTTAAATATACAGGCCTGAAAGCCATTTTTTTGGCGTTGATTTTTAACATCCTGTGCTTGCCAGAATGTGCTCTGTTACAAGCTTGCTCTGTCTTAAGGCTCTAGGTCTTGCTGCCTGGTATTCAGACAGAAAAGCAATTACACAGCCCCATTACTGTGACAGTTAAAGAGATTCAGCCATTGTTCTTCTTGGACAATTCACACTGATTCCAACCCCTCCTGCACGGCCCCTTAGCATAAATAAGCCTTCTCTCCAAAATGTTATCACCTCCACTTGTATGGAGACAGGCAGGGCAGGCAATCAGACACACAGTGAAAAATTAGCCTTTAAATCCACGCTGCATTCTGTCTACTCTTCATTAAACAATTTTTTTTTCCTTGAACACATATTCTCGAGCTCGAAGACCCAATACCCAACCAAATTACTTTCTTTCCTTTTCTCTCTTAAATGCAGGCATTAGATTTGCTATTTTCCTGCTATGCCCGGATGGAGAGTCATTAGTATCACACTCATCCAAGGGACATGCTAGCTGCTAGGACTCATCCTGCCTGTATCCTGAGGGCCTCAGAGCCGTGGCACAGGCTGCCTTCCCCCCGTGTCATCTCCCAGAGCAGATGTCTGGTCAGAAGTGTGAGGACAACAATACTTTTTGCAGCCTGGGGCAATCTGTAGTTTGCACTGATTGATTGCATTAAATAAGCAACCTATTAATATCCCCCCTGCTGCGGCTCCATGGGCTCCAGTTGGCAGAACAGATTCTGCAGCAGATAAGTTGTGTTAAACAGAGGGTCCTGATGCATACTGCTCATGGAATCACAGAATAATTTCAGCTGGAAAGAGCCTCTGGAGGTCAGCTTGTCCAACCCCTCTGATCAGACAGCATTCCAGTAAAAAACCTGAATAATAAACTCTGTGCTGCAAAAACTAAACCATTGCAATAAAAACAAACTTCTAACAACAACAGCAACAACATTTTAAAAAGAATAAAAGAACTTAATTTACATCTGCATCAGTGGGTAAGGAAGATAAATGGCAAACTTTTTGTAGCACTGAGGTTTGGAGGGCTCTTTGCTGTGGTTAGATCTACATGCATCACCAATTCATTTATCAGCCTTCTCATTAATACCTCTAATGCATAATTGCAGTCAAAGTCACTCATTGAACCATGCATTTTATGACCTCAAGGGTTACCCCTTCGTACTGTTAATAATAATATCCCTGCATAATGCAAATGCTTTATGCAAAACAAGTCCACCAGCTCTTCTGCTTTATGACTTAAAATATAGCACAGCAAGTTTTAGGCAACTGTCTGCATCTTTATATCAATTACAGGCATCATCTGTCCTGAATTGTGAGTCACAAGGGCTTGGGCAGTGCCATTAATTACCAGTAATGCCTTCTCTATTATTCCTACCTGAATGTCTGCTACTCATGATGTGTTCTCTATACATTTATATATCCAGTGCCTCTGGCACGCTCCATTTCAATCTGACTTCAGTAATTTTCACAATAAACCTACAATCTTTGTTCTCCAAGGTGAAAGTGCCTCCCGAGACCCTTTTCCATTTCTCCCATCCATCCGTTTCTGTGAGTGGCTCCTTTTCCAGTCTGAGCTGGAGCCCTCCCCCATGGACTCTCCCCTCCTCGGAGTCTGATAGGGAAACAAGTGCCCTATAAATCATCTCTGGACATTTATTCCAAACCCACAGACAGGTGACAAAAGTGCAGATGTCCTGAGGGCCTTAATGCTGCTCCCCTGGGAACAAGAGTGACACTGGGGTGTCCCACAGGGCTTCAGACCAACACACAAGGACAGAACACTGATCCTCCCCAGCACTGCCCTGAGAAATGCAGATCGGGGCTGCTTGCAGATTTATTATGAAGAGTAAATTATCTGAGTGGCCCAAAGAGAGTGATTAAAATACACATCAGTGTCTTGCTGGGTCAGTGGGTTTTGATCAGATCTCCCATTTTGTGTTAATATTCAGATACGTTACTACCCCAGAGAGATGAATAATAGTGGCTATTTAATTTCTCTGACAATATTAAACATAATGAAAAGTCATACTATCATCCCACATCCTTCTCCATGAATTCTGGCCACCGACAGATCTCCTGTTGGTAATGGAAATGTCACTTTGATTCATCTGTTCGCCAACAAATCCTTACCAAACAATTCCAGTATACAGCAAGCCGTCCCAAAACATTCCTTTGGAAACAAGCCAGAACTGACATTCACTGTAAATTAGTTTTTACCACTGTTTAGGCTCAGACCATTTCAGGTAGCTTTGCTACTTACTCTATTTTTAGCAGTGTCTCCAGCATACCAGAAAAGAGGTGGATCATAAGACTTCTGCTAATCTGCAAATCTGAAATGACAGTTGAGAGATGGAATTTATTATTACACAGCTCAATGACAACAACAGAGATGACCTTTCTGCAATGCCAGAAGTCTTATCCATGCTGATCTGTGCCTTTAATTTGGGGGGGTGAGGAGTACAGGTTATGTGCCAAAGGAAAAACTTTTTCCCTATTAGGACAGTTAAGTATTAAAGCAGATTTGCCCAGAGAGGCTGTGCATCCTCCATCCCTAGAAATTTTCCAGGCCAAACTGCTCGAAGCTCTGTGTAACCTGGTCTGACTTCTGGAAGGTTAAAAAAAACCCAAAAAAACCCGAGGTGTGTAATTGCAGCAAGCAGTCAGGGAAACATTTGATGAATGAGAGCACAGAGCCAGGAATAATAAGAGGCAGGAGCAGCCCCACTGGGGCGTTACAGGGCTGAGCCCCACCGTGTCCCAGCTCCCTGTGCTGGCCAGAGCATCCTCCTGCTGTGCTGGGGCTCCCTCGGCCCCCGGCCCTTTCTGACGAGACATAAAAGCTCTTTCTTGCTCAAGATGAAAGTGCTTTCCCCAGCTTGTTCCACACAGAAACCTCTGTTCTGGCAGCCACCTCACGCTGTCAGGCAGAAGAGAATTCTCAGTGAAAGAGATAAAAGGGCTCAGCTGTTCCTGGCTCGTCGTATTTACCACAGGAACCTTCTCTTCCCCCAGCACAATGGTCCCCTTGGGTGAGGACTCATTTACCTGAGAAACCTTCCCAGCCACAGCAGCTTCTTCTATGTTCCTTTTCCCTGCTGCTGACCACACTTGTTCTGCATCCCAGCATTTGCCCCACAGCTGTTTCAGCTGCAGCTGCACTGACTGGGGACAGTCTGGACAGTCTGGAGACCAGTTCAGGGATAGAGACAGTTCAGTCCATAATCCTTAGCTGGGCTCACACTCTCAGGAGGTAGCAGCTAAGTACCAGGAGCTGGGAACCAGTCTCTTCCTGGCCCTTATGATGGCTCTGAGGTGCAGTGTCCAGACCCAAAACTTTCCCTTCCACTGCTCCCACCCCAGGCTCCTCCAGGGCCACAAGACTTTCAGGTTGTAAATGCTCTTTTGCTGAGAAGGAGACTTGGCTGTTTCTAAGTTCTTCTAGCACTCTGTGACATTCACCTACACATGCTTAGCCCAGCACAGTGTTCTGTCAAAAACCAGTGTGAAGCTGCTTTCCCAGTTAGATCCAGAGAACCTGAGGAAAATAACCAATGGAGCTCTGAAACAACAAATTCCAAGATCCCAACCAGCACTGCTGCATTTCACTTCCCACATTTTTCAAGGCAGCATTTTCCCTGAGGAACACATCTGCTCCTATCCCCTCACTCTGTGTTTTTATCCTCCTCAAGCTCCATTCCATGAACCTCCTGCACAAGCAGGACCTTACCTCAGGTGCCACATTGCTGGCAATAAAATCCTGGAATTCTTTCACATGCTGTTTCTCTCCATCATTCTCTTGGATATTTTATTTTACAGTTGGGTGAGAGAGCTGCCTGCTTTAGTAACTGAGGAGTTATGAATACTCTGGTCTGGTGGTGATCAGTCACAGGTTGGACTCAGTGATCTTGGAGGTCTTTTCTATCCCAAATGCTTCTGTGATATCTTACAGGGAGGAGTTGAGTGTGAGCTAATCCCGTCTATCTGATAGATTTCCTTGGATTTATAGTTCCCCAAAATACCCATCCTCTTTCCACAAACTGCACAAGGTCTGGCATATTTGGAAGTCCCATGAGTGACAAGACAGAGACCAACACTTAAGGGTTTGTGAGTCAAGTTGATTTTAGTCACACCCTAAGAGACCTTGAGGGAACTGAAAGCTAAAGGCAGGATTTCACTGTGGTCTCTCTGCATAATTGAGACCTTCCAAAAATAACTAGGACACATGGGGAAGGTGGCTCACTACTCATGTGGTTTTCCTCTCCTAATTAGAGCCAAAGCAGTCAGCCATGGGTGTTGGAAGCAATATTCCAGGCTGGGAAACTCCTACCCTGCTGCTCATTGGGATGGTCAGTCCTCTCCTTCAGCCAGAAGCTCAGGAAGGGAACACCAGAGAGCTGTCAGAGGAGCTGTAGAGCCTGATTTCCCCCTTCTCCAGTAATTTCTAGGTCAGTAAGAAGGAAGTCACCAATTGCAAATGTTTCCTTTTGGGCCTAGATCTTAACACTGCAGCACTTCACAGGGTCCTGAGCCAGGGTGAAGGGAACTGATGCTGTCAGACAAGGGTGGAAAATTGATCTCTTCCCAGTAAGATTTAGAGGCCAGTTGGACAAGAAATTACTCCAGCTGGGCACTCGGTCCCCATCTCTCAGCTCTTCCTGCAGCTTGGAGATTCACTCTATAATTGCTTTCTTAGTCCACATTTTATCCTCAGCTGACAGAATTCCATTAGGGTGATACAAGCTGTGTGATAAAGGGATGTTTGTGTCTCACATGGGCTGTAAGTCATTTCTCAGCAAACAAGCAAATAGTCACAGAAATGGGCAACGAGGCCACTGCGCCAGGAAATCCCTTCTGTGCTCTGGCCAGCAGGGCCTCAGCCCACAGAGAGATGTAAACCCTCCCAAGGGGTCACACTGCTCCCTCTCTGCTCTTCAGAGGAGACACCTCCAAAATGAACAGTTCTCCTGCAGCATTTCTGGGCACACAATAGCCCAGCAAGCACACAGCACTGCCATCCCCAAAAACAGGGAGCCCACACAAACAGGAGCCACAGTGCTGTGACACAGGAGTGGGTGACACCCCAGATCAGAGAGCAACTGCCCTTCATATGAGAAATGTAAGAAGTTAAACTACTCCTGCAACACATCTGAGCACGTTTGTCTGGAGAGTGTAACGGGTTGGTCACAGCAGCAAGGTGGAACAGTGACTCTGAGCAGCACTTTCAGAATGGTTTTGGCAGACAAACTGGCCTTCTAAGCATGATGATGCAGCTAAAAGATAGTCATGATGGAAAAAAAAGCTAAAAGGGAACCCAGGAAGGTCTCAAAGAGAACCCAGGGAGGTCTGCAGCCTCAAATGCTGCAGGGTGCACAGTTTCAGTACCTGCAGTGTCTGGGGAAGGACAATGGTGAAGCCATCACCACCTGGTGCCTGTTGGAGTTTACACTCCTTGAAGAATGTTGGAAGAGATTTGGCTAGTTCAGTGACTTCCACCAGAGGAGCAGCTCCTGTTGGAGCTCAGCCTCCTGGATCAGCAGTCCCAGAACACAGAGGGCAGCCCAAGGCACCCTACACAAGGTTTGGATTCCCCCCACTGTCTCTATTCCCCAGGATGGTGTGGAGCTGCATGGAGTGAGGACAGTGAGCGCAGGAGGGAATGGGGAATGCTTCTCTTACCAATCAATCAAAGGAAAGCTGATTTCATCCCCTGCATGTGGCAGAACCCAGATGTCAATGCAGCCCTTCATGTTTGCTCCTACCTGACTTCTGCTGGAAAATGAGCATTTCCTGGGACTTCAGAAAGCTTAAAGACTCCCCATTCAACCTCCTTCATGCACTGCTCTCCCCTCACAGCTTCACTGGCAGCAGTTCCTGTCTCTGGCCATGGCAGGGTGTTCCAAGACCTCCATCCAGCCCCACAGCACCCAGTCCCTCACGGGCACTGTCAGTGCCACCAGCCCAGCACACACCCCTGACGTGGTGGGGCAGGGGAATGACACAGCAGGGATGTGGTACAAGTGCAGCAGGAGCAGATTTTACAGAGAACAGCACCACCTGAGCAGGATGCTGTAATGCAATTCATGTCCCAGTCCAGCCTAAGCCATGAGCAGGCCTCAGTTTAACTCAGCTGCTGGATGTACCTCCCATGGGTTTGTGGATGATTGTCCTGACTCAGGAACACAACTTTCCATGTCTTCTGTGCTGCCCTTTACACCCTGCATCACTGCTGTCTCCTTTATCCATGGACAGATGCCTCTCCCTGCTGTTTAAATGCTCCTGGATTAAAGCACAAAAAGGTTGAATTTGGAAAGCTGCACACCTTCCCAGGCATTTCAGATTACACTGTGAAGAGTGACAAAAATATCTTTTTCTAGATCAAAAAGTAGGCAGCCTGGCATGTACTTCCTCACAGATTATTTCTTTATCCTCTGCCCTTCTCAGTGTCACTGTGGGACAAACAAATTCATTTCTGTTATCTTGATCCAAGCCCTTTAAATCCAGCCACAACAGGTGAAGGTGAGCAACTATGGCATGAAGGTTTTTGCCGGGCCCAGATATTGAAACTGGGTGAAACTTTAGTAATTTACATCAAAATCTTCAGCAAGAATCCCTGTGAACCCTTTTTTTTCCTTGGCTGTGCTTTTGACAATGTCAAATGATGTTACTGGGCACATCCTTGTTGAATTACTCCTGCTGAAACTGTGCCTGACATTGACTCAAGAGCTCCGTGGGGATTTTCTTGATTGCATGTTTACTCTTCCTCTTGGCCCTCCTGTAAATGCCAGTCTGACATGAATGTACTTGTGAGTAGTTAGTTTAAAAAAAAAGGTGAAAAATTGAGTAAACCCTTTCCTTTAACCCTGATTCACTGAGGAATGAGTCAATTGTCTATGTTTGAGTGTATAGGGCTGACTAGGACTCTTAATTATCTTTGGTTATATAAAGGGTCATAACATCTCAGCTCCAATTAGGAGGGCAAATACTGGCAGCTCCTACCCCACAGAGATGAATGAAGTGTTTTCTAAACATTATGCTGCTCTCTAGAATGACTGACTAGAACCAAGGACTCCATTAGGCTGTGCCTTGGTGGTTTTTGTCATCCTAGACAGCAGGCTGGCAAACCTTTCTTTCGCACACAGACACTGCAGGGGAGGATGTTCCACAACCTGACAATCTTTTAAAATATTTTCAAGACTGTCATGGTCTTTCCACAATGTGGCAGGTGTGAGGAATCTCCTGAATGGGTACAAGGGCTGCTGGGAGATGATGGTGAATTTTGAAGCCATTGCACTCTGTAGCAGATGCCAGACCAGCTGCACTGGATACAGATTTCCAGGGGCAAAAGCTGTTGAAAACTGGCTGCAGTCACCAACTGAGGTGAGGAAGACTTGGTGGCAGGGAAACACAGAGAGAACTGTGACCCATTTGAGCTCGACCAAATAGTTTGCAATAATTTCCCAAACCTGGAGCCTTAGGGTTGAAAAATCGTTAGCACAGCATGCAGGACGTGAGATGCTGCAGACAGATACAGAGAGGACAGGTGTCACAGGAAGTCCTCTCTCCCTCAGACCTTCTCAGATCAATAACAGAGATGCTGTTCAGTGCCAGGAAACAGCAGATTTCATTCCTCTGCACAGCCAATGCAATTTTCTCAGAACAAACAATGTGACAGGCCCCATCCCATCCAGAGATTTCCCACATGACGAATCTGTGATTGTGCCTTAAGCCTTGAATACCTTGCTACACCCTCTCCCCTTCCTAATACAGACATTTGTATCTGCTCTGAGCCATTCCAATACCCTTCCTCTGCTCCTCCTCTTTTTCATTTGGAGTTGCCTGTTACATGATTTGGAGCAAAAATCAGCACTTGGGTTTTGGTAGAATTGCATCAGAAACAAAGGAGGGAAGAGTTCTCAGAACAAGAGGGTTCTTTAGTCAGTGCAGCTTGGGAAAAGCCCTTAAAAAAAGTACAATGTACTCACACACACTATTTTACATTTAATAGTAAAGTAGTTTGTATTTAGTACAAAATAAATTCTTTTGCTCCATAAGTACACAGAAACCTGGGAAATGCATTGTTATCTTGTGTCCTTTCAGCTCAGGCAACAGCAGTGAAGTTTTAATAAGCAAATATACAAGATATTCCACTAGTCACAGGGCAGAGAGGGAAGCAGCACAGTTTGATTCTAAACTGAGCTGCACCAGTATCTCTGGTTTATGGGTAAAAACACACCCTGACTTCAGTGTTCAGTTCTCTCTGGAAACAATCACAGAATCACAGGAATGAGCAAATTCTAAGTGAGAATCCATGGAAGAGATTTATACGTTGTCACAAACATCAAGTTTTCAGGGAAAAGTCCATTTGCATAGCAAATCCTGCAGCATATTTATTTTGTTAGAGTTTTATTTAAATTACTACATATGCAGGGTATTTTTGTTTAAAAATGCACTCCTCTCCTTACCTCCAGCTAATTAAAAGGCATTTACCATTTCTCAGAAGTGATGATCTGTTGCTGGCAACATCTGGTTAGTGCAGCACAGAGGCCTGGCCTCCTTGTTCATGTAAATTCAGGCAAAATAGGAGGAAAAACCATTGCTCTGTAGCAGAAGGACTCTGAAGGGTGTGCAGAGCACCTGTCAATGGCACTCCAGGCAAAACACCTCACTTGCTTTTTCCATGGTAGTGAAATGATGAAAGAAATAATTATTTCACTGCAAAACATGAAAAGGTGACAGCTGAAATGCACTTATTAAACCTTGATAAAGCCACTTCCTGATCTCCACTTCCTAAAAGCATCCATCACATTTCTGCAAGCCCAGTGGAACCTGTCGAGGTGTCAGAAACAGTGGCAGCTCTACAGACAGGCCTGACATCAAAACATGCCCAGCTAAATTTCCTCTAATAAGTGTATTTCCCAGAGAACTATTTACAGGCATCAGAAATAAAGCAACACCTCCTTGTAGCGAGGATCTTCGTGATCATCCAGCTATTATTTAGGAATAAAAGCTTTAGAAATATTGTAAAAAACCTGTTGACATTCCTGCTTAACTCAAGTTCTCAGTACTTGGCAGAACAGCTGTCAGCAGAAAGGTTCTCACTCTCTCCTTTATGTTCCTTCTTCCCTGGATTTTCAATTAAGAGATAAGGGGGAAAATTCAGACAGATCATGTCCAAAAATCCCCCAGGAAACTGAATTCCTGCTTTAGATTTCATTCTGAAGAAAATTTCCTGTAGCAAATAAAAATGCCTCTCACAAGAGGAGGTGGTTCAGCAGCAGCAGACATAGAAAATCTTCCATTTGGATATGCATATTTTGGAGATTTGGATTACAGTTACTTAGGGCTGGATGCATTCAGGACTTCCCTTTTTATCTTTTCCTCCTCTGCAGTCCTTTCTCATAGATGCAGGTTTTGGGGCGCAGAGCTGTTGAGGAAAATGAAGAGCTGCTTTAGGACTGTACACTAACAGTGAAGGCATGGAGTAAAATGAGGAACAAAAATGCTCATTTCTCTTTCCACCCCAGAATGAAGCTGAGCTACCCTTCTCAGTAATGTCCCTGACACTTACAGTGACTGCTGCTAGCTTTTTCACAGTCCCATAGAATTGCTTTCCTGTGCAACCTGCTCTGAATTCAGGGCTGACACTGTCCTGAGCAGGAGGCTGGACCCTCCATCAGGAAGGGAACCTCCTGAGGTCTCCTGCAACCCAAATCATTCCACAAATGTGTTATCAACATCCTCGGTGGCTGATACCAGCCAGGACTGCAGAGGGGACATGGGGCAGAGGGCAACAGGCCACCCTCAGCTGGTGACTTCAGAGACTCTGTGTCCTCAGTGCTGGGAGAGATGTGCTGGCCATCAACGAGAGCTGATCTTTACTGGCCAGGTCTGCTCTGGAAGCCAGGATGCCATTCCAATGGGCACAGAGATGTCCAGGGTACTTTTAACAAGTATTGTTAAATATAGTAACTTTCAAGCTGGTTTTTTACAGGCAATAGGATTTCAAATCTTTCTCCTACGGAACTGTTATTAAAAGCCATCAAATAATATCTGTAACACTTTCTAGAGAACTAATTGGAGAAAGTGTCATGCTCAGGAGAGAAAACCAATCATGAACATACCAGCTTGGCTGAGAATTTGAGATGTATTTAGGGAGCTATTCTGAGTAATTTACAATGAATGACTGGTACTCTTCAGACTATAAATACAATCTACTCTTTCTCCTTGAGAAAAAAGAGAGGTTGTCTTTTTAATGATCACTTTGTAAGCAAAAAGACCAACCAGAAAGACAGTGGGAGGAATAGAGTCAACACGATTTCCCCCTTGTTACACTCGCTGTGATTCTGGGTTTGCTCAAGGAGCGACAAGCAGCTGATTCTCAGACACATCTGCACCATCTCTGAAACTGCTTAAAAGGCCAGTGGGGATGCAATGAGCTTATTATTCCAAAAGTTATCAATGAACCTGCACAATTTAACAGCCATTTTCAGCCAGTTTCTTTGCTGAAGATTTCTGCATTTGTGATGCTGAGCCACAAGTGCATCATCCCCTTTCAGATTTAGATGCAGAGTAGAAACCCACCAGATCAGATGATGAAACTTGCAGTTTGTCTTTCTATGACAGAAAAAGCAGAGCTAAATATACATAAGACTTCCCACTTTTCCCAGTTTAGGGCTATAACAATGCTCATTATCTACACTGTGTCTGCAGGAACTGAGCAGAAGAAAACCATGGAAGACAGAACTCACCCGGATCAGCCACAACTTGTTTCTTTTTGGTGCTGGTGACAATCTCATTTTCATTCATCATTCGTACATCCTGATCCTCCACATGATTGCTGAAAAGACTGAAATCAGTACAGCAGCCAAAATAATCAACATTTGGGAAAGTTATGAGAGTCATGGACAAGGATACCAAAGAAGGGATGTCTGCAGTCCTGCAGGCTGAACAGCTCCACAGCACAGCCACAATACACAGGATTATCCACACAGGAATTATCCTGTCCTCATCCACCTGAAGGATTTCTTGCCAGTTTTAATTAGTGGCATTCATTCAGGCACACATTCAAATATAAATATCATATTCACTCTACAATTTTCAAGCCTGCCTACACACTTGAACCACAAAGCAAAGTGAGATTTAAAATCAGAGCTGTACAAAGGGGGTACAAAAATCCTCATATGGAACTTCCACACTGCTTTGTAATTCTGGAAGAGCATTATATGAAACTTTTCTGAACTAAACAAAATTCATTTACTGTGACAAGTTTTGCTTGCAGGCTGCTGCGAAATTTTAACCATTTCTTTTTGGGAAAGAAGTAATAACTTCAAAGGTAAATTAAACTAAACAAATTACAGGGAAAAACATGAGCTGAATTGAAAGGTAAGGAAAACATCAGTAATAACATCTCCCTTTCACACAGACCAAAAAAAGCCATTTGTGCCTTTGCAATAAAAGAAGTGTATTTTTTCTCTTCTCTCCAAATACTGCACAAAATGAGTTTTTGTTTCTGAAGAAAAATGTAATGTCTCTCAAACTGTCAGAGTGAAGCAGGAAAGCCAAAACTGAAGCAAACCAAAACTTACACTATTGATGATAAATAATATCAGATCCAAGTTCGGGTTCATAAAATACTGAACAGTGCCATGTGAAAGAGAATAGGCCAACATCACAAGCAACAATATCTAAAAGCTCCAGAGCATTTTTAAAATGAAGGGATATTATCCAGCAGGTCTTCTATTGCTGCTGAAGTACCCTGTATTTTAGTAGGGTGGGAGGTGAAAAAAAGAGAAAAGATGAATGCAGACCAGGCTGGGAAAAAGAGCAAGAAAACTCCTGCACAGAAGTCTGGAAGAGAAGAGGCTCAGCATGTTCTCGACTGGAAAAGTGTTTGTGACCCCAAAAACTCCTCTTTAAAGTAGATCAAAGGACATATCTATGTCTTATAAATATGTGCAAAGGAAGTTATGTGAAAAAGATCTGTGATTACAGCTGGTGCTTCCCTGGTTCCAATAAAATAATTTTACTCTTAGAAAGATCTGAAGCTGAGGAAAGTAAAGGCTTGTTTCCCATCCTCTTCCTTTTTCTATCCCATTGAAAATTTTCTAAAAACATCTATTTCCTCAAGGCATTTTCATTTCAGTGACTTTTTCAATTTGAGAAATTGCTCACCTCCAAGTTTTACCATGACAACACGGCCACTCATACAAAAACATGAGTCCAACACAACACATCCAAACAATAGTAATTTATTTAACCTCTGACAGGACCAGTGGCCAACAGCCAATGCTTTGGGGAAACACAAGAAAACAAATCCTGTAGGCAAATGTGAACTTCTGGCTTTATTCAGGGCATCTCATGTTCTTTCTGCTTATTTCTAAATGTTTGAATATCCTACTGAGTGGATCACACACCATTTATCCATGCAAAACTTGTCTTTTTTTCCAAGTGATGCATGTGCAAAACATTCTATTTGTCATCTGTCCAACATGCAGGAAAGTGTTCATTTCTATAAGCTTTCATTTTTTCACTTTTCAATCCCATTTAAAATAAATTATTCTTTCAAATCTTTACCTTCCTTGCCAGGGACTGTTTTTGAGACCCTACCAATCCTGACCTTCTAAATGTAAGTGCATTATTCACTGCATTTCATCACATTCTCCATGAGATTGCCAACTTAGTGGTTATAAAGTGTCATTCCCCCAAATGCAATTCATTTCTCATTTTAGGAGTTCATTATTTTAGACTGTTTATAAAACAGTAGAATTCTGGCTCCTTAATTAGCATCTGTGTCAAATCAGAGTTTATTTTCTTTAATTTTGATGCTTGGTTTTTTTCATGAACTTGCTATTTTTTCCCCCTCTGTGTAATATCATTGGGATTTATTAATCCTTCTCTAAAGAAGCCTAACTTTTTTAATTTGTGTTTACAGGCTTTCATGAAAACAGATGTAAATATAAACCATGAATACCAGGAAGTGCTAAAAGATGCTTGCCAACAAAGCTGGTAATTTGGTCCTCATATCTAAAAACCTCCTCATTCCTCCTCAGGTGAGGCCAGGGATGCTCAGGAAGGGAATTTCCTTCAGCAATACACACACTGCTGATATCAGTCACATCAAACCAGGTTCTAAAGCCAAGATCCTTGGTCCCAACCCAGCTCCACTCACGTACCTGATGACAGTTCTCCTCTCCTGGTGGCAAATCCTCTCATCATCCGTGAAGAGGATGGTGTGGTAGGGCACCACGGGGTCACACGTGGGGAGGATGCCCGACACCACACAGCTCACCATGTCCAGAATCCCATTGTACACCAGCAAATCATCCACCAAAAGCTGCAAACATTGAAGAAATAAATCAAAAATTCATCAAGAAATCAAGCCTTGCTTTCAGCAGTTGCCTCTAGCAATTAACTAGAAAGCATTTTGCCCTATTTGTTTCACAAATCCAGTCATTAATTTAGTTTTTGTTCCTTAAAACTTCCATTTCTCTCTATTTGCTGCTGGAGTTCCATTTTTTTTTCTCTCCCGAAGTTTTTTATCTTGTCACTGATGTTTTTTAATTCAGCTTTCAAGTAGGTAATTAAAAATGTATTTCGTGTTTTACATAATTGCCATTCTATTCATTGGAGTGAATCACTCTTAAATCTAAGAATTAATGAATCTCACCTCACTTCAGCTGTCTAAAACTTGGGTGTATAGTTCAAACTAGTCTTCCAGGCCTACTCTACAGTTAATGGAAAAAGGCAAGTGTTATCCTGCCTTAAGACAATTATCTAAGAGAAAAAAACAGATAAAGTTTTCTTACCCTGGACCAAAAAAGGGAGGACAGCTGACTGGCATAGATTAGTCATTTTAATATTAAATGCAGAGTTAAATGAGATGAATCCCATCCTTTGAGATTACAGGGAATCACACTTCAACAAACTCCGAGAGCATGCACAGAATGAAGCCAGCTGACTCACCAGGACATGCAAAATGCACAGGAAAATTACTTACACCAAACTCCTTCACACCTCTCTGAGGCGTCTTGGCATAATTCCATAACTTGATCATTGACACGGTGGTAGGTACATCAAAAATGACATATACCCTATTCACCTGTAAAAGAGAATTAATTTATATTTAACAGCACAAATTCCCCAAAGAAATTGAATTCTCATGCATGTTACATCAAAAGAGGTTCATATTTAAACAGAGATGGCTGGAGGAGAGATGACTGATGCTAAGGATGGAAGTTCAGCTATCAGCCCTGCTGATAATTCCCAGATGTTGGCTCTACCCCACAGCTGCTCTCAAAAGAAGATGAGATCTAGAGCATCCTTGTCATCCTGGACTGCCTGGAAATTGGCAGAGGGGGATAGAGAAACTTTTAATGAGTATTTCATAAACCAAATACAGACATGTCCTTAGGGATAAGACAAGCTGGTGCCTCTTCTGTACTGTTCTGCTCTGCATGGAGCCTGCAAGAAAAGGTGGAGAGAGACAATTTCCAAGGGCCTGGAGTGCCAGGACAAGGGACAATGGCTTCCCACTGCCAGAGGGCAGGGATGGATGGGATATTAGGCAGGAATTGTTCCCTGGGAGGATGGGGAAGCCCTGGCACAGGGTGCCCAGAGAAGCTGTGGCTGCCCCTGGATCCCTGGAAGTGTCCAAGGCCAGGCTGGAGGGGACTGGGAGCAGCCTGGGATAGTGGGAGGTTTCCCTGCCCATGGCAGAGGTGGGACTGAATGAGCTTTAAGGTCCCTTCCAACCCAAACCATTCTGAGAATCAATGATTTTATTCTATTCCATTCCATCTCTTTATATCAAATACCAATGGAACCCACCTTTCTATCCACAAAACTAAAATTTCCCCTGCATGCCCTGAAAGCTGTTGCAGAAATTTGGCATTTTTTGTGTGAGTTATACTACCAGGAGACAATCCTCCAGATGCTTGCTAAACAATTACTGCTTGAGGTATTATTCATCTGCCTTTCAGTGACGTTAATGTCAAGATGTTAAGACCAAAGATTAGGCAGGCAGGAAACCAATCTTGCCTGTTACAGTTAATTCCATGCTTTTCCTTTTATGAGCCACTATATCAACTTTGGATCAACATATCTTAAGCTTCATCTTTAGCATCCTCTGAAGTTTTAATCCTTTGATGTACTAGAGAAGATACTGTAGGTGATATTAAATCATTATGCTGGTTTGTTTTTTTTTTAACTGAAGAAAGAAAGGTAGATTGGATCAATAGAAATGTTTGCATCTGTGATTTTCCATGAGGCAGCAGGAGCATTGTCTCCAACAACACCTCTTAGTCCCACAGCAAATGATATATTTGATTAAAAATCCATTCAAGCAAAGAAATAAAATGACAATCAGCAACAGGAAAACAAATATTTCAAATTCTGCTTATTTAAGAAATGAATTTGAAAAACAGGAAACCACTTTTAGAATTAAAAAGGCAAAGCCATTTAGGAAGGAAAAGAAAGGCTATGATACCAATTCCCTTCAAGCTTGGAAGCATCCAAAACATCAAAGAGTTAATGCAGCTTTCCAAGCAGCCTGCACTGAGGTGGGAGCATTTCCAAGCTCAGATCCAGCAGCCCAGCTCCAGAGCCTGAGCATCAACAGGCAGATGCTCCATCCAGCACCTCCTGCCTCAACAACCATCCCAGGGAAGATGGAGAGGGGAAAAGTATTCTGTGGATCTTACAGAGCTGCAATTTGTTACAGTTCAAGGACAGAAAACACCATTAAATCACTTCTGCCTCCTGCATTTCACACATTATCAGTTTACCCTTTAATACTGGTATTTTGTGCTCTTCTGCAGTACTTTGGTGTCAGGCAGAACAACACAAAGAGAACTCCAGGGCCTGTTATTTTCCTTTTTCCCAAGTGAAACAGCCTCTGCAAGCATGTCTTTTGTAAGGACATGAGCACACTCAGATGGCTGTCAAATCAATCAGTCATCCTGTTGTAAGAGACATCTGAGCATCCCAGCAAATTGCCAGGATTCAAGATGTGGGATCTACACAGCAGGAGCCTCAAGCATCACACAGACCTTCCACTTCCCTAGGAAATGCAAGTGCTCACTATTCCCAAGTATACTTAAAAGCTTTACCTTAATTAGAGCCCTTCATTACAACACATCATGATATAAATTCACAATTCCTCACTTTTAATATTCTAATTAATAACTGCAACATCTGGAGTGAGGATTTTGCCAAAACAGTAAGTGATAACTTACCACATGTCAGGTTCATACTTTGTTTTCTTTTTAAATCCATTCTCTTATAAGAAATAAAACCAATTAATTATGTCCATTACAGGTCCCTAAAAATGTCCTTTCCCAAAACAAGATCAGAAGTCATCTAAGTTTATCTGTTTTTCCTGTTTAGATTTTTGATATCCCAGCTATTAAACATGGGACTTCTAAAAGGGCTGAATCATTTGTGGCCTTAGGACATGAAACACTAAGTCTGCCATCCCTAATCTACAAATTTGAATTCAACACAGATAATGAGATTAAAAATAGTTTCTCACTGCTGGAACAATATTCATTGCATTTTGTAGAAATTAATTTAAAAGCACCAGAAAGGTGTTTATTGCACAGAACTCCTTCATCAGTATCTTTGTCACAGTGGCTCAAAAACCACCTCTGGAAAATCTTCTGCTGTTGCCCCATGAGAGAGGAGATTCCAAACCTGGGAAACCTCCATTGCTGCTGCCCATGCAGTGTAGAGAGGTTGCAATAAAAACAACTTCTAAAAAGCAGTGATTTAGCATTTGTCACTAATATCAAACTTAGCTATGAATTCTGTATGCTCCCCCTTTCCTCTACGCTTCCACTTCCATCCACACACATCACTAAAGCAGAATGAAAAGGGGAAATGTACCAAACCAGGAAGGACTGGTGCCAGCCACATGTGCCTGCCATCAGTGGTGTGGTTCACTCTGTCAATCAGTTTGTCTGGAGTCCGGATGTCTCCAGACACGTCATCTAAAACGTTGACACTATCTGGAAAAGCAGCAATATCTGGGAAAAAAACTTTAAGCATAAATAACCCAAAAAGGGATATTTCAGAAAGACCATATTTCAAAGTTGATGCTCTTCTCTATGCCATGAATGTTTTCATCACTGCAGCAGTGCTCCCAGGACTGCATGGCTGAGGAACTTGGGGGCACCTATTTAAAAGCAGGGCAACCCTTAGATATTCTGGCATCCCAATTTATTTTTAAAATAGGAATCAAGTAACTAGCTGCATTTAATTTATTCTCAAATATGTACTTATGACTTCATCAATAAAGTTCCAATATCAGGAATAGGCACTTCCCAGCTTTTTGGTGACAAAGTCCTGTATTTTTATCATAAACTTCTGCAAATTCCTCATATAAAAACCTATCTCAAGAAGAGTGTCTCTGCAGGAGGCAGTCATCAGTCAAATTTGGTTTTGCTTGAGTTTCTCAAGGTTTGTGGTAAAAATCAGTAACTGTGTAATAAAACCGTTTTTCATTTCTTTGAGAGGGAAAGATTAAACCCCCACTGAACAGGCAACCAGATTTTCTCTGTAAGAGAACATTTACATTAAAAACATGTATGAATGTTAAAGACATGCAAGGAAACGTGGATGGATGGCACTGTCTTCAGAATTATGCATCCTGAGCAATCCAGTTTGAGGGACATTCATTTCCATTTAATTTCCATTAAATTCCCCTGTTCTGCTTTCTAAAAGTCTGTAAGTATTTATAAAGAATTGAAGGACTGACACAGTAATGCTTCAAATGTTTAAGAAACGCTTGATTCAGCAGTGAATTATCACATTAAATATTGCACTAAGACAAATACACTCTTTTGGGATCCTAATACATCCCACACACAACTGCCCAGGCAGGAACAGGTGATCATCCAAAAGGAGCTGAGGATTCTTTACCTGGCACTGTTTTGCACTGTATAGCTGTACCAGGTCCCTTAAAGATCCCTGGTTCTTAAAAGACAATTTGTTACCACTTCTCAATTTCAAAATTGTTTCTTGTTCACTATAAATGTTTCAAGCTCAGGGTGTATCATACAAGATACAAATCAAAATAAGTCTTAGAGAAAAGCCTTTATTTCATTGGATTTCCTATTAATTAAGCAGTGAGGATCCTTAGAGACAAACAATTCCTGCAACATTTGTGCCATTTATTCTTTCCAGGGGGCTAAGAAACGTTCCTTCCATGTACCTGAACTATGGGAGTTGTATGTTGGAGTATGAAGCTTTCAGCTGTTAAAAGACGTCAGCTGGTACAGAGCACAAAGTGTAACCTCAATGCACATCAATCTTCCCTTCATTCCCTCTGTCAGATATCCAGGGAACACTGAATCAAACTCAAACTCTCTGCCCTGATTTTCATGACTGCACTGGGTGTCTAGAACAGCCTAAATCTCCAGAACAAGAGTTATGAAAAATTTCTTTCTTGAGGCACAATGGAAGATTCCATTAAAAAAAAGCATTGAACTCAATCTTTTCTTATGAATTTATAGCTCAGCAAACTTTCTGGTTCTTCCCCACCACAGAAGAAATGTCAAGAGCAGAAAATACCACACCCTTCTTAAGCCTTCCCTTCTCTAACTTTGTCCTGCTTTGTTGGTGCATCCCATTGAGAGAAGAAATGTCCTGGAAGTATACAGAATCTATAAAAACATATGGAAGAGAGGTTCATCACCCAAATACAGAGAAATAGAAGCAGAGTTAATCTCACAGGACAACTTGGCAATGTGGAAGTGATGCCCTGTGACAATTTGAGTAAATTGAGGGAGTAAAGTGTGCACCAGCAGGGCCAGGGGTGTTTGGTGTGCAAAGGATACTGTTCTCAGTCAGTAAGATTTGCTCTCCGTGTTCATCAAACAACTCCAGCCCGTTCAAACCAATGTAGTAGGGATCACCCCAACTCGTCAGGAGCTGGAACTGGAAAATAACTAAAAAGCAAAATGCTATTAAGGAAAATATCAGTACAGAAGCTTTGTCTTAACAGACCATTTAATCTGCAGTTTGAAAAATGATTGTGCAGCCCACAATGTCAGACACTCTTATTTCCAGTTCAGGAGAAAAAGCTACCAGAGGATCTGAAAACAGGCCACATATTTATATATGATGTTTCACTGATTTATTCTTAAGTCATGCTTTATAGAAGCCTTTCTCATACTCTTGGTATCTTGTTAATACCTTAAAGCACACAAAATGGTTGGATTCCAAAAGCTCAGGACTCCTAACCATGGTATGTAACTCTAAAATATTCCATGTGACAAGGAAGATGACAGGGAAGGATACAACCACAGGGCATTAATGGTGCTTCATAGTCCATACTGGCTTGTTCCAGTGTCCTTGAACCAGCCCTGCCAAAAAAAAAAACAAACAAGAAACCAGTTTTTTAATGTATTGGCTCATTCAGAAAAGAACAAACCCAAAGAACTAAACCTCCACAGACACCATCCCAACTCCTACACCTGTGATGATGGCCCAGACTCCCCTCAGACCTCAGTGAAATTTGGTCAGAGTTAAAACCAAGCTCTGCTCTAAGTGCTCCATGTTTTCATCCAGGAGCCTCACACAGCTCCAACAGGGAATGGAAATGACACTACAACAGCGAAGAGAAATCATGTGGTTCAGAGAACAAAGACATCCTGTTTTACCTCCTGTGTGCTTTAGGAGCTGGCTGGGGCTGTAGATAGTCAAGAAAGAGAATTTCCTGAGCAAAGTCAAAGTGGCAGTTGCCTGGTCCCTTGCGGATCAGGAAGCCCTCCAGGGGGGAGATGCTGTGCCCATCCAGCATCACATGGACCACCTTAGCCTGGTTTAAAAGAGCAAAACGTAAGATTACCTGACATGACATGACTTACAATAATTGCAAACAATTCCATTCACTTCAGAAACTGAAATCATTTCATTTGGCTGTATTTACTTCATTCCTCTAGAGTGTGACTTCCTTTGGCAAAAGAAAGCCTAACCCAGCAGATACCAGCTGCAATCCATAGTGTCCACGTCATCACTGACACTGATGGGGACAGAACATCCCCATCAATGAGGTGAGGATTTGGGGAGGAAAATACTAAAAAAAAGTATTGACATATCCTTCAATTACTGTGTGGCACTAGATCTCAGCAAACTGAAGCTGCCCTTCTCCACAAAGAGGGTGGCCAAGCACTGGCACGGGCTGCCCAGGGAAGTGGTGGAGATCCCATCCTGGGGGGGTTTCAAAGAGGTGGAGATGAAGCACTTGGGGACATGGGTCAGTGCTGGCCTTTGGCAGTGTGAGGTCTGCAGTGTGACATGATGACTTTACAGCCCTTTGCCAACCTAAACAATCCTCTGATTCCTGAGCCTGCAGCAATATTTACACACATTAAGAGAATGGGAAGGCTCAGCTCTCAAGTCAGTCCATGTCACAAAGGCAATCTGAGGAGACATCATGCACCTGAATGCTCTGCTAAGTCAGCTGGAGTTGCCCAGCCCTGGCTGGGGGCACCCTTCCAGAAATCCCACAGCCTGGTGCTCTCTCCAGAGCAGACTTTGGTGTTTCTGTTGCATTTACAGCAGCCTGTATTTCAGCAGTTCTATTTATCTTTGTGGCAGGTGCCACTTGGACTTCTCCAGGATGACACAAACTCCTCTGCCAAGCAATGCTGTGTGTAACCTCAGGGCACAGGAATAAAGAAAAGGTACCTGTACCAGACAGAGACAATTGAGCTGTGGCCACCTCAGAGATGCAAGCACACCTTATCCAGTCTCTGGAGATCAAAGTAAATAACTCAGGCACATTTATTCAGATGATGCAGGAGTCCTGGCCCCTTTGCCCTCCCCCAGGAGCAGCATGTGGAGCTGTATCCATGATCCCAGGCACAGAGCAATTCAATCACCAGCAACAATTAATCACTGCACCTTGCTCTCTAATATGTTAAATGTAACTTAATGTCCATCACAAGCAGCAGTTACTGCCCTGGGTCTTTCACTAAGTACCACTTTGTGCTACACTGGAGGGGGGGCTCAGTTCATTTCCATGAAGATTAATTAGGTGGTAATGTTTGTATGACTACCAAGTGTGGAGAAATAACTATTTCTGGCTTCATCTTTAACACACTTGGGATCAAATAAAAGAAACATGTTTTTCATATGAGAAACTCTTCTGCATGCTGCTTTCCAGCTGAATAAGTCTGCCAGGCTAAGGAGAGGAAGTGAGAAATCCACTGAAATCCACTTTCCTAAACGGAAACACGTAGTGAATGGGAAGTCTGGAGAGTTAGAGATGGAATCTTACCTATTATAGCACAGCTGCTTATATTTATGTGCCCTTTACAGCCCTCATTTCTAAGTAATTCTCATCATCTGAGGAGGCACTCAGCCATCACATATTGCATTTTACAAATGGCATAACAAAGCTCTCACAAGGTGATTTTTCACAGAGCTGCAAATAGCAGCCAAGTCTTCATTCTGACAGTCACTGCTATTACCCTCTCACACTAAAGCTGTGAATAGAATCCCCCAGCCTGCAGCTGCCTAACAAATCATTCCATCTCACACCCAGGGACTGGTTCCTAGAAGGAGCAGCAATACTTCAAGAGACAGATGTCAGGATGCCCTGGGTTTACAGCCTAAAACCTCCTTTCCTGTGGCCCAGCAGACCTTGCATCTTTTGTTTTCCAAATAATTTATTTTATCCTTCTACAAGACTGTAGGTATGTGCTCCTCCTTTAAGTAGTATCCACTAACTCCTATGGGACTTGCAGTTTTATGCAGGTAGAGACCTGTATCAGACTCACCTCTTTTTCCTACCTAGCCAAGTAAACTGCTGAAAATACACCTTTCCACTTTTTTTTTTCCTTGGTTTGGCCTCCAGAGACCAAATTCCATGTTAGATTTTAGAGATTTAATAAGCACTGCTCAGCAACAACTAAAATATCAGTAAGTTACCAACATTATTATAACCCTAAATCCAAAACACAGCTCCTGGGAAGAAAATTAACTCTATCCTAGCTGAAATCAGGACATAAGTGTCACTAAAAGCCCTCATTTGTACAGGGGGTATATTTGGATGGTAATGCTCAAAATGCTCCAGAACCCTCCCATGTGTCAAACGTGCTGGGAAAATGTGCTGGAGCACAAAATCAGGGGCTCTCTGTTTAAATCTCTGCATCAGCTGGGATTTAATTGCAAGATCCTTTTTGTCCTCTCTCCAGTTTAATACGTGCCAACATTTTTATTGTTATTTATTGCCTGAATTTGGACATCAAGAATGCAACAGTTGCCTTTTGGGGTGGAAAATCTGGGAACAGGTGGATTCCTAGACTTGATGTGCAATGAACAGTAACTTCTGTTTGGTTGTCATTATCATTACATGTGTCAGTACAGCAGGGAAAGGAGGGACAGCCAAACCCAGAGTGAAAAGGTGTAAAATTATCTCCATCAGCTGTCAATTGTCAATCCCAAAAAATTTAGTATGGGGAAAAAAAAATACAAACCAGGCAATTTGCAAATAAGAGAGGATTTATGTTAGACAATTTTAGCTAAATTATTTTAGCCAAACTGCTTGAAGGTGGCAACTTTCCATTTATTAAACGTTAATATTTCAAAAGACTCTTCCTGGAAAAGGCAGCACTGAGTGAAGAGCCTTCTGAACCTGCACTGAACAGAATTTCTTGGGAAAAATTTCCCTCATATCATTCCCTGCATTTCAGGAAACATAGAATCATATAGTAAGTCTAAATACAAGATACTGAGAGGATACCACTTCTGAATCATATATCCTGAAAATAATATGTGCTATTGTATGTGTCTCTTAGAAAAATCAGCTGTGAAGAGTTCTTTAAACCATCTCTGGCTTTTTTTCCTACTATCTGCTGTTTGTGGAGACAGGAATGCATTATACCTGCCACAAAATTCAGCCTCAGACAATCTAGAAAGATTTATGGTGTTCCATTAAGGCAGCTATATTCATTCATCACAGTACCAATTTTCCAATGCACTGCTGTATATTTTTGCTGGCAGTGCTCCTTTTCTTTTACTTACCCCTCTGTAGGTATCCTCTGGAGATTTATTATAGTTCCAAAAGCGAAGCCCTGCGATACTTTCAGTTTTATCAAAATGGATTGTGAGCAGATGATCTTCTCCAAAAGAGAAGGGAATGAGCCACATATGGTCATCCTCCACTGTGATATTAGTCCCATCTATTAACCTACAAAGAGAAAAGTCCATTAGCTGCACAAAGGAAAAAGCTGGCTTCTCTCATCAAAAGCAGGGACTTTTCTAGGGTTCATTTTATTCTAGATGCCACTTGCAGCTTCCAGGGCTTCTCGTGTCCTTGTGTATGCAATTAAAAGCACAGAAAACATCAAAAATAGCATGCAAGTATTGAACTGAAGGCAGTGGGGGGAGGAAAAAAACAGTGTTTTCTTTAGTTGGGTCTGCTTAAGGCAAAACAGCAAAATCCTTAGGTTTTCCCTGTGTGAACAGGGACAGGCAAAGGAAAGCTCAAGTGCCTTTGTAGCAAAGTGGCTGAAGGCAGAACTCCAAGGCAGCCACAATATAATTTATGAAGCCAGCTCCACGCCCAAGGCAGTGTATCTGGCACCCTGCAGGGTGTTTCTATGCCAACACAACTCTGCTGGATCTGAGGAGGAGCTGGATGGCAGCTGGATAACCCTGAGCAGGACCAGGGTTTGCTCACATCCCTCATGGACACAATTAGCCACATCCCTGCTATTTCACAAAGCTCCCAACCAGCAGGACAGTGTCTTTTCATGACAGCACAGGCTTCAGCCTGACTAAATAAAGCTAAATCTGGTATTTTCTGATATTATATTCTTCTACCACAAACTGTGCCATACAAAGATGGAGTAAAGGAGAATATGAATTAATTTTCCACTGTAATTACTTTGGTACACTGCCAAAAAAACTAAGTATATACTTACTATTTATTTAAAAGTTTAATGGAAGAATGAGTGCCAGACTTGGCAATTCCTTGAAGGAAAAGATTTGAATAATGACTCTTTCACAGAGGAACTGATTAGGGAGTCCATGAGAGAAGAGATAATTCTTGATTTGGTCTTGAACAGTACATGGGACCTATTCCAAATGCCACAGTTGAGAGCATTGCAATGTACTCAAATTCAACGTGCTTGCAGGAATATCCAGAGCCAAAAGAGCCTCTCTATCCTGGGCCCTAAAAAGTTCTCCAGCAAAACAATCAAGAATGTAAAAAAAAAAATAAAATATATATATACATATATATATAACCCACTTACTAAGAAAGATGTTAGAAAGAAGGAGGATTTGAAAACTCAAAACCAGTCTGGCTCAGTAGCAGGATAAACAAAGTTATTATGGGCCATCTTTCAGCAAAATTCATGATCAAAAAAGCCCTAAATTGATAGACTCATAAACCGTGGAAGGTTAAATGTGTATGCACAGGCCAAAAAAAGAGTCTGAAGGCTAGCAAGCAAAAGACACAATAAATAAAATCCCTGAAATACATTTCTGGCAGAAAGCTTGCCAGAAATTCTGTAGGATCAACATATCACCAGGCTGCAAAAGGAGCATTCAGAGAGGAGAAGCCACGAACAAAAAAGGTAAATGAATTCTTTGCATCTGGGTCCATTAGGGTGAGGTCTGGAGAGACTCCCCCACCAGAATTCATCACAAGGAATGTCATGGGAAGATTTCTTAGACCAGCAACTGCCTACAGAGGAGATTTTCATACAAGATGGCAGAAGGAACAAGGAATTGCACACAAGGAAGGTTGATATCTGCATCAGTCACATTATCAGGAATTACAAACAACGGAGTTAGTGTGCGTGGAGATAAATACAACATTCTAAGGAAGACTCCAGAGCCTTTGAAAAGACAAGTCCTAATTCATAAAGCTGGTCACAGCCCATAAACATGCCAGCAAGACAGGATTACAACCAAAAATACCCTTTAAAATGGAGAGATGACTCAGAAACAACAGGATGCAGCTTCAATAACATCCAAATGCCAAGTCCTCTCCAGATCTCCAGCCTATAATTTCTATACTGCTGCCATTTAGATGCACAAGTTAATCTTAGGAAATATACTTGTCAATGAATAAAACTTCATTAGATTTGCCAAAAAAAAAAACCTCTGCAAAATGGCCAAAAGAATGGCACCTATTGGTGCAGTTCCCCAACACATCCTCACTCTTTGCTAACGTGAAAATTTTCCTTGAAATTATCCAGAAATCCTGCATAAATATCATTCAATATGCACAGACAGATGCTACAGAACACCCACATTTCTTCCTGGAAAGTCCTTGGCAGAAATACCAACCAGGCATGTTCTCATCTCCCAGCTCAAACACCATCTTTTGGAAACATCTCATTCATGTTTCTACAACAAGCTGTTCCTGGACAGCCTGTGAATTCCAAGAATGAGCAGTGATGGGATGAAAATCATGTTCACATTAACATGTGTTAACATAACAGAAGCTTATAGAAATCTGTCACTTGAGAAAATCTGATGTAAAATGCATCCCAACTATTTGGTTACTTACTTTTCTAATGTTCTGGAATCTCCTGTGTACTCTGGAAGATCATTTAAGTCTTGGGGTGAAGCAGAAATCTGCTCTGCATTGATTTTTAATGCTTGACCATCCTTTCCTATCACTTCAAGTCCTGTCAGTCCCAGGTAATGAGAGTCTCCCCAGGTCATGGTAAAGTTCAGCTGCAGGCCTACACAAAGAAACACACATTTAATGTCTCTATAAACTTACTGGTTTGTAGCAATGAGCCAATCTAAACACGAGTGCAAACCCCAGTGATTAGCAGCATGGATATTTTGTATAGATTAAATAACTTTATATGCTGGAATTGGGTATTTCCTGCTCTGTTTGTCCACCTCCATGTAACAGCAGCTTCTTTTAATCTGTGTCAGAGCCCTTTAACGTGCTACCAACACCTTGATCACCTGAAATTACACAACTGCTGATCAAGCACGTTCCCAGTGCCTCATCACTGCTACTGCACACTGACAGCCAGCCAGTGACACATTTAAGCAGTTACATGACAGATTTTGTGATTATGCAGACACAGAGAAGACCCATTAGTCTGAGGTCTATCCATCATCTTTCACCAGCTAAGTGACTGGATAGATTCATATAAATCCACCCTCTCAGAAATCCATACATTTTTAGAGAACACCTACTCACAGTTAAAGCAAAGGAAAAAAAATTGGTTTACTAATGTTTTCAAGTTATTTTCTTCACATCAGAACTGGACACTTCAGAATGGAAGCATTTTCATGGGACAGCATCAGTGAAAAGCAGAAATATTGATTAGGCTGTATCTCCAGCAAATAAACAGGAAAGGAAAGCTGGATGGACAAAAGGCTGAATGTGAATCCCCTGTTCCACCTGTTTTATGCCTCACTGAAAAGTAAGAAATAGCATGTAGAGATACAACAAATAAAATTCCAATCTGATCATGTTCCATGAAAATCCATCCCTGTAAATTGAAAATACTTTTCATTACACACAGTACAGAAACCCACAAATAATCAGGTTGGGTAATGTCTAAAGAAGCACCGGTAGTCGTGATGTTTGTAAAACAAACAAGCATTAAACCTCTTAAACCATTCAGCCCCTAAAAAGCCAGAGCAAGTCTTGAAACACACAGAGTCCACTTGGGTGTAAGATGTCACCAGCATTTGCAGGGACACAGAGAAAGAAACGGCTCTGTCAGCTGACACATCTGGGGCTGTGGCTACAACTGACAGCAGATCTGACTCCCAAGCCCAGTGCTGGGACTAAAGCTGCCCAGGGAACAAGCAGGCAGGAGCTCTCAGGAGAATCAATCTGTTCTCCAGTGGAAAGCTGCACTGAAGCAGCCATCCACACAGACTGAGTATTCCCCAGAGTTTAGGATTCACAGACTAAATAGAGGATGACACGAGGTAAAAGGACCTCTGGAGGTGTCTAATCCAGCTCCAAGCGCAGAACAAGTCCAGCATCAAGGCTCTCAGGAGCTTATCCAGGGGAAGTTTTCCTGTCTCCAAGGCTGGCGGATTCCAAACCCTCTCAATCCAGTGTTGGATTGCTCTCAGGGTGAAAAACATTTCCTAACACCCTGCTGGAAATTCTTGTCAAAGGACCAAGAACTGCTCCTGAAGCTTTTAGGCTATCCAGAAACAGTCTGGACAACAGCTGAAAGGCCCACAGAGAGCTGGCTTGGTACAGGATAATAAATCAGGTACTTAAGCAGGGATATAACACTCTGATCTAGCTTTACTGTAGGGTTTCTATCATCAATCCAATCTAAAAAATTCACTCAGTCTACATAAATACAAAGGATTGGGAGAGAATTACTGGGTAAGGGACACAGCTATTAGAAATCCCATTCAGGGACTAGGCAAATGGCTAATGTTATTTTTCTAAGATTAAAAGCCAACTGTTCCAATATAATGTTGTAAATGCCATAGCAAACAAAGCTTCTGCCTTAAATATTCAATGACTCTTCTTTATTCTAGACCTGGCATCTGTCACAAAGTGCTGTACAGCTCTGACAGATCAGATAATATGTTTGGAGGAAGGCTGGCTAGTTAAGCAAGAAGTAAATATAAGAACTTACATTTTCCAGTAAATATTCCTGTTTCCTTTGGTATGCCTTCAGAGACAGAGTCTGGCTCTTGAACCTAAAAAGTCAACAGGTGCAAGGAACAGGTTCAGTATTACACTTACATTGACTGCTTATAAAGTCTGATATTTGTACCTGTTTCTTTTTGTATATCCATCTCCCCTCTGCCTCCCCTGTCGCCAGAGGACACAAAAAGAATGACAGTCGCACGTCAGGTTGAGAACAAGAAAAAGAAGAACTTTATTTTTGGATTCAGGGTTTAAATAGAGTTTGGACTTTGACCAGCGATTGAGGGACAAGAGTAACACCTCTCTGACCCCAGTGGTCAACTTAGAAGTCCATCAATTTGTCCTTCCCCAGGAAGGAATGTGTTATTTACAAAAGATCAATCTTTGTTTTTGTTACAAGTGTGAGAACTCCAGTACAAGAATGTAAAAACATCAGAAGGCTGAAAAATCAGGGTGACACTCCCCAGCCAGGCTGTCCGGCAAATAATGGAAAACATGACTCAAAATGTAGAATATCAAGTGGGTTCTTAGAAAGCCAAGACTTGGGGTGGGCTTTTTGTTTAAAAGCATATAGAAATGTGAAATGGGAGACTCCATAGTGTGAGCCACCCCTTTTCTAAGAGGCTGAAATCTTTAAATCATACTTATTCCCCTGCAGACTGCCATCAGCAAGTGATAATATGCTGTATTTGCAATATGTTGCAAATCTGTTGCAGAGACAAGGAGTCTGGAAGGAAGTCAAGACCAGAGAGTGCCACCACAATTTCTTCTCAAGAATTAAGAGGCAGAACAAACAAGCAAACTTGTCCAAAAGCTTGTGCTTGTGCTCTGGCAAAGCTAATTAAAATTTGCCTATGCTATTCAGAAAAGTGAAGGAACAGATGACAAAATTTGCTGATCACACTGGGGCAATCAGGGTAGTAAAGACAAAAAAGGCAAAGGACTGCAGATAGAATTCACTTCACTGAGTAAGTGTGATAAAATGGCAAATTCTGTTCTCTGTGGACAAATGTAAAAATGGTACACACAGAGAAAACAATCCTAACTTCACATACACCAGTATTGGCTCCAAAATAAATAATAGTAGATTAGAATGAAATCTTGGCATTTTTATAAGTAGCTCTATAAAAACACCAGCTCAATCCTCATTAGTAGTCAAAAGGCCAAACAGGAAATTAGAAGTCCAGACTCTTTCTCTTTAATTCATCATTAGAAATAAACTTCCTGTCATCCACAATACATCAAATGGATCTACACAGTGCCTAAGAAAAATAAATAAAGAGTTGTCAACACTTGTCTTCTACTGTTCCATTAGATCCCTGCAATTTAACCACTGATCCCCAGGATCTCATGTGTTCCCAGACTGCAATATCCTCCATGGGCAGCAAATGTCCCTGAGGGAATCAAGGTAATTCAGGTGAGACTGAACAAGAAATGGGCTCTGAAATAAACCCACAGAACCTACAAAGTGGAAAATCCCTCCCACTGGAGGTACCTCTCTCACAAACCAGTTCTGTTCCTCAGAACAATTCTAAAACACCAGCCTGGGAATTAAAATTTGCAACTTCATTGAAAATGAAAAGCCATGGACACAATAAAAGGCACTGGGTTTACTGACTGCAAAATAATGCTCTCCCTAGCAGACCATAAACCATTTGTGCCAGGGCACATTATCACCTCCTTTCTCCCCTTCTTATCTACTTAGCTCTCTTCCTGATGATTCCATTCCACTGATGCCCAATATTTTTTCTTTCAGATATAGTCTCATTTTCTACTATTTTAACAACTTCTGCTAGTGAGCATTGCCCTACCCGTGTTCTTAAACTCTTACGGCTAAAACAAAACACCACCCTAACACAGGAGTTATTGGAAAAGCAATAAAAAGTAGAAAGTATTGCCATGGTCTTACACCTGACCACACTGTCCAACACCTTCCCTGTGAGGAATAACTAAAGTAGGAGCAACCATTCTGGAGAAGATTTAGAAGGATATAAATCTCCTAAGTGGCTTGAAGAAGGGAGTGGGGAATAACTGTTCAGTTTCTTCCAACACAAAAGCTAGAGAGCATTAAATGAAGCTAACAACAAACAGAAGGAGGTTCTTTGTGCCATGCAGGTTCAGCTGGGAAACTTGCCATGGAGCACTGTAAATTTTAAAAGTGCACATGGGTTCAAAGAGCTAGTGGATGAATTAATGCAATAAAAATCTGTGGCAGGATATTAAACACAGAGGTTATGTTAAAAAGTCCTTGTGAGACACATTTCTAAAGGCTGAATGTTTCAGAGAAATATCACTTTGTGTTTGTGCTGTTCTTTCTTTCCATCTAAGCAGCCACTACTGGCCCCAGAGTTGACTCAAGTGCAGTAGCCACCGGTCTGATCTGCTACAAAATCAACATGGTCAGGATTCCTGAATTCATGGACAGACAGAAGGTCATGGGTAACACTGACAGAAAAAGTAAGACACTTCTGTAAGAGTTTTTGGAAAGTTTTTAGTAAAACACACCATTTCATCTACTGAATGTACAACAGGGAATAAAGGGGAATGATCAACAGCAGGGGCTGCTCAAACTGGTCAATACTGGCCTGACAACATTAGGCTGGGGAAGACAAATTGTGCAGTGGATCTGTATCACTCTAATAGCATAAACACCCCCCTACAGAAATCCTGATGGTACCAGCAAATACCCAGTGACAGGGAGATCAATGGCTCAGTCACAATAGCTTTTGTTACTCCACTGCTGATACAGCAGTTTCAGAGTTAGACCAGGGGTGAAGGGCATCAGAGCTGAACAGCAAATGAAAGGCAAAGCCTGTGTCTGAGCAAGGACCAGACAGTCCAGGACCAAGCTTCTGACATGGAAGAGGTCCTGGTGAATGCTCACAATAAACACATGATCAGGAAAAGAAAGGCCAGCTGCAGTTTGTCTTCATGAAATCCTGCACTGCACAAGGTTCTGAGCAGTTCCAGACACTGCAAGCAAAGATGGGATCAAAATTACTCCAGAAGTCCAAGGGTTAAAGCCACTGACTCATGGTCTTAACAGAGAGATCAAATTCCAACACCATTGGATCTCCTTTTGTCTTGTGAGCCACAAGAAAAAGAGTACAAGATAGAAGGGGAAGGTTTGGCAACCACACAAGGCTCATTAAGAACCATACATGCCTGGGAAGATTTTGGCTGGAGCAGCTGGAATATGGATTGATTTGGATCTTTGGATCTCCTGAGAGACTCACAAGTAAGAGTGTGAACTCTAGAAAAAGACAACCTCACTAATGCAACAGAGGGTGCTCAGGAAGATCCTGAGAAAACAGAAAATTTTAAGGAAAACAGGTCAAAGACTGCCACGCACCATTAGGATTGAGAAAATGCTATGGTATCTTTGCTCAGACACTGGACTGTTGGGCTGGAATGGCATAAGGCAAGAGCTCAAGTGCTTGGAAATGCAGCCTTCCTCCAAGGAGTGGAATACCTTCTGCATGGACTAGAAAAGAGGCATTTTTATGCTGCAAAATGCATCCAAACCTGTGACAATGCTAGTCAAAGAAAGAAAAAGAGAAAAAATAAGGGGAGGGTTGAGAGGAAGAGACCCTTCTCATTTAACATCCTTAATTTGTGGAGGAACAAATCAGCAGTGTGAAAAATATGATAAAACCTTTTGGTTGGAGTGCCAGGGAGCACAGCTACTCATGACAGGAGTACTGTATGGGAAAAATCATTGATAGTGCAGAAACCTTCAGGAGTACCCAAATCATAAAGAACTCCCCCAACTCTGTCCAAGTAAGTAAAAAAGTAGGCTTATTAATTAATCAGGGATATCAACATTTCAAGGACCTTTAACGCTTTAAAAAATAGCATAAATTATTGATCTGGTGAAAAAAAAAATCTTTAAAATAGTCATAATTGTGTTAGTTCTTCTGCAGTTTTATTCCAGCCTGGAAATGTGTCCACTACTTTCATGTTTCAAACAGACATTTATAGAGAGTCTTGAACATAGAGGCTCCTACCTGTTGTTCCTCTGTTCTCAACCCTGCTTGTGTAAAAGGTCTCTCATCTCCCTCCCTGTCTGCAGTTGTTGGCCTCTTCAGCTCTTCCTCATATCTCAGGGAGCTGGAATCTCCCATTTCTGCATCATATGTCTCATCATAGCAGTACATGGCTTCAAGAATATCATCGTCAGTAGTGAACAATATGGTGTCCCCAAAGTGCTCAGGAGCTGAAGGCAACACACAGAATTAAATGGAGAAATAATGCAAAAAGAATATAAAGAATGAAAAAAATTATTTTTGGTCGTTCTTTGCATTTAATTTGCAGCAGTGTTTAAAGATAATGTATGGCTGATTGATACTGACTACAGCTATAATTAGTGTTTCACTCTCAAACTGATACCTCACAATGGAAAAATCTAGAGAATTCAATCAGTTTTCAAATACATATAAAAGAAAATGGGGAAAAAAGCTTCCCAATCACCTTTTCCAAAAGACCACATGTGTGAAAACAAGCAAAAAGCTGCAACTTTGAAATTTCTAGTGCATACCTGATGTGATTGAAACACAGATTTGTTGCTAAGACATAGTTAAAAAACAGAGATTAGCTCTGTATGCTGCTAAAATCCCCAGTATCAGTGAAGAATGCATTAATGGGCTTTGCATTATGGTTTTAAATTAAACACCACACAAAGTGCCAGCTTGCTTTGAAGTGGAAAGCGATAACAAACAAGCTAAATGTATTTTGTTTGTATTGCACTGCTGATTGCACAAGGAAAATAAGAAATGATAGCCTACCTCCAGACAAGGTTCCTGAGGCTTTGGCAATCTCTCCTTTAAAGATGCACTGCTCATCCAACACCATGATAATGTCTTTCACACCTCGGAAGGAGTGGATTCGGGATTTATTGTAATTCCAGATCCTAATCATGGCTACCTGACAGGAATTCACAAAGTCAATGAAGACAAAGTGAGGTTTCCCAGGGGTGAATGGTGCCAGCCAGAGGTGCATATCATCCTGGGTCCGATTCACCCCATCTATCAGGTTGGTTACTATCCTGGGATCATTTCCATAAGCTGGTAAAATATTTATGTCAGGGGGTTCAGCTGTTATTTTTGCAATCTGAACAGGCTCTCCTTTAGAACTGAAAATCTCAATTCCATTAAGACCAACATAATGTCTGTCTCCCCACGTTGTTCGGATGTCTATCACCAAGTGCTGCCCATAAGGTAAAACAGGGATTTTAAAATCACTTCCATCCTGTATTTCCACAGAATTTTCTTCCTCTTGCCTCTTGGGTAGTGTTTGTAGTCCCTCCTTTCTCTGATATTCTCCAGGCCGGCTGATTTTCTGTTGGTGGAGAAATTCATCAAAGATATCCCCTTGAAAATCCATGTTCGAGATCCGACCACGGTGGGAATAATTAAATTTCACCAAGGAGTTCCAGGACTCCTGCAGAGTGTGTTCTTGCTCACTGCACCACTTCATTCTAGAGGTTGCTACGTCCTTGATGTGAAAGTCTTCATCTGAAAACAACATTACAAAGGCATTTAATGTACAAACAGGACTGGGAGCAAACCACTCCAACACTGACTTTGCAGAATGGTGCCGTGTCCCTCAGTGGGAAATTCTCTGACAGCAGCACTTCTGTTGTGCCTCTCTATCACAAAGGCCACATGTCCCAGTTTCCCTTCCCCACTCAGACACAATGAACAAAATCACTTTTACCTATGGAGGAGCAGAACTCCTGCCATGGTACAAACTGCAACTAAGTTTGAGGCTGGGAATTCTTGCCTCAGCCCTTAAAGAAATTGGGAATTTTGCCCAGTGATACTTATTGTGTGGCTGTCACAAGAGTTTAAATCATCCCTCTGCATTTCTGCAGCTCTTTCATACAGCTGGGAATGGCTGAACTGGTTAATGTAAACATTAGAGAGAAAAGCTGGTTCTTCCTCTCAAAATGAGCCACAGGTATATAAAAAAAAGTGGTGGGAAAAGGAGTAGGTTCAGCAAACAGGGAGGATGAGGTGAGCATTGCATACTAGGCAGGTGATGTCCAAATATTTTTCCCACTTTTCATCAAGTGTGAGATGTAGGAGGATAATGAGAAGCCATGCAATGGGAATGCAGCAAGGACAACAAATCAGAGGGGCACAGTGGGAGCAAAGCATGTTCTCCCTGTGGCTGCACTGGGGAACTGCTTCATTTCCATCTCAAAACAATTAAGAACAGATAATAACCAAGATTTTCAATAAAGCAGTCACTCATGTATTTTCTTCAAATAAATGAAGAAAAGGAAGTGGAGTACTAAACAATTACAGGCCCGTGGGCCAGATTTTACTTCTGTACAGTGTCCTTGGGTGGATACTAAAACAAATGGTTATCAAGAATAAATGCCAATTGCTGTGAAGTGCAAAATAAAGTTTTCCCAAAAGACTGCTCAAGACTAACTTTTAACTGTGTTTTTGGAAATACTGGGAAGAGGCAATATTCCTAACCTATCCATGGCAAATAATCATTTACAGTGGGGACACGTGAGACAAAATAAAGAATTTTAAAGCAGATGGGAAACTACCTGGAAAAGGGTTGTCTTCCAGAATGAAAGGCTGGAGACCAACCTGGCCACTCCTCCTTATACCATAAGGAAAATGCAGACATGAAGGAAAGGTTCATATTTCAGAGAACATCAGACATTTTTAAGTGCCTTTCTTGCTCACACCACTACCAGTACAGATACTCGAGGGGTGGGTGATTCCCAACAATACACCCCAGAGCCTCACAATTCACCTGGACAAGGTACTGTACATATATTTACCCCTTGAAAATGTCAAAGCTTGAAAATTTCAGGATGAGCAGAGCACAGAAGATTATATAACATACATTGACTTTCCTTGTTTGGGAGGGGTTTTCCTTTTTCTTTTGAAACATTAAATACTTCCAACAGTCCAGAGGTTCCAGTTCTGAAGCTCCTCTAGGGCAGTGCAATGTTAAGAGGTTTGTGAGCTACTTCAAGGAGTGGTAATAGGAGAAGTGGAGCTCTGAAAGGAGAGCAGAGGTGGCCCAAAACCAGACACCAATGGCTGAAGGCTTACAGGGTGCAGCTTTTTGTCCTTTAAAGAATCTAAAATGAATTGTTTATTAATAACACCTCAAACATCCAACTCCCCTGGTTCAGGACTGTCTTGAATCACCAATTCAGCTTCTGATGGCAACACACACCACACAACTCCTCTCAAAACTTTAGTAAACTACATTTTGGGGCAAGACTATATAGAAAAAAAAACCTTTCTTCTCCCTCTGTTGTGTTAATCTCTTTTTTTACTCCCTGCAGTTATAAACAGCAATCATATTTCCATGCTGCAATCACATGCTTCATTTCCCAAATCACTCTAAAAGCTCTCCTCTGTATCTGTTCCACTTGGTAATCAGCTTTCCTGAAAATGGATGATCAGAGCTGCAGTTTTCCAGCCGAGGTCTCACAAGTGCCTGTGTTGAGATACTGAGGTTCCCCAAGTACCCAAAAAGCCTCTGCTGCTCCATCCTGGGAGTGCACTGCTCCAATCACTGCTCACACCAGCATTTCAGTCAATCTGCTATCAGCTACTCAACCGTGATTCTTCTCTTCCTCGGTCATTTGCAATTGATGATTACTCAGCTTACAACTTAATTTTTGGTTATTAGTCCCCAGATGAGCCTGCAAGCATTCTACTGAATTGCATTCCATTGCTCCAGTCCTCAAGTTCATCGTTCTGTGCAGTTCCTCAATCTCCTTAACTCATAATAAACCAAATTATATGATATTTGCAAATTTTATCAGCGTACTCCCACCATTTCCTTCGCACATTAAACTGGTTATCAAAGAAAAATTGATGTTTTTATAGCAACATTAACTCGAGCCAAGCCTGTACGTGCTGTTCCTAATTCCTGTTGTTCTTGTGAGCCATTTAGTGACCAAAGCCATGCTGTGACATCCACAGGAGCCTCTGAGCCTTCCCTTTGTCCCACCCTCCACTGGGAACTGCCCTTCTCTCAGCCTCAGGCCAATTAAAATCCAGCACTCTTAAATGGTTTCCCTGTTGTTAAAACTCTCTCAGCTCCACTTTAGAGATGGCTTTACCCTGCACACACAGCAGAGAGAACAAAAGCTGCAGGGTGGCTGCAATTTCCCAGGGACTAAAACGCATCGGGAGCTTTAAGCACCACAGGACAACCTGCTCTGAGCAAAATCAGAGGGCATTACCCTGGAAAATTATAACCTTCATCTTTTAGTTTGCATTGAAAATCCTCATTTACCTCCATTTTCACAACTCAACAGAACTTCCCACGGTGGGGTTTATTTACAGTTTTCACAATGTCAAGGTTTTTAATGTAACAGATACTGTAAAACGTGAAACAGTAAATGGGCTGCAGGCAGTGGGGTGGGTGAAGGGCAGGTGGCACCTATTCCACAGTTCCCTGTTCTTCTCCTCTTTGAAGTATAACTTCAGACACACTGACGAAATTGCTGTTTTCTCCACAGAGGGTCAGACAAGGAAAATTCAGACATTCTAAGTTTAGAAAGAACCATTTTCCTCACCTTTGTCTGAAAAAATCCCTGCAGTACCTGCTGTAGAATTTGAACTGGCACTCCTTCATTTAGGTACATTTTCTGTCCCTTGTCACCCTTACTTTCATGTAAACACCCAAATTCAATATACAGCAAGATACATTTCCATGTAAATTGTTCTGATGTTCAATCACCCCCAAAATTTCAATTTGTAGTTTTGTAACATCTTATTCCAATTCTCTGGGTCTTGTTGTCCTTGTATTAAACTTCACTTAAGACAAGATACTGAATGCTCAAGAATTACAGAATGCCAGGGGTCATCACAGAATGAAGGCTCCAAAGACCAGGAGTCAGAGTGACATGGCTTGAAACTGAAAAAGGAAGACAAAAATATATCCCCAGCAAGTTGGGTGAAAGAGAGAAAAGTAGAACTTGTGGGTAAGATATGCTACTTTTCTGTTATTTACACTTGTTAAAGACAGAAATATTATCTCATGTCCTGAAAATTTCATAGCCATGGATTGCCAGATGTTGGGATAGAGGGGAACTCGGGAAGTTGCACAAGTCTCCTGTTCCCTGGGGACACACTGCTGGATCCTGCCAGAGGCAGAACACAACTGCACAAAGCTGGATCCTCCAGCTCCAACAGGAGGTTTGGGGAAGAAGGGCAAGGATCAGCACTGCAAAGAGCAGACAACAGCTAAATTTATTAGAAAACTCTTCATAAAGCAAGATGTCTGAGGGAGAGGATTGTAAAGTTATGAGCGGAGAAGAAAAATAAGGGTAATTTTCCGTTCACTCTGAATGAATATACTGAGCATCTATTCTGAGAAAAACACAAAGCTACTACACAAACTCTGCAAATTTGGGATGTAATCTTCTCTATCTTTCTGCAAATTTTAATTGATATTAGCAAACATTTGCTGTCTGCAGGACTGTCAATTTTGAGAATATAATTTACTGAAATTTAGTCTTCCAGCTGCTCTAAATAAATTAGAAGCCCCTAAATCAGAATGTAAATTTTTCTGAAGAGTGTTTCATATCAGGTGTAGGATCAGGAGAGAGATGGAGTATTCTCATGAGGAAAATATCACAAATAGCCAGACTAATATCCCCTGTCTAAACTTCCAGGAATCTCAAGAGGTCCCTTCCCACCTAAAATGAGTTTGTGCTTCTGCAAAATGGAGAACACATCAGCACTTGTACTAAGGTTGCTATTGTGACCTCTTACCTTTGAGAGCAGAATCATCTTCTCCAAGATTTGTAGTGTTTAATCCCAGCTTTTTACCACACATGACACTTCTCCTTCCACTCACAGGGTACTGTAAACTGCAGCAGGTTTTGTTAGAAAGGTGGTCAAAAATGTCCAAGTCCACATCAGCATCCTTTCTGGTCAGGGTTTGTGATCTCTCATCTCCAGTTGCATTTCTGCTATTGGGTCTTCCCAGTTCATGCCTCTGACATTTGACATCCTCACTTATCAGATCTGAGAAGTTTGTCACTATTTCATTGGGCTGTGTTTGAAATCTTGAGTTGAAATTCTGTTCTGTGGCAAGCCACGGAGGCTTCTGCCTACTGGGAGTAACTTGATTACTCTGTGATACCTGGGCAGATGACTGTAGCCAAGAAGGAATTGCACCTGCAGAATCAGTCAGTTTTCTTCCTGTTAACTTTTCCATTTGCTCACTCAAACAAAGCTCATCATCAGATTGAATGTGCTCTGGAACTGCTGCTGCTGCTGCTGCCTCCTCTTTGGCATCTTTTATACAAACCTGAGATGGGAACACTTTCAGATCATCCTCTAACTGAGAAAAATTTTTCTTTGTAAAGCTGATTGAATTCATCTTAGGCTCAAGAAGATTTTCTTCTGGCAGAGCTTTCCAGTTCAGTGAAGCACTGTTTGATTCTGAGCATTTAAAATGTAGGTCTGTTTTCCTGTCTGGGCCTGCAGGTGCATTTCCTTCTTTCCTCTCAGCTGTGGGAGATGCTGAGGTATCTTGCTTGTGATCTGTAAGGTCAATTGTAGTGTTCTGGTCAGCATGGAGATCTCCAGAGCCTCTCTCTAATTCACCATCAAATACAAGGTTCTCATCAACATACAACTTCACTTTCTTTGCTCCAACATCAAGGTCCTACAAAAATAAAGGTATGAAGATTTCAATCCAGCTTTCAGGCATTAGATATCACTGCTCTGGGACTTTGACATTTGAACACTTAATCAACAGACAGATGAAAACAATTAAACCCTGTATGTGCATTTGACTGTTTTTTAATCTACTAAACTACTAAACTACTAAAAAATCCTGTGGAATATGTAAGATTTTTTTTAGAGGACTGAAAACCCTGCTAGACATTGCTATGAACCACTTTGTCTGACAAGATTTGATTATTTAGAAAAGCTTGAGGGAAGAAGCCTAGATTAAGTACAATTATATTTGATCAGGATCTAAATTCCAGAGGCACAATTTGATTCAGCATCCCTAAGATTCACCACCTGCACATGTTCCACAGTGAACAACCACCCAGATCAAAGGCACCAAAGTTAAAAAGAGTTACAGAGAGTTACAGAAATGCAGAGATAGAAAGTACAGTGAGAAAAAAAAAATCATCTCGTTCATCTCTTTCCACTGAAGAATGTAAAATAACCTACACCATTGTGAAGAAATCTGGTTTTAACAGTTTTCAACTAATCTGCCTTGATAGCCTATTCCAACATTTAACTAGCCTTTTAAATAGCAGGCCTTTATCTCAGACACAATTCTGCCTCTCACAACTTTATGTTCTGCTTCTCCATGGCACTCACCAATAACTGATTTTTTTATTCCATTGAAGTTAGAACTAATGTTCTTTCTATTCTCCTCACCATTTCAATATAACCTTTTGTCCCTCTTGACAAAAATACCATTATCTTCAAAGAAAATACAGAAGATGAGACACAATCCATCTCCTGTCTGTTCTCTAACTTGTCCATCTTGTGGAGTCTTTCAGAGACTCTCTGTTCTTTCCTTCTTTTTGTGAAAACTAAGAAGCTTTTTGTGAAAGTAAGAAGTTTCAGTTTCATCCCTCTTGCTCATCTCCAGCCTGTCAGTTCTCCTTGAATACTGATTTAAATTTTCCTCTGCTCCCAGACTAAACCAGTCACTCCTTCCCTTCCAAGCATAAAAGCCTCTGGTCCTTCACTCCTGAACACACTGTTTAAGCCTTACAAGTTTTCATTGCTTCCATCCTGTTGCCTTCCCAATATTAACATCTCTGAGGACAAAAAATGCAGTATGGATCTACCCAGAGGAAAAGCAGAAGATGCAGGCGTGACAAGAAAGCTACAGGAGAGGGAGGGGAGTGAGTGCAGGAATGCAGGACCCATTCCTGACAGGAGAAAGATAACCTTCACTGAGTTCCCAGTGAACAGTTGTAAACCCACTTTAATTGGCCATTATAGCCTGGCTGCCTGTGGAACTCCTGTAGGATCATAAAGTGCTGTATTTCTGTGCTGATGCAGTCAGCCATAAAACAGGCTATTTTTTTTCCCCTTGAATGAGCACACTGCTAGATTGATCTAACTGGGGATCAAAACATTTCAATAATTACATCTGTTGAAAACTACCTGCATGGCTTTGCCTAGAATTATGAGGGGGAAGAGAAAGACTATCAGGATGTCCCAATAATGCTATTTTAAAAGATTTCTGTGTGTCTAAACTGCCAATGTCCTCCTTAAATGCTAGAGATATTGGGATATTCATTGTTGAGTTTGGGATAACTGGAACATTTCTCCATAACATTCCAGCCCTACTGCTGTTAGGAACACCCAGCCCTCAGTTCTGCATTTTTACCTGGAAATAGGTATAAACTGAAGAGGACGACAAAAATAGAGGTACATTTGAAAAGTATTTGTCAGTATCATGTTTTAAATTCAAATCAGCAACTTCTTAAGAATAGCTTGTTTTCACATGAATCCTGCTGCACTTACCAGCAGCAGAGGAGATCAGGTAGACAGAGAAAATACTATAAAATGAGATAGTGGAGCTCATTGTCCCTGAAAAAGGGACAGGCAAGCCCAAAAAAGGGCTGCTCACTTCAAAATCTCTTTTCCAGTCAGTGGGAGACTCTGTTCTCTGATGCTTTGGAATGTCTGGGATAGGTATTTTAAGAAGCAGAAAAGGTGTCTGAACAGTACCAAGATGAAGCAGGCAGGTATTTCCAGGATAACAGAGACAGACTGGACTGGGGCAGGCATTCCAAGAGCTCAGAAGAGCTAATGAAAATCTGCAAAATCCTGAGCAGACTGCGCCTCAGGGAGGAAAAATCTGAACAGATCTCAGAGACTCCAAGAACAAACATATGCAGGCACAAGACTAAGAACTGCTCTTTTTCATTCCCTCCCACCCCTCTTCTGAGTTTCCAGTTGCTTAGTGATCTGTTCTGGTGGAAAAGATTGACAGTTTAGCTTCCCCAGCATCACTGCTCAGCTCTCCTCAAGCGTGAGGCTGGAAAAATCCCTTCCTCAGGAGTAATCCCACCCTGTAAACAAACACTCAATACAAGGCAGGGCTTTTCCCTCATGGAAAAGTAATTAAAAGGGCACAAACTCTGAGAACAAGCAAGCAGGTATGAGCATGGTCAGAAAGAAAAGAGATTTTGTGAAAATAATTCTGGTTCCTTTTGATGTTCCTTCTCAGCTTGCACCCTCAGCCATCCCAGAATGTCTGCTGGGATAGTGCTTCCCAAAGAGAAAATAAGGATGGTATTTTTGGCCATTTCTGTGATATTTGTGTACAAAGGACAGAGCTTAAAACCAGAGGCACTTTTCTGAGAATTCCTCCTGGACAGAGGACCTGAAATTGCTTCTTCCTGACTTTTCAGAAAAGTGCGAAAAAGAAGCAGTAGAAAAGTAGTCAAGAACCAAAGAAAATTCTTCTACAAAACTGATTGTGCTGGAAGAAAGCTGCTGCATCCTTACAGACAATGCACCTGTCTGTATACAGGCATAATCCAGCACTGAAAAAACCCCAAGAGAATGGACAGGAACAGAGGCACAGAAGGAACAAATACACAAGCAACCTCCTGAAGAAGAGAATTATTCAACTGGAGAGCAACTGAAATCTTCATGCATTTAAGTGTTGATTCCTTTCTCAGTTTTGTGAAGACAACCAACAGACATTAGACTGCATTTCTGAAAAAAGTTTTAATAGCTCCAAGTAACCATGCAATTTCAAGGCTGTATAAAGCAGTTACAAGATGTCTGACTGTTGCAGATAAACTTAAAAAAACTGGCTGCCCTTACACTTGTTCCCTTCCTGCAGACTAAAAATCACCTCTTTTTTTCACAGGTCTCATCTGAAGTAAATAAAGGCAAGATGAAGCATCCTCTGAGACCTTCCTTGTAATTCAGTGACTCAAAGAATCTATGACAATGATGTCATCTGACTTTTACAGCTTCCTTCAGACACATTTTTTTCTCCTTCCACTTTCAAGTTCTGAAATTCAAATATACAAAAGTACCGGCCTGACTTAACTTTTGGCCTATTTTTGGAAGCAGTATTTGGACATCACTCACTTATGTGGTTTTTGAGGGAAAGAAGGCAGTTAGAATGATTCCCAAAATCCACACAGAAATCTGGCCCTGGATTTACACGAGCAGGAAGAAAATTGTTCATTCATTGTATTTTGGGGCTTTATACTTAGACAGAACTTCCTCATGACAAGTTACAGAATCAGGCAGAAAAGCTTTGTATTATTCTTTCATCTTAAGGATAATAAGACATTTCTTCAGCAAGGGTAAAGTGCTGCATTTCCACCAAAATCCATAGGATTATGCTGCCAATGGATTTTACACGTTGCCCCATAGCAGGTTATTAAAGAAGCAGAGCCTTAAAACACAGACAAACATTTCTGTGTACTTCCTGCATTCTATTCAGTAGATTTGGTAACAAATCATACCATTACCTCCAAGAACAGCAGCTCTTTTGCACACCCTAATGATGATGGAACATCCTGTAGACCACATTTTAGTGAGAAAAGCTATTAAAATTCCAGGAAAAGAAATATAAATCATGTTGTAGTAATTTTGTTTTAAGCTGTCCCTTCCACGGCCATTTCCATATGTATAAATTACCATATGTGCTTATATAAGAACATAGATGAGAGCAAAACCAGAGGGATAAAGCTTCTTATTTATAATCCAGGACAGCAAATCCTCTTTGATCCAGTACCTGAGATTTTTTTCTTAACACTGCAGTGTACAAACAAGAATAATATTCATGGTGACATTCAAACACACAGACAAGAGACCATCTGCCATCTGCCATGATATGTCTCTCTTCAAACAGTAGATTACTGGTTTTATTATGAGCACACAGCAGTGGACTTTTTAATTGTTCCTGCCCAGGGAAGGGGGCTGGAACTGGATGATCTTTAAGGTCCTTCCAACCCAAACCATTTTATGATTCTCGTTAAAGTGACGAACCCCAAACTGAGCAGCAGTCAGCCTGTTTATATTTATAGACACCAGAAAACACATATTTAAACACGTATTTATTTACATTGTGATTAAACAGCTGAAAGCCCTGAATACTGAGATGCACTTACCTTTGTATCTTTATTTCTCACCACAGTAAAGGATTGTTGACAGGACGTGCAAGCCTTTTATTAGGTCTTTAGCGATCTCTAATAGCTTTGAAAGCAAATGCTCGTTGTGCCCATGAAAACATTATCACTACATTGTTAGCACTTACAATTAAGACAAAAGCAAATTTCACAACAGACAGGGACACCTCGTAGCTCCTGTTTTATTACAGGAAATCGTATCTACTTTTATTTCATGCTTTTAGAAAGAAGATCACACTGAATTTCCCTAGGCAAGGCAAGAGCAAATAGACAGAGGAGTTGAGAAAAGACTACTTACACTGGGAGTTGTTGTGTTGTAATTCCAAATCTTGATCTTGGATATACCAAAGTCACGTGAGCGGGTGGGATTGCGGATAACAAAGTAAAGTTGGACGGGTGGGTGGAAAGGGCACATCCAAAGGCAGCTTTCCTTGGGGAGCTAAAAACACAGACAAGCAGACTGTCACTAATGCTCCTTCTCCTGGAGCAGGGTGTTTTAATTAACTCCCCACCCCCCAGCAGGACAGGCGGCCATGAGAAAAGTAAACGTTTCATAAAATCTGCTACGTAAAGAGCAGAACCTCAGCCTCATTTCCCAAGAGTAAATCCCACTCTCCCGCCTGCCAGACACCTCCCAACAACCTGGCAATGAGCTAAAGGTCAGCTGCCTGCTGTCCCAGGAGACATCTGCACGCTCAGAGCACAGGCAGAGCAAGCCCAGTTTATTTTTATCAAATTAATCAGCTTTGCTGGCACTAGGGGGATCACTGAGCACAATGGACATTCTACAATCATTTTACAATTTCTTTGCTTCTGGCTCATTCCCTTAGGGAGGAGAATCTTAGAGAATTTCACTTTACTGCCTGCCTCTATTTTAATCAGGCTTTGCAGATAATCAGCTTCACTTACAGATCTATTCCTCAGAGCTATACTGGACTCTACACTAGAAATCTTCTAAGACATCACAGAATTCTCAACATGAATTTTACATACAACTGGCAATCAAGACATTTGAAAGTACCAAGAAATGCCTAATTCTGGATATTGTTAAGAACTGCTGCCTCTACATGTTCTGAATGTAAGAAAAGGATATGTGCCAGCTCAGAAAGAAGGAGTTTCAGAATCAAAATGTTGAATATTAATATATTTGATGCCAGTGTTACCCCGAAACAGAGATGAACCAGGGCACAAACACACATGTGGGTAACATACCAGTGATCTGAAAGTTGCTGATAAATTACTTCCCCCTCTATTCTCAAGGACACACAGTACACAGATACACACACAGAAGGTAACAGGCAGTCTTTTTCCACACCTTTCTCTCTGAAGTGAGTGTTACAGTTTTTCCTGAAGGCATTAACTGCAGAACTTTCCCCCAGTGTCCTTTGGCTGTGTGACTAACAATGGTAAGGACAGTGCCCTGGAGCCTGTTCAGAGCCATCAGGAAGAGATCCATTTCCCACCATGGTCATCTCTGTACTCCAGACTCTGATGGGTCTCTGCCCCAGAGCCTCTCAAAAAGCTTTGGGAGACTGTTTCTGCTTCTAAGGCCAGTTTGGAGCACAAATAGCCATATGAGGGCCAGACAGATTTTATCTGTTCTACTTAAAAAGAAAGAAGCCTCTTGACACCAAAGAAATGAAGGACAGCACTCAAATCACTGTTAACCCAGCCCTGGGGTCAACTTCAAAGCTGCATCACGTTTTTGAAGCCATACTATGAAGAAGAATGGTTAAAAAACTATTTCCCAACTGCAGACAACATCTGATAAGCAATCCATCTGCAGATCTCTCAAGTCTGGAGCTGACTCCCCAGAAATCAATAGTTCTGGTGTGTACTGAGAGCCAGAGGTGCCTTCACAGGAGGGTACCTGATTCAGCACCAAAATGACCTGTTCCTGCTTCTCACTGGTTTCTCTATAAAACTGCACATGATGTTCCAAAAAACAGAGCTTTATCAGAGCCAGGCCCAGTGTCATGTCCTGAGTGGGAGGCAGCCATGGAGATCATTTTGTTTATAAGGGGAAATAACTGATAGGACTGAGGTTACACAACCACACAGGTGTAACAGGCCCCATGAGGGTGTCAAAGATCCAACACCAGAAATTGAAGGCACCTTGATGAGTCCATACCAAAACTCAAGAGCCTCTGGAGGACTCTCATGTTTTATCCCAAAGAGTGATGTCATATCTTGGCCTTCACAAGAGGTACTTGAGCCTGGGCTTAGCTGTCTTGGAGCTGAAAAATCTAACCCAAAAATTCTTTGAACCATCAGGGTGAACCTGGTATGCTAAGGAGTCCAAATTACATTTGAACTGGACCAAGAAGAAAGGGGAGAGTAGACACCTTTCATCTTAAGATTTTGTGGGAGATTGGCACTGCTTCTTGTGGGCACTGAAGGTGTCAATGATGGGGAGTCAAGGAAGCCTCAAGCACCGTGAAGAGGAATGACACAGGTCTCAGGGCTCCCCATGGGGAAGAAACACCTTTGTTAGATATTTACCTGTCCTTGTTATTCTGAGGTTTAAAAAACCTCTATATGCATATAAAAATCAAAAAGGTTTGTGGAAAACAATTTCAATAAAATATCTAATCTATGACATACGAAATATTATCACAGAATCCCAGATTTTGGGCTTGGGTTGGAAGGGACCTTAAAAATCATCTTGTTCCAACCCCCTGCCAAGAGCAGAGACACCTTCCACTAGCCCAGGCTGCTCCAAGTCCTATTGGCCTTGGACACTTCCAGGGATCCAGGGGCAGCCACAGCTTCTCTGGGCACCCTGTGCCAGGCCTCCTCACCCTCACAGTAAAGAATTTCTTCCTTATATCTAATCTAAAAAATTGAGAGCACTTGATATTCTGCCAGGCATTTTTTTCTTTCACAGTATATCACAAAATACAAGGAAGGAGGTAGTTTAAGTGCTCTTCTTAAAAGTCTGCAAGGGTAATAAATAAACTAATAAAATAAAATCCCTCATCTTCAGTAAGAGTATTCTCAAAGACAAAAGTACACCTAAATGATCAAAGATGGAAGCGTTTTAACCATGGTGAAATGAGTTTTCCACACACTAAGTTTTTATTTCAAGTTTTTGTTCAGTTGAAAATGTTCATTGCTTGGAGACTGATTAATTTATTGGGTTTTTAATGCACGCTAAAGCTTTCCTGTATGATCTGAAATGTACACAAACTGGAAATGCTGCTCTGCCTTCTGAAGGAATCTGCAGTTCAGGCACCCCATGCCTACAGCCTAAGAGCATATTCCCTGCCCAGATTGCATCTTGCATGCAGCCTCAAGAGAGGAGAGTACAGAGTCACAAATCAAGGGAATATATTAATCAGTGAAATATAAAAGCTCATTACTTAAGAATAATGGGATCTGTAAATGTATGAGTAATACTGAGAGTAACAGGTTCATAATGGCTTAATGAATGTATTACTACATAATTTATAAATATCTAGAGAGTCTGAGAGTCACCACAACAACTACTACTACTACCACTACTACTGAGTGTCACTTGCCAGCCAGCACAGCCTAAAAAGAAGAATGAGTATTTATGAGATCCAAACTACAATCTTTAGGGGATAGTAAGGAAGATGCTTCAGCTCTATTTTCTATTTTCTATCTATCTTCAGTATTATTTGTCTGGAAATAATCCATAAGGAGTTTCAACTCAATTTCAAAATACTGCATATTTTTCCTCTTTCAAATCTCATCTACCTTGCAAGCAGAAAAGCACCATTAACATGAAATGAGCTGTAATTTATGTTTTTAATAGACTAAGTCCCTTCAGTATCCTCATCCACTAAAATCATACTAATTTTTTACTAGACTCCTTGCTCTCAAGGCCCATGAAAAATGGCACAGAGTGAATGTGCAGCACAAATGAAACTATGGCTGTATGAAGGGCTGTGGACATTTGCTAATTCTTTCACAGCACTCACTGTCTCTTGCCCATTGTCATTAGTATGGGAGCACCTCATATCTCCTCATCTTACTATCTCACACAAGAGCCATGAAAGACTTTTACCTGCCATATATTTTTCTTACTCTCTTATTCAAAACTACCTACACAGTCTTATATTTCCATGATTTTTCCCTAGGTAAAAAGAGAACAAGAGAAAACAGGCACATTTTCTTTATAAATTTACTTAGATTTGTGTTATCCATCTGAAAAAAATTAGCTGTGAAGCTCCTGTACCTTGAAACTACAAGGATTACTTCAGTTCTAAAACAAAGTTGTAACTGAATACCAACATCCTGAACAGGAGAGCTGGATGTGTTAATAAAAAGCAATATTTGTAGTTTTTTTTAATTATCAGATAGTTGTAATGCAGTCAGGTTCAAAGTGTTTCTGAACAAAAAACCTGGAGATAGAGTATTACAGGAATATTATCCTGAGAGATTTTAACATGCAGGACTAAGCTGTCTTACATTTAAGTTCTTCTTGACCAGGCAGCACAAATCCCCTGCGTTGTCAGCGTTTCGAATGTCCACGTCGTGAGGAGACACAAAGATCCTCTCGTTGTGTAAATCAAAGAATTCCACCTGGCTCAGGCCCACCTTCACTGGATTCCCCCAGTTGGAAAGAAGTTCCATAGTCACATAAATGGCATCATGTACTTCCATTCTGGCTGTCAGCTGGACCAAAATGAAATATGGTTAAAATATCAGTGACCAGCCAATAAAATGTGAAACGAAATGTTGTTCAGACTGCAAAACTGATGGGTCAGAAGTAAAAAGATTGCAAAGTCAAGGCTATTTGGATGACATCCAATCAATCATTTTGGGTTACACCAATTCTGCCACACATCAACACTCTAAAAAAGCCTGAAGAGAAGGCAACTAACTCTCTGTTCTCTATCTGATTACTTTGTCATTCTGATGAACAGTGACAAATTCTCTTTTCTTGCCCTGCCATAGGTTTATTACTTGAGGTAAGGCAGAACTGAGTGATACAGCTCACTCAATGTACTTTTATTTCAATAACACTGGGAAGCACCAGTTTTGGTGCACATATGCACAAACCTTCTCTCTCCACATGGACTTTACTCCAGCTTTGCCACCAGCCAGGGATCTGTCACTGTCACAGGCAGAATGGCTCCCACGCTCCACTAAGGCTTTCAGGAGTCTCTTCTTTTGTCTGCAACAACATATTCTGGGTTATTTCCTCATAATCCCTGCATTTTTCAGAAAAAGTTGGTGCAAAGGTGAAGAGATGATAGGGTGAACCCCACAGGAAAATGCACCCACACACTGAATGACAACTTTTGCAGCATTCCACCTGACATACACAGAGTTTGGTTAAAAAGCTGGGCTCCAGTTCCCAGCTGGCTCTGAGGCAGAGTGAGAAGAGAATGCAGAGGTGATTTGAAAACAATAAAGTGAGATGTTGGCAGATCCTGCTCCACAGAAACTGGCCCAAGGCTGCACTGCCTTGCATGATGTCTCAAGTATTTAAGATCTCAAGGTGTACCAATTGGACTGGTGGCATTCTAAAAAAATCTCTCTTCAAAAGAGGAAGTTATCCTAAAGCAAATTTATGTAAATATATACCTGCTTCCAAAAGGGCAGAATCTCTCCACAGCTCTGGTGACTGAAGTCCTTGTCAGGCGTTTTTCTGGAGGCTCAGTCTATGCAGCCAGAATAGATGAAACAGAAAATGTCTTCTAAGCAAGAAAAAGATGAACATGTTTCATTTAGATTGTTCTCACCAAACAGCATCAATCTGCATCTCTGGAACAAAGAAGAGTTTGGGCCCAGCTCATCTGGAACTCTATACAAACTTAAAGCACATTTAATGGAATTGGTCTTGATTTACAGTGAAAGAGCTGAGCTTGGAGCTTGATCTTCTACATGGAAGAAAACATAGAAACAAACTCTGAGGACTAGAAAATACACACACAGACACACATATATAAAAATATATCTATAAAATCTCATTACATACATTTGGTAGGACTCAGGGTTGGCCAAAGCTTTGGCAAAGGTCTACTAGACTTTCTCCTCCAAAATCCCAAAGTCTTTTAAAATCCCCAAACCCCTCAATTCTATTAGCATAAAATAATCACTTATTTTTTTAAATAAAGAGCTATCAGTAAGATACCTAAGAGAAAACAGAGGAAAAGTACTGCTTTCTTATAATACATGGGCTCTTTCTTTGACTCTACTCAACTTTTTTGATGATTTTTGTTGAATTCCTCGCTTATGAATTTTTAATTGTTTTTAAACATGGTTTTTGAAGGTAAGAGATGAACACACAATGGGACAGAAAACCCTCCCCAGCTCGTCCTCAGTGAGATCTAGCAGTGTACAGGACAGCTCTGCTCCAAAGGCAGGGAGCAGTGCCCATATTAATGAATCCTGGAGGAAGGCAGGATTTATTGGGATGGAAATCACACATGGCCTTGTTTCAGAAGCTTACAGGATGAAAATGGCTCAAGTGGGCCTGCAGCTGTGCATCTGACTGTATAGACACATCATATGGCTGCTCTATCAGCTGCTCAGTGATCCCTGTCATCAACAGGGAGCTGTGGGATGCCATCCTGAGGAAGCAGATTAAAGGAAACAACCCTTTGGAAGAATAACACAAATTAAATTACACTTAGGGGGCATCACCATTCATTCATACACAATCCTAATGTGTAAGAGATGGTAATTCATGGGGGTTTTGCTACTTGAACAAACAGCGCTCTTTTTTTTGCCATACCTTCTGGGGATTTGTGGTAACTGCTTGCCTTTGCAGATCTCCCTCCAAGAATTCATTCTCAATCTGCACTGCTTGAACAACAGCTGAAACAGAGAGGTCAGGATCCTTCTCACACACATTCTTCCTGGTTACTGAAAGGGATGTTTCTGGTCGACTTAAGGGCTCTGGGACCACAAAAAAAAGGGAAGAAATACTCATTTGTTCAGGACACACCAGCATGGAACATTCCAACATCTGAAACTCCCCATTCAGTTACTGACACAGGGCTGTGCAAGCAGTCTATAACCATCCCAAGTGAAGCTGAATTCCCCCAATTTGCTTTTGTGTTAACATTCCAAGTCACATCTTCTTTAGGCAACAGTTAAAACAGCATCGTAAGGAGAGGAAAACAGACAAATTGGAACCATAATTTTTATGCTTTTAGATTGTTTTGTTCTGGTATTTAGTGGAAATGCCTTGTAATAGTCCATTGAAAGGAAGTATATATAATTTAAGCACAGCAGGAGTTTATAATTGGGGTGTTCAGCTATTTTGGAGGAATCCCCAGAGACTTCTAGCAAAACAAGGAGAGTCAGGAGTTGCAATTTACAAGGCAAAATAAATGACCTTATCACTTAAGCAGTCATCACAATGCCCACACGAATCCCAATCTTCCCAAACTTCATGGAGAAACAGAAACATCACAGCCTAGAAACAGGTTTGAAAGAAAGGAAATCAAATTTAACAACAGATGATGTGAGACTGGACTAAAAGACAAGCACATTGGTTATATCTGAGGGCTTTAAAAGTCAAGGGAAGAGAAGAGACTGAAGTTGTACAGACATTTAAAGTGAGGGGAAACACTGAAGTGCCAGAGTGCTCTGAAGGCTGCAGGGATGGGAGCACAGTGCAAGTAACATGAAGTCCACCTTGAAAAGACAAGAAGTTCAAACTGAGCTGAGATTTGTGTGCATTCACTCTTTGCACATACAGCCATAAAAACTTTCAACAAGCATCAGTCATCTCTGCAAAAACAGGGACAGAATAAAGACCTGCTTATGCTTCTGTACTGTATCATCCCCCTGAAATGAAATTAATTTAGGATTTATCACAGAGTTGGACAGAAACAGCTCCAACCAGCACTATTATAACCTGAGAAAATGCTGCACACATCCCTGGGAAGACAAAGCAACATCTGCTCCAACAGATGGTGGGTGAGGGTCTCAGAAGCTACAAAGGGGATTTATACTGGAGCCAAAAAGAATTAATTTCTTTTTCTCTGTTTGGTTTCCTGCTAATTAAGAAACTAACTATTTGGCTTTTCAAAACCACTGGCGTTAGTGGTTTCTTGGGACACATCTGGATTCTGCTTTTTTTGAAAACAGCAGCTTGACCACAAAGTATGGCAGGTCTGAAAACTTCACCTCAGACCTTTCAAAACTCCAGCCCATCAGACTTGTTCATTTAAGGACTGCACTGAACTACAGCTGCAGTCACAACTTCAGCCCCTACATTTGGGGTTTGCTGGGTTTTGTTGGGGTTTTTCCCCAGGTAAAGACCACACCTTAGCAGCAGATTTTTTAGAATAAACAGCAGTGGCTTCAAATTACCTTCTCCAGTCCAAGAAAAATATTTTCCAGTATGGTCCTAGATACTGACACGTCTACCCAGCACTGCAGACTGATCTCAGTGTTCAAGGTGTAATTCAAGTACAGTCCCAAGCAGACACAGGACTCTTTTATCATGCTGTGAAAAACTGTGCCTTTATTGTGGTAGACAACTCTGCATTTTGTATTGCTACAAATGTGTTGTGTTAAACTCTTCCACCAAACATCAGCTGCTGACTGGGAGAACACACATTTCCATTAATACCACAGGGAACAGACTTCCATGAGGGAAGTGGAAAACACAGAGCAAGTACTAAACAAGGACTGAAAGGGAGAGGGAAAATCTCGTGCTGTGGAAGCAGAAAAGAGAAGGAAGATAGTAAAGATGTGGCAGAAGATTGAAGCATACAGGCTTTTCTACTTTATCACAATTTCACTGAAGTCAGAACATTCGAGGTGTTAAAAAAAACAGCTACAGCACAGAAAATTCCACTTTAAAAAAAAATAAAAACAAGCAGGGGAGTGACAGTTAAAAAAATCACATGACAGATGTGTGCTGAAATTGCATCTGAGCCAGAGCGGGGGGAAAAGCATGAAAACTCTCCTTATTGACATAATATATTCTCATTTCTTACTAGAACAAATTGTTTCATGTCTGTCCTGGTGGAAGAAGTCAGCAGAGAGTGGCCGAGTGCCTTTATTTTTCAGCGTGACTGGTTTGACAGGAATGTACACTTCAGCACTGTCCTTTCTTTTGGCTGAGAGAACTCGCACTGGCTTCACTTCTGCAAGATAAAAAGGGAAAAGAAATAATAAACTTTAAAGTTACGTGGAAGCAGCCAGCCCAGGAAAAATGATTGGATTTTAAATGCTAAAGTTTTGCCACTTTAATTATGTTGGCATAGTTAAAAGTGATAATTTGTCTCCCTTGCACTGACACTGTTCTATTGATGTAGAAGCACATATGGACAGCTGGCACTAACTCAGTGAAACAAAATAAAAATAGTATTATAATGTACCAAGATATCTCATCTCTGCCAGGTATTTACCTGTCATGAAAAGCTAAAATAAAAGAAGTTCTGAGTCATTTGTTAACACAGTTATACCAAAGTAAATTCTTAAAAAAAGATGCAAATGTTGTCTTGTTTAGAAGTTTCGAAGTGGGAGAGGGCTGCCTAGAATAGTTTATAGATATAAGTACTTTTTCACTTTTTGATTTGGGAATTATAAATGCCTCAATTGTTTCCATCACAGGTCTGAAATGTCTCTCTGGACAAAAAGTCCTGCACTCTCCCAGAGATTTTGTTTTCCCTGAGCTTCCATCCCTTGTTCTTGTCTCTTCTTCTGCACCTCTCCCCATTCACACTCCACTCACACCTGTGATAATGAAAGGAACACTCCTCTGCTTAATTTATTCCAATATTCTTCCTCTGAATTTATGCAATTAACTATAGATTAGGGAAAGAAAAAAAAAAGGAAACCGCAAAATAAACAAAACCAAAAAATCCCAAACCAATTACCATACTGGAAATAAGCAGGGAGGGAATTCTGAGAAATACTGAGGTTGGTCTAGGTCTGGTTTCTGCCTGAACCCTCCACCCTTTGTTAAATCATCTTTGAGACCTAATGACTGGTTGTGGGTTTGGACACTGAGGTCTCCAAAGGAGACAGAAAGACACAAAAAAAGTGGCTCATGTCAGTCACCAGGGATGAACAGCACACACTGGGACAAGTATCCAGCACCCAGGATGTGAAATAAAGTTGAGACTGGGAAGATGTGGCTGCCTGAATTACTGCAAAAACAGTTCAAAAATATGTCTAAAATCACTGCAATTTCTTGAGAAATCTCACAGTCTGAGACAATCTTAGTTCAAATGTCCTGAGCTGGTGATACAGGTGCAGTAACCAGGTCTGTATCTTTGGATTTGCCAAAAAATTCTTAATGAGTTACAAGATGATGCAAGTGTCCCAAATCAGGAGATCAAAACAACAGGCTTGCTGAAGAGCATGTGAACTTAGCAGGGTATGGAGTAACTCCTAATGGTCAACCTTAAAAGTAATTCCCTCAAAGAATTATTATTGTAGCACTGTAGTAGTGTGGAAGACACAGACTTACTGCTTTGATCCTGGCTGAACTCCAGCACAGTCAGGGCACCAGAATCAAGGCCAGAGCATCTCCCAGCATCCTGAGGTTCAGAACCTTCCTTCTGCAGTGCCCCACTGCTGTCCAACTGAAGGCCTTCAAAGCCTGTAATTGCTTCCTCAGTGGGAGATGGTTCTGAAAACACATCCTCTTCAACAGAGTCATAATCATCACTAAGGGAGTCTTCTTCCATCCTCTCCTCTTCCACACTGCGCTGCAAGCTGCTTCTCAATTCCTGCTACAATATAAACACATCTGTCAGAAAAGCTCAAACTTGTATTTTAAAATAAACCAGAGTGGCTGCCTCTTCCTCCCCAGGAGAAAGCAAATTCTTCTGATGAACCCAGAGCTGTGATGCAGCTAAAAATATTCCCTATGTCATGTCTTGCCTCCTTTGATGAGAGCTTGTAAAGAAAAATCATCTTACTACTCCTGTGCTCCTTCTCATCAGTATCCAGCAGGAACATTCTGTAGGCCAAGGAGTTTTTATGAGCAAAACCAATTTTTAGGAGTAAGTTACAAAAAGCAAGTAAGGGGGAGAGCAAAGGCATATATTTGTGCAGTCTCACAGTTGTGCCTTGCTATTTGAAGAGTAGCTGCAATCCAGAATTTCCAAATGCCTTCACAACACTGTCAAGCTTGTGTAGCAGCAACTCCTTTTTAAGCACGTGACAGGTGATAATAGTCCTGCCTTGGACACATCTGTACTTCAAAAACCAGCAAAAAAAGAGTTGGGGTCTAATGGGCTAAGCTCCCAGTTTGCACGGAGTTTTTTGAAGTGGACACACTGTAACAGGATTTTATGCAAAAAATAACTTATTTTGAAACTCACTGTGGAAAAAAACCTGCCCTGGCTGTCTCATCACACACCACAAACAGCACAGATGATGCTGGAGAGCTGTGTGCTTTCATGAATGCAAAAGGAAAAGACCTTGCATCTCTTAAATGCTTTTTTTTCCTCTCCTCCTTTGTTGGTATTAGAGTTTTGAGATAAATATAGGTAAGCAAACTGTATAAAATGAAAACCTGAAGCTACCTTAGGTACAAATGAACTGTGACAGTCTATATTCAGTTTGCAATGAAAGCTTCAAGCTGCTACAGATTACACTTGTTAGGAAATCCATGTTGACAGAAATATATTACAAAGAGCAGACAAAGTCAGGTTCAAAAGAGGGTTTATATGCAACCTGAGCCTTGATATTGAGCATGTCTTTATGACAGTCAAAACTAATATTTCCAGCTCTTTGACAGGAAATTGTACAAGCCTTCTTTTCCTTTGAAACCTCTGCATCTGCATTGTAACAAGACATTCCAAAAAACACATTATAGCCCCAGCAAAATCAAAATAATTTCCATCTTGACTAAACAGAAAAGTGGGGGGTTATTTTGAAATTATTAGCTTCCTATTAAAAACATAAAAGATATAAATATCCATCAGTGTAAACAAGTTACCAATTTGTAGAGCAAAAAAATAAACATCAATGCAAGAGCAATATAGGAACAAGAGAAAGATGCAAGCTAGGAAAATATGCTTGGGAATTTTGTCTGATATCAGTGCTAAGATCTGTAAACAATTTCATTTATAGATGCTACTCCACTACCCAGAAAAGCTTTATTTATGTCATTAATTGGCTAGGCAGAAAAACATTCATAAATTTTTGTTCATCGATTCATTTTCTTTCACATTTGTGAAGTGTGCTAGAACAAACTGCAATTAGTGATCAAATGGAAGGCTGCACACTCAATATAACAACAATCCTGGATGCAAACCAACTGCTTTGATTATAACATTTTCAAATACTCTGATTTTTTTTAGGTAAAACAATGGCACGCAACAATTTTAGTATCATCAGTTAAAGACTACCTTAAAGGCACCAAAGCTGTTGCTTCAGCTTTCTCTAACCTGACACCCAGCAGTGCTTGCACTGCCTTTAAGTGAACTGAAAGAGGCTCCTTGCAGGAAACACCTCAATTCAACTCAACAGAAACAATATTTCACCTCCTAAAAATAAGGTTTAACATCTCGTAGCGTTGCTGATTGAGACTTGATTTTTCAAGAAGCTTTACTTTGCATTTTTTTTTTCCTTCTTTTTGTGACACCTCATCAAAGCAAAATTCTCTAATGAAGACACCACTGTAGGCTGGTTTGGGCGCTCCAGCTGAGGCTGATACCTGGGCACAAGGACATTTCAAATGACACTGCCATGAACAACAGAAGGCAAATGCCAGTTGTACCTGGGACAGAGGACCATCATCATCATCACTGCTGCTGTCCACATTCAAGCTTTCATAAGTTTCAAAATCATCAGAGTACTCCAGGGATGGTTTAATGTAGAGTTTTCCCCCTCTTTCTGTTTTAATTGCCACAGTTTTCTGTCAAAAGAAGTGCTCAAAGAAATTAGATTTCTTCTCTGTATCAGCAGACAAAAACAGTAACCATCAGACTTTATGTAACAATAGCATGATCAAGCACTGCTTTTCCCTTTTGTTCCACAGAAGGTTTCTGTCCTCCTTGAGCTCACCTTTAGGCCCTTGAGTTAGGGTTTAACAGCTCTGGTCAAACTCCCCACCTGCTGCTGTTGCTGTGCCCAGAGTGGGCAGTGATATTAAACCTTGCTCTCTGTTGTTCCCTCACTCCTCTAGCATTTTCTAAGTGCCAGGGGCAGAGATGACCCAGAGGAAACATCCTAAGACAACTTGGGTGAATTCTTTCACTGAGTCTGTCTTTCACCCTCACAGCATCTCTTAGCACAGCCCAAGTTTGACAGGTTTGGCCAGGAATTGCTGGGTCCTCTAGTTATCCAAAAATTCCCCATGGAAAATCACTGGGAAAGGAAACTGCTATCTGGCACAACCTCCTTCTCAGTCTGCGGTTGCATTTTTAGCAAATATTATTAGCTAAATAATTCCAGTTGTTCATAAGGATATAATAACTCCTATCCTCCCATGCAACTGGACAAAAGGCTTAAGGGAATCATCCTAAGCTAGTCCCAAGTAGCAGCCAGGTTTTAGTACAGAGCCACACATCTGGCAAATTCAGCAAAGAAGTCTTGACAGGCCATAATGGAAGCTGAGAAAATGAATTCAACTAAGCAGTAAGGGTGGTAAATAAAGTAATGCAGCCTTAAAGCTTGAATGTGCAGTATTTTGTGAAAGAAAAGAAAACCTGCATAGTACAAACACTTGATCCACAGAGCCAAAGACCTCTGATCCTATCACTCAAGCACAGACTGGACATCCAGCCAGGCCAATGGCTAATCAAGCAGTGTAATTACTTGGGTGACATGTCTCCATTGTTCTGAACTCACACTTCTTCTTTTAATTAAGTCCTTGACAGGTTAACTCAGACCTTTCTTTAAGCTAAAAGAAAATAGGTTTGTCTTCTGAGATTTCTCTGGTGAACCCACAACTATGGAGCCAATGGCTCCAAACTTCTTATAGATAGGATATTTTTATTTATATGCATTTCCCTCTCTTGTGATCTACAAGAATTTATCACACATTACGACTCAAATTATGCAAATTAAATTTCTTTCTCCCTCAATCCTGTTGCAGGGCGGAGAACAGCAGTAACAGGCAGGGGTGTCTCTCCAAAATGAGTTTTTCCATCCTTTGCACCAGATAAATTCCCTAGGGTGCCATCGGAGCCATCCAGCAGCAGATGGATTGAGCCACTCATGTCCAGGCTACAAAGGTTTCTGTGATGAATGTCACTGAAACCAAACCCTCTCAATGAGATTTGCCTCTTTAGGCCTCCAAGCAGACACAGATCTGGGCAGGGCAGCATTTCATGTTGTCAGTATCCAGAGCAAGCCACTCAGAGAGTCCCAGCTGCTCACTCTGTACCACCTGCAACCCTAAAGTTATTTGCAACCTAAGAATTAGTTCAAAGCCCCATTTCTTCACCTGCCCCATACCTGAAGCCAGTTCCTGCGTTGTATCTTGCTTGGGGCAGTTGGAGTGCTGTGTTCTGGCAGCCCACTCTCCTGCAGCTGAGCTGCTTCTTCAGGAGGGACACACAAGGGTTAGAAGACAGGAGAGAGAAAGCAGAAGTGCAATATTAGACAGTAAACAGACACCTTCATTCGTGGGTTCATTGCTTGTTTTTGTTTTCTCCCCAGCTGAGGACAGATGAGTAAATCTGACACACAATGGAATCAACAGCTGCAAAGACATCCCAGATCAGATCCTGGCCAGTCCTAGCAGCAGGAGTTTTGAACCTCTTCAGGGACAGTTATCATCAAGTGTTTTTAAGAGAATAAATTCTTTTAAGAGACAATGGCTTAAAAGCAGGGGAAGCCCCACCTTTTTTGATATGAAAATATAGAAATACATTCTAGAACAGAGGGGCACATCATTCTGACCCCCAGTGCGTAGAAAGTAACCTGTCTGAGGAAGCCAACTGAGCCCAGAACCCAACTACCAAAGGCAGATTGACAGACATGGCTCTGGTGAACAACAGGTGATATGCTGGGTTTACAAAGGAATTGTGTGTATTTACTCTCTAAATTAAGGAAACATAAGGTATTGGCAGATAAAACAGAATGTATTGGATATTTAACATACTGTGCAGAGAAGGATTCTTCATGTATGAGCCAGAAAGGAAGGACAACCAACCATTATCCTTCATTTGTAAGGCAAGGAAGAGTTGGTTCAGGAACTTCTGCAAAAAATCTCCATATGCTCAAGAACTAAGGGTCTCTGTGCTGGAAATGGCCTCAACTTAGAGTGGAACAATGGATTTTTGAGAAGATGCTTTGATTGAGAGAAAGAGACAAACAATTTGCAGGTCACATCAAGGTCCTCAATGGAACAGAGGCATCACCAACACTCTCAGTAGCATCCTAAATAAAGGCATCTCATTTCCTTTGGCCAAGACAGATTTACAGCTTCCATTTCTTCTCAGTGGAGAAAAACAGCTGATGCAAAACCTTTTTTGTTTAAACCATAATTTAATGGTCACCCTAAGGCTGCAGGAACTGGCACCACCAATAAAAGAAGCTATTGTCCTACAAAGGTCATAGAATCACAGCGAGATTTCATTTACAAGGAACCTCTGGGGGTCACCAAGTCCAGCTTTCCATTCAAAGCAGGGCTGACTTCAGAATTAAATCAGGTTGCTCATTACAGCTCTCAATACCATATTTTTTAGGGGGAAGAGTTGGACAACCCTACATGCATCTGTGAAGTGACCTGTTCAGAGAATTATATCAATTTTTGACTGTGGGAAAACATTAAAGATTCCTTTTAGTTATAACCCTTGGGCAATCTGGTTCACCAGGAGACTGCACAAAAGCTGGTCCAAGCAGACAGGAGGGAACAGGCCCAGGGTGGGACCATCCTGGGGGAACAGTGTTTGCTCATGTCCTTTTGGACATTACAGGATACTTTTCCAGAATGCATTCTAGCATTACAGGATGTTGTTCTATTGCTCCAGCACAAGGTATCTATCTCTCTGTCTCAGAGGCCCAAAACAAGATTTAACACAGAGGGGGAAAAGAATGGACTGCTCCAAGAAAGAGAAACAACCCTTCCAACCAGAGCTCCTGTTACTCCCATAGGCTATTTCCCAGGAACACCAGAAACCCTTTGAGTCAGCATTGGTGCTGACTGCTCTGCTGCCTTGGCTCTGCTGGCACCGAGGGTGAACTGTCTTGAGCTTACACTGTGAGAAGCATGCCTGGATTCAGTCACTGCTCTGGGAGAGAACTGCAAGCACCTTTCCCTTGCACTCTCTGAGAATCCATCTCTTCAAACTGCCCAGAAACCCCTCAAGTGTGCTGGAAGTGTAAGTAGGAAAGGGGCAGATGGCAGGACTCATGCTACCACTGATGAGTATTCCATCCTCAAAACTGCTTGAGTGTCTAAAGAGACCCTCTACAAGTCGTGGTGTGACAGGACAAGAGGGAATGGCCTCACACCACCAGACAGCAGAGTTAGATTGGATACTAGAAAAAAATTGTTCCCTGTGAGGGTGTGAGGCCCTGGCACAGGGTGCCCAGAGAAGCTGTGACTGCCCCACCCCTGGAAATGTTTCAGGCCAGGTTGGACAGGGCTTGGAGCAACCTGGGATAGTGGAAGGTGTGCCTGCCCATGGCAGGGGGTGGAACACACTGAGTTTTAAGGTCCCTCCCAGTTCTGTGATTCCATGACTCTACTTAGTGACAGATTCACATGACCAGGTCTCTCTAAGCAAGGAAAAACAGTAATTGAAATCCCAGACAGAGGCTGATGCAGCTGAGCGAGTCATCTGTGCAACAAACATTACTCTGGAACAAAAATATCCTTCCCATGGGATGAATGGGATGTGAATACCAACCAGTATCTGTCTGGGCACACAGAACAGCTCCACTGGTGTCCTTCCCTCAGAGATTTGAGCTGTTAGTGCCTATTTGACTAGGCAAGGACTGAGAAGTATATCCTCAAAATATTAGTCCTAATTCAAGGAGACCCCACACTACCCTCAAACCACATATTTGTGACCACACAGACATTCACTGGAACAACAAACAGAGTTGTAAAACCATGTGTGGGTTGTAGACCCAAAGAAATGCCAGCACAGCTAGAGCCCAGCTTCACCACCCTCCAACCCATCATTTACTTTAATTCATTACCAATCCTAAGCATAAAAACTTTATCAATCACTATTATCAGTAATTACTCCTAGGGAACACAAAGAAAACAGTCCTGACAAATAGATTTATGATGACACTTTCAGGAACAAGAAAGAGGGATTTATGCCCATTCTGGATTATTAAGTACCACCCATTCCTAATTTTTCAGTGAAGACTAACCCTATAGATGGATGCTTTAGAAGTAATAAATGATGCAATAACTCTCATGGGAGATGGATAGGGAAGAAAACTCAGTGCTGTATCTCAGCTAGGAATCATTCCTGTAAGTAAAATCCTATTCAATCATTGAGAAGAAATGCCTAGAATGAAAGAGACCACAGAATTGCTAAGGTGGAATCCCCAGAAAGGAAGCTCATACAGACCAGCAGTGACTCCCATTCTGGACTCCAGTGGCAAAACCAAATGAAAGAGGAAAAATGACAGGATGATGGCTCAGCTGTTATCTTTCACTGCAGCTTCATGTTCTAAAATAACACCACTGGAGAGTTTAGAAACAGCAGAACACTGAGTTATCTTCTGCAGAGCTGGTGCTACAGTCTCTGACTGATGGAGTTGAGTAAAGGAACAGAGACTGCAACTGGAGTCTTCAGGGATCCCTAAGACATATTCTACCTTGACTGAAGCAAATGGCTTTAAGGGACCATAGAAATAAAGAATTTCAGTTAAGCTGAGACATAACAACTGCACAGTAGAACTTTAAGAGGAAATTTCTTTTGACAGAGTTCCACTAGAGCTGCTGCCACAATATCCCTTCACAATTTTTGGAGCAAAAAAGTCCAAGATTACACCCTCTTCAGCTCCCTGAAGATGTATCACCTCTGTGTGACAGAGCACCCAATTTCCACCATTTCCCAGTATCCAAGAACATGACCATTTTTACATCATTACACACAAGGTTTCACTTGAGAACAGTGAAGCCAGGTGACAAGCTGATTCCTCATCACCATCACACACAACCTGCAGGAAATTATATGAGCTGAACACACCTAAGCCTGCAAACAAGTAGTATGTGTCCAGTGCAGCAGGAAAACAAATTAAGGAGATGAAGTTAGAGCCATGGTTGGAACAGTTATTGAAGGAAAAGTTAGTTTCCAGTATCGTTGAGATTAATAAACTTTCAATCAATAAATTATGACACTAGGTAGCTTTTTTAACTCTTTGTCTTCATTTTTAGGTGAAAATGAAGCTTAAGCAGGCTATCACATGTTAAAAAAAACACTCTGAGATAGGTTGTAGCAAGTGTGAACGTAACTGACTAAGGCTGGTAAACTGCTTTACACAGGGATTTAATAAAATCAACTTCCTTTTCATTATGCTAAATAGATTAGAAGGCCAGTAAGCTCATACTTTATACTTTCATGCATGCAAAATTATTCCTGTCACTGCACTGCTCTCGATGATAGACAGACTTAAATTAGAAACAAAATACCCATTTTTCCATAAAGCCAGCTAATCACTGGGAAAAAATGGTTGATTTTCTTCACTTCAAATATTTAAATAAAGATTAGCTGTCTTTTTAAGACAACTATTATAGCTTAAACATAGTTTATGAGCTTAATGAAGCTATTACTGGACATAATTTGATTACAGTCTATGTCATCAAATGTCATTTGTCCTCAGGACACCAGACTTGGATAACACTGAAGTCCACCAGATCTTAAATCCTCTTAATGGTGTTATGTGTGAAAGGTATACCATTATTTTCCCCTGACAATTCATATACATTTCTAATCTTCTACTTTTAGTTAGAGCTGTTGAACAAACGAAGAGGCAGAGAAATTAAATGTTGGAATTAAAGAGGGACGGAGTGAAAAATTGACAGGGTGTTGCAGAGACCATTCCTTACACACAACCAGCTTAAGCACTCTGATTTCCATGGGATTTCATCCCACCAGGCTCCAGTGATGCTGTCCCTGGATGACAGTGACCCGTGTGAGTTAGTCCCAGCTGTGGTGCAGGCTGTGCCAGGCTCCCATGGCACTCACTCACCCTTTGTCCTGCTGACTTTGGGCCTGTTCCTCAGGGAGCTGTGTGGGGTGACTTTCCTGCGGTGCCTCCTCAGCTCGGAGTTAGCCCCGTTCACATACAGGGAAAATCCCTTCTCCAGCTGCTCCAGTCTGGTCTGCACAGGATCTTTTCTTTTTAAGCGCTCCTGCAGCCTGAAGGAGAAAGGCCAATAATTCATCCTTGCACAGTGCACACACAGATGGTCAGATCAGCAATAAATACAACAACACACCATGTCACAGAGCTGAAAAATATGTTCCCAGTTCAAGGAACCCTTTCAGAATACATCTTCCAGGGTCTGTTTCTCTTCTGTAACATGTGTATGAGCACCCACACACTGTGACAGGTGAAGTTTGATCAAGCTTTTCCTTTCTGAGGTTTTTTCTTATTTCACATTATTTTTTTTTTCCATTTGGTATTTTGCATATTTAACCTTTCTTCTTAAGAATTTTAAAGAATTTCACTTAAAATTTCAAAAAGCTTAAAAATTGTTGGCCTCTTTTCAAGAATAATTAAAAAAAAAAGATGATTTGTGTTTTGAAACTGGAGGTGGAAAGCCCCCAGCCAATACTGCAGTTAGAGATACCAGAAAATTAAATGCTGGTTAAAATAATAAGAAAATAATGCCCTTCAATGGGCTCAGTTTCAGTGAAGCAGCTGCTCTCCCTCCTCCAACTCTCATCTTCCCTCCATTCACCATGGGTTATACCCAGTTCATGCTAATTCCTTTGGTGAGGAGACATGCAGGCCAGGAGGTTGGCATCATGTGGGTGACAATTTGTGCATTCCCCTGCACCACCTGGTTTCCCTCAGACTCCAAGAGGAGCCAATCCACAGGCCAAAGTCCCCCACGTGTCTGTGTAGTCACACAAGCCACCTTTTCCCAAGAGCATGCCCCCAGCAGTCAGAATTAGAGCTCTGCTACCAAGGATGCAAGTTGGTTTAACCATTAAATAAACTGGTTTTATCCTTTCCTAAAACTGCTTTAGGATACTATATAGGAAAGAAACCTGGGGTCACAAAAATTGGCTGTTTTTTTAACATAATTGCGGCTTCAAGGTCTTCTTACCCAACCAGTTTGTTATAGAATTCAATTAGAAATCTTATGGCTTGTGTTAAAGGAAGGAACTCAGCAAGAAAGTTCTGTAGACTCCTCTAAATTAAGCTATGAAGTTCATCTGTCCAGGGTATAGTGACAGGAACACATGAACAAAGAGGAAAAGAAATGTTTGAAACTTCTCTGAAAAACACTGGAGTTTGCAAAGGCTGTCCTTATTTCCCACCTTTCTTATTTCACAACATAACAACTGTGCCTCATAACTACATCCTCACACAGCATGAGCTGCCAGTTGCTTCTGAATCTACAACCTCTTGCTCTATGAACAAAAGTATTCCCTGTCAGCTGTGGAAAAAGTAACTATTTTATTAATAAATGTGTTTATATTTTAAATGCTGAAGAAACATTGTGATTTCCTCTGGAAATAAGAGCTTTTAGCAAACAAAGGGAAGAAGGGAGAAATGCTTGAATGTTTTAAGGCACAGCAAGTTGGACTTTGCATCACAGCTGCTGATATTTGATACAACACATCAAATATTTCATACCCAAATGCAAATCTTACCGGTTTCTCTGCTGAAGGGATATTAAGTATTCGTCATGTTTTTCATCAAAGTCAGTCACCATCTCTTAACATAAACCTGAAATGAGAATACAATGGTCACACTGAATGATTTATTATGGAGTACCCCTGGTTTTGCACCTTCAATAGATCAGAAGGCTATAAACTGAAAAACATTCCCCCTTCAACCATGCATAAAGCTGTCAGGGCTTGTAAATAAAGCTCCTGAAGAACAGAGGAAACAGTAGTTGTTTAACTTATTTTTCAGAACCCTTCACAATCTCCTGAAGAACCAAAAAACACTAAAAGTGGAAGGCATATGCTATAACAAGTTTATAATGCCAGACCTAGCAAGCAAGACAACCCTGGGGCACAGCAGAAGAGCTGTGCCCAAAGCCCAGCTGTGGAAGGAATTCTCTGAGCTGCTACTACTCGTTAGGTCAGTTCATCCTACAGTTTATTCACTGCTGAGGCTGTATGTATCTGAAGTGTTTAATTAAAGATTTTACCTGCTTGCCATTCAGGAAATCTGAATTTTTCCAGCAATCCTCACCACGCTGCTGCCTCAGGTTGTGCCGGGGTGTGCTCTTACCCTCTCAGAAGTTTAAATATGCCACCAGCACGTTTCCTTGAGCTCTGTACCAAAGAGAGAACCGCGTATTTTGTCTCTAACCGACCGCAGGGCAGCTCTGCCAGAGCCCGGCCCCGCGTCGGCTCTGCGGTGTGGGGAGCGCGGAGGAGCCCCGGGCACAGCCCAGAGGGACACGGACCCGGGATAGAGCCCCGGGCACAGCCCTGAGGGACACGGACCCGGGACAGAGCTCTGGACACAGCCCAGAGGGACATGGACCCTGGATAAAGCCCCCAGATGGACACTAACACCAGAGAAAGACCCCCGGACACAGCTCAGAGGGACACGGATTCGG
>VXBB01000836.1:49571-90085 GCA_013399915.1 Illadopsis cleaveri | reverse complement strand
AGAGCCCCGGGCACAGCCCTGAGGGACACGGACCCGGGACAGAGCTCTGGACACAGCCCAGAGGGACATGGACCCTGGATAAAGCCCCCAGATGGACACTAACACCAGAGAAAGACCCCCGGACACAGCTCAGAGGGACACGGATTCGGGATAGAGCCCCGAAGACAGCCCCAGATGGANGGGGCTAATCCCGGCCTGGTTGAGGGGCTAATCCCGGACTCATTGCCGGCTAAACCCGGCCCGGTTGCCGGGCTGCCCCTTCTCGCCCAGGCTTTGCTGCTGCAGCACTTCGGTAGCCGGTGACCGCAGGCAGGGCCGAGGGTGGCTCTGAGCTGCTGTTCAGATATTATAAAAAGAATTTTCTTTGTNACAATAACCCCGGACATAGCCCCCAAATGGACACGGACCCGGGACGGACACTGACCCCCGGACAGAGATCCCGGACGGATATGAATCGGGGAAAGAGACCCTGGACGGACGCAGATCCCGGGGCAGAGTCCGCGGACACGGACCCTGGACAGAGCCCCCGGGCAGACACGGACCCCGGGTAGACACGGCCCCCGGACAGTTCGGAGAGTCAGGCCCTGGAGTGGCTTGCCCAGGGAAGTGGTGAAGGCACCATGCCTGGAGGTGTTTAAGATCTGGCTCTGGGTGATGGGGTTTAGGGGTCACAGTGGTAGTACTGGTGGATGGCTGCATAATCTTAACACTATCTAACAATTTTGATTATTCTGTGATTTAGGAGACCTGTATATGAATCCTGACTTGATTTCCATTCAAATGTATGTAGTGCTTGCTACTTAGGTGCAGGCAGAATTTATATGTCCTGGTCAGCAGGGTGGATGTACCTGTCGTTTTCCTTACTTGTGAGCTATATGTTTCTCTTATTTCCACTACTTTTCTTATTCCCACCCTATCTTTGACTTTTCAAAGATTAAATAATGCGTCTTCCTCCTTCTCCCTCCTGCTTTCTGCATGCTGAAAAGGTTTGGTCCTGCTTGAGGAGCACAGCTCTGCTCTTCATATTTTTCCAGTTTGGAGGTTTCAAAGGAGTTTCATTTTTCCAAGATACTTGCTAGAAGTATCAGCATTGTTTGTGGCAATCTCATATTTCTCCTTGCTTGGTTAAATATTGGCTCTTTGCTTTTATTTCAGATATGAAGAAATAGACCTTGAAACAGGAATATTAGAATCCAAAAGAGATCCTATTTCTTCAGATGATATTTATCCTATCCACATGATTTTGGAAAACAAAGATGGCATACAAGGTTCCTGCCAGTATTTTAAAGAGAGAGTGGATATCACTGATCAAATAAGGAAGAAGGATTTGCAGCCTTGTTATACTTACAAAGAAGCTGTTGAAAGGTGAGTGAAATCCTTATCAGGGGCATTAAAATACTTCTAAGTTCTAAAATTTAGTCCTTACTCAGTTTGTACAGATTATCTCAAGAATGGTGTTTGTGGAGGGATTGATCTCACTGTTTTTATGGAGCCAATAACAGTACATTACTTTCCCTTCTGTTTCTTAGATGGGGAGAGAAATTAGTCATTGTTGCTTCCCAAGAGCAGCGTTATAGAGCTTTGATAGGCTGGGAGGGGGACCCTGACCTGAAACTGCCTGACTTTTCCTACTGCATCCTGGAGCGTTTGGGCCGAGCTCGGTGGCAGGGAGAGCTCCAGAGGGACCTTCACAGTGGGGCTTTCAAGTAAGTTTGTATCTTGCTCTGAGAATTAAATCTAAGATTGGGTTTTTTTGGTATTCCTGTGAATATTTGAACTCTCATCTCTACTGTTGTGTTTCATTGTCACTACCAGGAGTGCTTGGTTTTGGGAGCCTGTTTGGTAGAACTGTATTGGTCTCATCCTTGGGTTCATTATCCTTCCTGATATTTTCTGAGAGAGCCAAAAATTTTTCTGGTGCGTCAATACACAAGTTTCTAATTTGTGGAAGTTCTTGCTTTTTCTAAATAATTTTTCCTTCAAAATGGGATGGAAAAAATAATTTCATTTCCTTTTCTAAATTGCTGTCTAAGTATCTTACCCAAGTTCTGAAGGGATTCTTGGATGGTCCATAGCACTTCCCTGTGTGACATCTCCATTGAGTGGGAGCCTGAGTTACCAGCTCCCAAACTAGGCCATGTATTTTGCTGATGGAAGAGCATTACACATCCTCTTAGAGAACTTCTGGATGTGTCCTGAAGTTCTGGAGAATATCAGCATTGCTCTGAGGATTCACTGCTTTTAGGACATGAGTGGGTTGTAGCTTGCACACCACCTGGCATTGTTTTTTGCCACTTAGGGAGCTCTTGTAGGTAACTAAGATGATGGGGACAGAGGGGGAAATCTCAAGGATGCTTTTCTGTAAGTTTGGTGGCCCAAATCAGCTCACCAAGGCGGGAAATGAATCCCAGAGCTTTTCCAAGGAGGGCAGTGGCTGCAGCATAGCCACGAGTTAGAGAGGATGGAAAAGGAGGGTATGGAGATACAATGCTGATTCAACCCCCTCATCAAACCATGTCATGACACTCTGTGCCTAAAGGCTTTAGGTTAAAATCAGAGGTATTTCTTTCTTTAATTGGATTAACTGTGAAAATAAATTTCACAGGTTTTCTTAATTGTGGCACTTCCTAACTTTGAGTTTTGAGTCACTTGGAAAATTAGCATGTGTCAGGCTATGGGTAATATAGGTAAAGTGTTCTGGGTACTGGACAGTTAGAATTTGTTTGCAGAAGTTCCTGTTCCTATAGATATGTTGCCATCTTTTCCTTAGAGTGGATGCTGGAAAGCTTCACTATCACAGGAGGGTACTGGACAGAAGTGGTCTGATAACGATGCAGTCCCACGTCATCCGACTGCCCAGTGGAGCACAGCAGCACTCCATTCTGCTGCTCCTCACTCGCTTCCATGTTGACAGGTATGGTTTAAGGGTCTCCTGGGTACACTTTGACCTTTTACTGTGATGAGGGATTGTTCTGTTGCCACAGAACCATCAAAGTTTCCTGGGATTGACGCTTTCCAATTTATTAACTCCTCTTCCAAATGTCGGAGACTTTAAAACTTGCCTTGGAACTGTAAACAACAGGTTCTTCTAGTGCCTGTCACCTGCCTAAATCAACATAACTCTTCTTTTTGTAGCACTAATCATTCTGTTAATTTTGACTGTTTTCACTTAAATGCATTTCTAGTAGATTTTTTGTTTTGTTTTCCTATCTTGTTTATGATTAGAACTTGTGCTTCTGTGGGTTGCCAGTGAAGTAACAGCTTGGGCTTAGTCATTGTTTGCTCATTGAAGTCTTTTCTTAGAGACAAATTATCTCATGTGCTATTCACAGGAGGAAAAGAAAACTAGAATTCCTAAACTAATCTGAGAACACTTAGCATACTTTCTCTAATGACTGACAGTTTCTAGAGCTACAACTCATGTTTATGAAGTTATATGCATACTTACATGTAAAATAATTCTCTTTTTTGGTTAGGAGGAGCAAATATGATATTCTGATGGAGAAGCTCTCAAGTATGCTAAGTGCTCGTTCAAACCAGATGGATACATTAGGAAACTTGAGGGAAGAATTGGTGAGATGAATTACTCTTTCAGATTCCCACTCAGTAGAATCTAGATGCTGAGTATCAAAGGCACTCATTCATGCTACCTGCTTCTAAAGTTGCACAAAATTCTGGGCTAGGATATCAAAAAAAGGATCGTAAAAACCTACCAGATTGAGCTGCTGGTGGTGTTTGTCATAGGGGAGCAGTTCTGTTCCAACCACAGCCTCAGAAACGTTTTGTCAGTGGATGTCCAGATGCAGTTCTTACTTTTCCACTGCGGCTGTTTGTGTGGATGGCAAAGTTGGAGGGATAACACATCAGGAACATCTCAGGTTGTGCACTCAAAGGCTTTCAAGTTTCTTATGGATATCCTACCCCAAAATAGTGTGTTGTAAGAAGAGGTGGTGTGAATGGCTGTGATACCAGTCAGCAGCAGGTGAACCTTTTGGGCTGCAGTGACTTTTGCCATTTCTCTTTGCATCAGGGCCTTTGTGAGAGAACCTTCAAACGTCTCTATCAGTACATGATGAATGCTGGCCTGGCCAAGGTCGTGTCTGTCCCCTTGCAAGACATAAACCCCAGTGGAGGACCCTACAAGACAAAGAAAGGTGACTGGAACAGTGGCTTTGCTCTCTTTTTGTGTGATTACATTGATGCCATTCTATCTAGGAGCTTCAGATCTTAAATTTAAAGAGGTGTAAGTAAAAAATCTGTCCATGCAATCATGTAGATAAATGTGCTACTAAAGTTAAAGTGCTGCAGTCCACTTGAATTAAGCATTTGTTACAGATTTTTAAGGAATGAATGTCTTCAAGTTTGTTGGATATCAATGTAAGCTGTGGTCTTGGGATCTGATAAGACTGCTCAAGCCAATACAGAGTAGGAACAAAGCAGTCTGCTGACCTTTCAGGTTAAAGTTAAATGACAAGTCAATGAACTTGACAAAAAAATACAAAAAGTTATGTTGAAAAGAAGACTCACTATGAAAGAAGTTAAAAACCTGACCAGTCTTGGTTATAGCTTTCCCTGAGAGTCATGAGAATGCAAAGCTTCTCTGAAAAGTTCCCTATCAAATTATGGAAGTAAGATCTTACAGCACCTGGAATTCACAGAACACAGAATATTCTGAGTTTGAAAGGACCTGCAAGGACTACTGAGCCCAACTCTTAAGTGAATGGCCTATATAGGGGTCATATATACCAGCTATATATATATACTTATATATACCTATATATATATACCTATATATACACCTGTATGTACCAGCTGAGCTGATATCAGGGTTGAGGTAAGTGGGATACCCAAAAACTGTTCTCCAAAAAAGCCACAGTCTGCTGAGGGGTGATTTAATGCATAACCAGCTTTGAATGTCAATTTAATTGGTTCACAAGAACTGCTGATAACTTCCAAACATGTAGTGGAAAGACAAAGAAAAGCAGGACTGCATGAGGAAAGGGAGCAAAAGAAAGCAACTGTTCTCAGAAAAAGATACAGATAAAACTTTCACGGGGAAAAAACTACAAGAAATAATAATGGAAAGTATGAGGAAAGATAGTACCACCATTGGAATTAGTGCAATTCCTAATGGAAATCTAAACCAAATCCCTAATCACAGAAAATCCTAAGAGGCAGATCTGCAAGGTTAAAAAGAAAATAGTTCTGAAAGATAAACAGTGTCTATTTTAGAGATATAATGAACTGTTTGTGAGAAAAAAAAAATCAATCTGATATGAACTAAACATTGCAAATTACATAGTCTTTGTGAATAGGAGTGATCTTAAAGAAGCAAGTGGAAGAGCCAATAAAACCATGAAAAACTCCAGGAGACAAAAAAGAGTTCAGATTACATGGAGTTGGATTAAGGCCCTCAATAAGACAAATTCCTTCAAATCTTTTAAGTCTGGGGAAAGGAGATTCTCTGTAGGGAAAGTATTCTGAACAAAGAGAAGCAGAGGGTAGGTGCAGCATCAAGCATGGCTGAGAGAGACATGACCCACGTCTTTCAGGGGTGTTCCAATGAGCTGCAAACACTTGGAAATAAAACCCAAAAGACTAGACAGCACTCCTAAAGAAACAGTTTACAGGCAGTAGGAAAAACATTTAACTTCCATTTTTGGTATTTACTTAGAAGACAAGAAAATGCAAGTCCACTTATAAACCTGGTGGCAGCCTCCAGGGCAGAGGTGTTTTATGCTCTGTCAGAGATTGGCAGACTAGCAGCTGCATTTATTGCTTTAGTTTGTTGGGAAAAAATGCCACTTGATGAATCTTTCACTTGAATGATAATTCCATCTTACAGATGTAAAAGCTGAAAATCCCCAAAAGTGCCTTAAAAACACTAGGTATTAAAGGAGGATGAATTAATAATAGCTGATTTTCAGCAGAGATCAAGATAGTTTAATCTCTGGAGTTATACAGAAAAGAAGATAGAAATATGTGGGACACACTGAGGATGAAGCCAGAGCATCTGCTATGGGAAGAACATTATTGGCCAGCAGGAGCTAAAGGAAAAGGCATTGGTTTGTTTTGGGGGATTTCTTTCTATGGGGAGGTGTTTTTTTTGTTGTTTTTTCAAATACTGCTTCCAGTGAAAGTTAACAGGCTGTAGAAATACAAAGAAAACTAAGAGGCTTTAGAAATAACAGTGTTTGCAACCCTACCAAAATGTCAGCACTTAAATCCTAAGCAGCATCCTAGGGAAAGGATTCAGCTCAAGGAAAAATAATGGAATCCTGTGGCCTGGAGCACAGTCACATGGTGAAGTGACTATGGGTTAACTTTGTGTCAGCTGGGCTCAAATACATAAACACAAGATAAAATTCATCAGCTGAAACCTTAGTGATTCCAACTAAAGCCTTCACCTGGCCTTTTCACAGCAGGGTGTAGCAGAGGAGCAGGGATGGCTGGAGGTGTTCTCCCCACTGCTGCAGGATGAACTGGCTGCTGCAGCAATTTGCCAAGGTGGCAGTGTCCAGTAACCCAGTTCGAGTTACCCCTGGTGTGAAATGATCCAGCAGGAGCTCAGTGACACTGAGGAGAGCAGGCTCTCAGCTCTCCTGCAGCTGTCTGTCCTCACCCTGCCCTTTACTGGGAGGTCCCAGTGAGTGGAGAGTTACCAGAGCACAGCTGATGGAGAGGAGCATGTTAAGATGTGGAATTAAATCATCTGTAAGAATCTTGTGGCTGGTAGGCAGTGTGTTCTCTACTTGTAAACAGGAATGGGTTTATACCCAGTGAATGATCTCCCAGTCAAATATGTGTTTTGGGGATCAGCACTTAATCCCTCCATTGATTTATTTATGCTGTGGAAGTTTCTGCTACTGGACAGTCCTAGCATTGGCACAGATGTGAAAGGCTTGAAGCACCTCAAAAATTCCCCTGATTGCCAGATTCATACAAAGGGAAAAGCTGTTGCCAACCTTCCCTAGAAATACCCAGCTCTCTTTAGTCGTTTGTTCCCCGTTGCACTGCTACTTCTTCATGTTGCTGAAAGAAAGAAAATTGTTGAAAGCTGTGCACACCCCCTGCACTTTGTCAGGAGTTGTTACTAACACTCATTTTTCACAGGGACCGATGTCATGGTCCGTTGCCTTAAACTGCTGAAGGAATTTCGGAAGAAAATTGAAGATTATCATGATGATGATGAAGAGATCATCACAAAAGTTGTTCAGCCTGTGGATATTGTTTATGAAAGGGATATGCTCACCCAGGCTTATCAGCTAAGTAGGTGATGTAAGACATCTGAAGACTTTTCCCATTATCTCCTTACTCCTTCTAGTATAAAATAAATGTGTGTATTCCAGGTGTTTTTACATTCTGGTTGCTTTTGTGTCAGAAGGTGTCAATTTTTCATAGCAAAATGAGCTTTATGTCCAGGTTAGACTGGAGGTGCTGCCACCTGTTAGCCCTTCCTGGAAGCTTAGCAACTATTCAGTACCACCCAGCAGAAACAGGATGTCGTGATGGGCTGAGAAAAAATGAAGCAAACAGTGTGCCTTATTCTCCTGTCTCTTTTCCTTTCTAAATGGAGAAATGAATATCTAACTGTGGAAAGCTGCCAGGGGAAAAAATCATCCGTGCTTCTAATTTGAAGCTGTCACCTCCATACCTCATTCTGCTGGGCACTGCTTCATGTAAAATTGTGGTTTATGACAGTATTTGGCTGAATATTTTATGTGTCTGTAAAAATGTCTTTAGTTAGTGGGAAATCTTAAATTTAATATTCTGGCATATACTGTTGTTCAGGAAATATTAATGTATGTAGAAAAAAATACATATATAATGCAGTCAGATTATTTCTCTGAGATTTATTTTTGTTTTTGTTTTCCTTTCTGCAACAGTTGAAAGTAGAGGAACCAAAGGTATTTCTCAGGCAGAACTTCGCCTGGCTATGAATGTGGGGAAGCTGGAAGCCAGGATGCTCTGTCGTCTTCTGGACAGGTACAAAGTTGTCAAGGTAAGGCTAAAATAAAATCATTCAGATGCTTATTGAAACTGAAGGTACAGTTTTGGTTACACTGGGAATAACATTGTTAACTTCAACAGAATAACAGAATAACATTGTTAACCTTAACAGCAGAGACTGTAAAATGACAGTGGGAGAGTCCTGGTAAGATTGAAAAGAGAATTAATTCTGTTGAGTAAAAGGTGTGTGAGGCAAGGGTTCAGAACTGGCATTGCAACCTGCTCTAATCAGAGCACTGAAGGAAAGACCCTCTCTGTCCATGTAAAATCATTCATCTACTTGCCATTTGAAAATACCAGGAAATTCTGGAGCAAAACAGTTACTTGTCTAGGACTTATGATGATTGAACTTATTTCCAGATATTTCAATTTTTTTTATTTCACATGACAAATCCAGCTGTCATGCCTTGCATGCACCCAGTGGTCCCTTTCCACAAAGGCAGGATAATTGCCATCTTCCCTCAATGGGGAACCTTTTCAGAAAAATCTTGTCATTCAGTAAAAAGTTCTGTAGAGTTAAAAACAAACTGTATAAACCATTGGAATATCTATACATATTTTCCCCTGTCAGCTTTGAAAATGAAATCTTCCCTTATTGGTTGGTGAAATGTGTGAGTTTGTAGATCCTTGAAAGCTCCTGCTGTAGCAGACAGGGCAGCAGCACTTCCACCAAAGTCCGAGTCACTCAGAGAGCTGCAGAGCCCTTATTTCACAAACATTTTTGTTCTGAAATAATTGATGTCCACTCTGAGTACACACTGTTTGTTCTTCTTCAGACTTTTCTCCACCCCACATACCATAGGAGTTCCTTTCTAGTACACTGGTAATGCAGATTTATTTCTTTTTCAAGCACAGAATTCCTTTTGATTTCTCTGTGTGAAGGTTAGGGACATTTTTGTTACTTACAAAAAATGAATAACGTATTTTCTGATGTGGGGAAATAACACTGAGAACATTTTCCCTCTGTTGATGCTGGAGAATACTGATAGAATGGAGAAGCAAGGTGGCAAAATAACATTCCAACTGTTTCCTTAGGGTTTTATGGAGGATGAAGGTCGGCAAAGGACAACAAAGTACATTTCCTACATTTTTGCAGAGGAGAGTGATTTAAACCGTCAGTTTGAGAGGGAGAAGGCCAGGAGTGAGCAGTTGGCTACAGTTACTTTGGCTGTGGTGCCAGAAGAATCCCCACCTGTGGAAGATGTGTTTCCTGGAGAAGAGGAGATTGTGGCCTCAGAGTCTGACAATGAGGAAGGGAAGGACAGGAAGAAAAGAGGAAAAGGTCAAAAGGCCAATTCTGGTTCTCCACTGAAATCACGTGTCCAAGATGATGTCCATCAGACAACTCCAGCCAAAGGTAACTTGTGGTTTGGAAATCTGGACAACAACCTGCATTTTTCTTATGGATCATATTATTAAAAAACAAATAACATGTTATTAGCTTCCATTATGGGTTTTGGTCATGTATTTATTTTTAAGCCTATTTGATTATTTTCCCTGCTTTCCCCCAAAATTGTTATGGTTTGGAGCACCAAGTGTGGTAAGCTCTGGAGATTCCCAGGGCTGAGGTGTGGCCTCGTGTCTGTGTCCCAGTAGTGTTTGTGCTGCCTCTCCTGACCCCATGCCATGTCTCCCCTTTTCCCTGAGCTCACACACTGTGCTCCTTGGATATTCAGGGCTGGGATGATTTGACTCACAGCCTTACTCACCTGAGTATTTTGTAACAAAACTGTCTTGTCCCCTGAATTTAGTTATCTCAGATTTTTCTTTAGTTATTTGGAACATCTTAGTGTGAGAGCTACCAACCTTTGGGGGACTTATTTTTGAAATATATGGTGAGAGAGTTTTACTTGTTCTTTTTTTTTACCTATTTAAATGTTCCTACAACTTTTCTGATAAACTCCAAAGGAAGTGAGAAGATCTCTGGTTTTCTATGTAGATTATCTTTGGAGTAATACTAAATTCTTATTCTCATTCTGCTTTGAGTCAGAAAAGTCACATTTCTGGCAGAAGTTGAGAATCTTTGAGACAGACACTCTCTGTTCTTCAGCAGTTTGTGGATAAGCCCTTCATGGCTTCCAAGCTGTGAAAAGGTTTCTGTATGGAGAGAATTATTTCATGACAGAGAGTTCACCTTTTTTTAAAACTTTACTTTTAGAGGCTAAATGCAATCTTTCATGGTCAAACCACTGCTTCCAGCAGAGCAGAATATGTGAAAAGTGTAGCAGAATGCTTTTAAGTGCAGCTACCTGGGTGGATGGAGGAATGGCTCTTAGAGAGAAGGCTGAACAGGGAGAGCAGAACAATTACGAGGCTTTTTGCTCTCAAACCAGGCTCAAAGCCAACAGCTGTGAAGTCTCAGCGGAAGAAGCAGCCTTCCCCCCAAATTCTTGAAGATCCTGAGGAGCTCCCAGACAACATTTCAGGGGATAGTTCTACTTTGGGAGCCCTAAAGCAGGAGTCCAGTGTTTCTACCTGTGCTCATCCCATGGATGAAGATGGAGATGGAGATGTGGCCGTGGTGGAGGAAGTCAGACTTGAAGATCCTAAGGTAAGACCACATGTCTTAATATCTTCTTGTTGGTACAGCTGTCTGAGCTAATTTTTGTGCTCTTATAGCAAGACTTCAAACTAGAGTTTTTGTATTTATTTATCAAATTGTTTGGGTTTTTTTTTTTTAATTGATTTCAAAATACATTCGTGTGTTGGATGCACGGCATTGTAGGTGTAGGTGAAAATTTTTCCAGGAGATAGGAGGGTAGATGTCCAAAATACAGTTCTGGGTTAGTTCCTTAGTGCTCTCCAAATTCTGTGTTGACTGAATGCATGTCATAGCTTAATGCAGCACACAAGTGCTGCTTATGATGCACTGCCTGCCTTCCGGGGCAGGGGAGATAAGAGACAATCTTCATCTGGGTAGTTTGTTGTAAATAAATCCATCCAAAGTGGGAATTGCTCTGCTGCTGCTGTGTGAGGAGCCCCCATTGGGCTGCAGACAGTGGCTGGTTGATGTCCCACGTGGATGTGCTGTGCTGTCCCCAGAAGCCCTGTGGCCACAGGAAGGAGAAGCGTTCCAAGGCTGCGGCAGTGGAGAGGCCCCACGAGACCTACCGGCTGCTGAAGCGCCGCAACCTCATCGTGGAGGCCGTGCGGAACCTGCGCCTCATCGAGAGCCTCTTCACGTGAGCACAGCACCACGGGGGGGCTGGGAGCACTGGGGGCTTCTTCCTGCCTGCCTTTGCTTGTCCCTGCTGGCACCACTGCTGTAAGGATGGAGAGGGTGGCACAGGGAGGGTGTGTGTGTCTTAGTTTGGAAAGACAGGTGTCTGCCAGGGGAATGCCGGAGCTTCCTGTGGAATGGAGAATGTCAACACCCTCCCTCTGAATTATTAGAATTTTGAAATTAAGGGGCTTTCAGGCAAAGATATGGGAATAGGAATAACAGTTCTTTATTAGGAATATAAAAAAAATGTAGTAGTACAAAAAAGCAAAAGAACAAAAAAAGAGAAAAAACACTGATGAAGTCAGAACACGACCTGACACCCTGTTGGTCAGGGTGTTGGGAGCAGTTCAATTAAATCCTTCTGGAGTGACAGATGTGGTTCTGTTGGAGCAGAGATGATCCTGTAGAAGGGTGGAGTTTTCCTCTGAAGATCCAGTCTTCCTCTGGCAGTCCAGTGCAAACAGGCTGTGCTGGTGTTCTGAATCCCAGGTTTGATCCAGGTAGGAATGCTGGGCTCCTCCCCCTGGGTGGAGCATCTCCCCATGGGATGATGGAATTGTATCAGCCATGTGTGAGCCTCGATGGCCCATGAACAGCAGATATCCCCTGCAGGGAGGATGGGCTTTGGAAGAGATAAAGAAACACTGCCCCAGCTGGATTTAACAGCTGCCCATTAACAGAAAGACACCTGCCCACTCCCCCTGGAGCCATGAGGAAAGAAACACCGCCCCAGCCAGTTTCAACAGATGGGAATAGAATACATCTTGCATTGAACACAAGACAGTGTGGGGGGTTGAATCTTAATTAGCTGTTTGGAAGCAGCAATAGTTCCATGCAGATAATTACACAAGAGTGCTTTCATTCATTGTATATCTCATAAATACAGATCAAAGAACTTACTTATCCATTCACAGTATGCCAGACTTGGACCCACATTGTGAGGTACAGCACTTCTCTGCTGCAGCATTCTTGCATCTGCATCAGTTTTATCTCTGCATGGTTTCAGAACTTGTACATGTGTTATTCTGTGTGGACTGAAGAGACTCAGGTCTTCATGTCACACATCATTGGTCACTGGCATCCTAGCAGGGCCCTCAAAGTTTGCTTTTCAGTGAAGTTGTATGTGGTATGGCTATATGTCTTCTCCTGACACCTTATCTGAGCTGGAGATATTTCCCTAAATGTTACAATGTCTTTCAGCCCTTTAAGATTCCACCTCCAAAAAGAGATGGAAGTTTCAGTGCTCTGCTGGATCCTAAATTGTCACAAATAGGATTGCACCATCCATCTTCTGTGTCAGCAAAGATCCTGGCATGTCAGTATACCCAGGGCTGCTTGCTGTAGGAATTTAGTCAGAAATCATGGCCTTACTCTCCTCTGGTCTGAGAATTTTGAAACCTTCTGTCACCTTGTTTAATTGCAGAGTATTATAAAATTAGAGCCTCATCTGGCACCAGCCTCATCAGTGATTGATTGAGTCACATCCAAGCTCAGGCTTGGAAGATATTTGAGGTCTCTGCTGTCCCTTCAGTTCTGCCAACAGGTTCCTCACAGGTTCCTCAGAATTAGTGGAAGTTCTGTCCCTCCCCAGTCTCTGCCAAGAAAATTTATTGATGTTTGCCTTCCATTTGTTAATTACCAGGATGTGGTAATCTTTTGGGACAGTTGAAGTCCATGTGTACATTCAGTTATTGCTCCATTTCCTTATTATCTTCCAGATCTTTTTCAGAATTGATTCCCCAGGACTGAAAGAGCCCAGAATTAGGGCCTGGGACATTTGTGGGAAAGTGCATGGGAAGAGGCATGGGGAGAGTCAGGTGTGAGCACACCCCTGCCAACTGTGGCAAGGGAAGAGGGGAGAAAGGGAACTGGCTTCACGTGGTGGGATATGTGTGTCTGTATCTATATTGTGGATGCAAGAGTCATTTCTGTGCACTGAAACCACTGAATAAACCCTTTCTGCCTCAAGCTGAACTGAGCTCACAAACTGCAAGAACTGGCTGGGTTTGTTAAATCACCACCTAAAAAAGCTGTAAGTTCTCCTGACCTTAGGGAGCCTGCACTGGTAATTGCACGGTAGCCATGCACTGGAGAATCAGGCATTGAGAATTTGCTGTTGTCAGAACAGGAGTTCTCCCCTAACAAGGAAAAGCTTGAGTAGAAGGAAAATAGAGCTGAAATGTAAAACAAAGTTCCCAGTTGTCTCCAGCAAAAGGGAATAGGGAGCAGGGACTGTTAGAAATAGGGAAAGAAATGGCCATTCACCCCACGTCCTCTGACAAACCACTCAGGCAGTTTGGAGCATTGCTGGCCTTAAAATGCAAGGTATCTTTGGCATCTTTTAGACTTCAGAAGATGGTCATGGATCAAGAGAAGCAAGAAGGTGTCTCCACCAAGTGCTGCAAGAAGTCCATCGTGCGGCTGGTGCAGAGGCTGGCGCGGGACGGGCTCCTCAGGCTCTACCGCACCACGGTCATCCAGGATGGCATCAGCAAAAAGGTGACAGCACAGGCACAGCCTGCAGCTCATTGCTCACAGTGCCCTGGGCCTGTTTACTGGAATGCATGGCTGATTTCGCTCCTTGTAGCAGAACCTACAATGGAGCTACCCAGAAGCTTCATGTCAAACTGAACTAGTGTGAGAACCAGATCACTGCTTTCCATTATTGGGCTGCAGATAACTGAGATCAAGGAATAAAAAGAGATCAGTCTCTGAATCTCCCTTCTGAGAGGTTCTCCTGCTTATCAGTTCTGTGCTTCATGGTTCTCTCCTTGCACTGCCTGGCTGCACCAAAAATCTGTTCAACCCCCTTTTGAAAGCCAGGAGTGTATGAAAAATCCTAAGTGAGCTTCTGAGTTGAAATTTGTAGAATGTGATTTTTTTATTTTAAAACAAAAATCCAGTGTTAGTGAGGTTTTTGGAAGTCAGATGTCTGTGGTTGTAGAGCTGAGATTTGTCACTTACTCTAGTGTGAAATGCTCATAAGCAGAGAATTGAATCCACTGAAAATTACCTGCTGCATATTTGGTGTAGAGCACATATGAAATCTTAGCAATCTGAATTGTGTATGTGCTTTCAGCAGCAATATGTGTTAACTTGGCCTTACACCTAATGAACTCTGACTTTTCATTTATCCCTCTCAACCTAATATTCACAAGTCAAAGTATTTGTTTCTCAAATATTTCAGCTTTTAAAAACCCAAACCCCAAGGTTTGTAGAAGTTTATTGGTATGAAGACCATGTACTTTGACCTTGTTTAATACAAAGTAGCGACAGGAGTTTTCATCCAAAAGTGTTGATGTTCTGTGAATTATTAAAACCATTTTAGGATTCATCCATTGTGGCTACTGCTAATTCACTGTTAATCTCAGATAATTTATGAAGTTGATTAAGAGCCAGTATCTCCTTAAACACCTTTTGTTTGTGTTGTGCTGCTGTGAGCAGGTGGAGTTTGTTGTGCACCCCTCAGTGAGTCCCAGTGATCCCCTGGTGAAAAGCGCCATCGAGCAGGTGCGGTTCCGCATTTCCAACTCCAGCACTGCAAATAGGCAAGTCATCTCTGCCTGGGGTGGCCTGGGGGGACTTGGCTCATCTAGGGGGTGCAAAAATATGCAGGGGAAATAAACACAAGGTAGGCAGAAAAACCCAAACACACAACCTCTTCTTTAGCAAAAAGAGAAATGGAAGCACAAAGCTGAGGCGACGTGCTGATATCTCCTGAAGTCAGGGAAGAACAGGAATTGAACTCTGCAGATTTTGTACCTAAGTGCTGTGTGGTTTTATTACAGGATTAAACCCCCCCAGACACCAACAGGCCAGGACCATGGTGAGGAAGAAAACCAGGGGCAAGAGGCAGTTCCTGATTCAGGAAAAATGCAAGATAGCTCATGTAAAGCTGATAATAGTCGGGCAGGAAAAACTGATGAAAAAATGGGCGTAACACAGCTAAGGAACTATCACCCTGTTACAGGTACAGCCATCTTTGGGGTTTCTGTCATCCTTCACCTTCCCAATTATTACTAATAATAATTTTCAGATGTCTCTTAAGATACAAGGAGGTTTTTTCTTGTCCTGTAGAAATAAAACTTGATTTTTATTATACCAATCTCACTATCCAATGTTTTCTTAGCTGCTTATGTTTTTTACAATTATGAACTGGAGCATTTGTATTTACTACTACTTCTTTACTATTTGTAACTTACATTTACTTTCAGCTGCCCATCTTTCCTTCCAGTTTCCTTCACATTAGTTTTGCATGGGGAGATGTTTCTCTTACTCTAATCCTCTTTTTATTTCTATTTGGTCTTTATTCTTCCCTCCCAGTACCAGGACTTGGACGTTCTCTTGGCTTTCTTCCCAAAATGCCCCGTTTAAGAATGGTCCACATGTTCCTCTGGTACTTAGTTTATGGACACCCTTTAAATGAAACACGGCAAAAAGGAGGTAGCGATGGTGAGAAAACACAAGGGCTGGATGAGAATGCAGCTGTAATTGAGGCACAACCAGATGGGACCTTAGAAATTGTGACAACTGTGGTGAATCCTGAGACCTCGGCACAGGAGACTGAAGTGGATCTGTCTAATCAAACAGGTAAGAAGTGGCACATCCTGACTTTACTACAGACCTTACCACGGTTCAACACTGAAAAATAGATAAAAATCTACTTCAGAAAGGTTTGAAAATCAAGAGTTTAGAGAATTTTCAGGTCGTTTTAGATTTTCAGACTGCCAGTTGTGTTGTGCTTGAGCACTGACAGTGAGAACCTTGGTGTGAGTGTTGGGTTTGGTGTGTCTGAGGCACTGCTCTCGTTCCCAGTGTACGTGGACGACTCGTCGTGGATGCGCTACATCCCTCCCCTCCCTGTGCACAGGGAGTTTGGCTTTGGCTGGGCTCTGGTCAGTGACATCCTCCTCTGCTTGCCTCTCTCAGTCTTTGTTCAGATTGTACAAGTCAGCTACAAGGTACAGTGCTCTTTTGTTTTCTTCAAAGTCTGATGATGTCAGCTGTAGCTATAGGCTGGAACAAATATCCCCTTAATCTGTTTTAGCAAAACTAGACCCTGGAGAGGAGAGGAGACACTTCAGTCTTTTACAGAAAAAGTAGTTGCTTTCACAGACTCACAGGAAAAAAAAAAAGTATAGCCCTGTAATACTGCAAAGTCTTAAGCTACTGTTTTGCCAAGAGCTTTTTATAATCTCACTGAATCATCTGCCTCATTGATTAACAAGAATAATGTTTAAGCATTTTACAAAAGCAGTAAGGTTTGCTTAGAAAATATTTTAGTAGGCAATTCTGGTAGCAAAGCTTTATACTTGAGGGGATGGTTACGTTTTGCATTTTGATTAACTTCGAAAATAATTCTAGGTGGAAGGTCTGGAAGATCTTTTAAATGATCCACTAAAAAAGCACACTCTGATCAGATGTCTTCCAAGGGCAGTCCGACAGCAGCTCCTCTACAAAAGGTAAATGGTTGAGTCAAAATAAGTGGCTCTAGAGAGGAACCAGCAGTTGCTGATTGTTTTCTCAGTTATTTCCTGTTTGTGTCACAGAGAACTGTGGCACTTAAGACAGGGATCATCAATCCTCAAGGGATAGTGAGGCAAACTGTATTTTTCTCTCGCAAATAGAAGGTAAGAAGAAACTAATAAACAATATTCATGTATCCTGTCAGGCAGTGCTTGAGACCTGGGAGGTTCTGTCCTTCATAACTCATCAGCAGGATGTTGCTTCTGTATAAAACACACTCCTCACTGCTGCTAAATTCAGAATTTAATAGGGTCTAAGTGTTGCTGTCCTTCATAAATCTTTCCAGAGGTGCCACATCTCCCAGCTCGTGCCTCTCACACATTCAGTTTCTCCTTATACTCTCCATGGCATGTCTGCCATGATTTGCCATTTCTCTTCCAAGAGATTCAAAACTTGAGATTGGACTGAAGAAAGGAAAGTGATTTGAATGTGTGGAATCAAGAGCACCATGTTAGTTTTCCCCAAAAAATCACTGCTGACAATTTGTGAATGATTGGAGGTTTATATGACATTTTCCAAACCTGCAGAGGTGTCTTTGGTGAGGGAACAGGGCTGGGCAGTATCAGCAGCCAAGGCTCTTGGGGAGCCCAGGTTTGCAATTCCAAACCTATTGCTATATCTTAGAAATTAGAAACTGGATTGGTGGCATTTTCTGAAATCTGCAGGCTCGATCTGATGGGTTGATGCAAAACAATGTGACACATAACCAAGCTGTCTCTTCAGCCTCCGTTCACTAGAACTTCTAACTGAGCCAAATTTCTGGGTTTGATCTTTCTGACCCCCAGAAAAAACTCCTGCCAAAATCCAACTCCTATTCAACTGCATTTAATTAGATCTTAGTGAAGTTAAATGTGGGCAAAGCTGATTTTTTACTAACTGTCTCAGAAACTAAATCTTGCAGGAGGTTCCTGCAACTGCCAAAATTTTGCCATAGATGTAGGTATGCAGAATGGAAAATGCTGCACTTCTGGCTCTGCCAAAGCTTTGAGCAACTGAAAGCAGTTTCTTGGAGCAGTAATTTTAAACAACCTGAACTCCAAGAATCTTTGCCCAGTTCTTCATACATACACATAGAAAGGTCTGTATTTAGCAGTCATGTTTTCTTACTCCTGTCTTCTTTACATAACACGAAATTGTCTGCAGATCTGCTGTTGACCATAGTTAATTCATTTTTACATATGTTATTTCTGACTAATTTTCTTTTTTGCTAGCAAAATTTTGCTTAGCATTTGGCTAAAATACTGGGTTTGTGCTTTTAAGAAAGGAAATTTGGGCCCTTGGGGTATTACATGTTTTCCATAGGCTGATAATTCAAGCAAAAATAGCACTTCAGAAGTTTTGTAACTTGGTGGTTTGCTGAAAGCTCAGGTTGCTGCATGAAAATGTTGGATTTTCTGGTATCACTTTTCTGTTTTTATGAGTGCTAACTGTAACACTCCTACCATTGCTACAGGAGGTACATCTTCTCAGTGGTAGAAAACCTTCAGAGGTTATGTTACATGGGGCTGCTGCAGTTTGGCCCAACAGAGAAGTTTCAAGACAAAGACCAGGTAATTAAAAAAAAATTAAAAGGTAATTAGTCTTAATGAATTTTTCAAGATCTGGGGTTCATAATTACGTTTAATGAAGTACTGATGTTTCAGATGTATGTGCAAACCTTCAGACCCAAGTCTCCCTGGAAGTTGTGCAGATAATTTTTCACCTCTCTCTCTGGAAGGTAGCTACTGAAATGTATAATGCTGAACACTGCACACAATAATGATCCAGGAGGTCCCAGACTGGCAAGACTTAATGAAAAATGAGTGTGACACATTCTTTTCCATCAAGGTGTTAAGCTTAGATGTCTGATAAGAATAAAGGCACTGATCAGAGTAAAATTATGAGATTCATATGCATCTTTTTAGCTAGAAAGCAAAGGAGAAAGCAGACCAGACTTTATGAGGATAAGAAAGGTCATTGGGCTCCCAAACACATCAATGCAAATCCTGAGTGAGGACTTGCAGGAAATAGCCACTCTCTGGAAATCTGGAATATTTTTGTGCACACAGGAGAAAATAAACTGTTCTAAATCTAGAAAGGAAATTCCTGCATTGCTGTCAAGGGAATTTGGGACTACAGTGCAATAGTGTGGGAATGATGTGGCCTCTGTCAGAGCAGTGGCTAAAAACAGCAAAGCCAGAAACTGTCCAGTCCTAACCTAGCTGTGTCCTGCAGATGAGGCAGGATGTTTCAGTGGTGTTTACAGCCTGGGCTGTGCTGTGTGTGGCAGGTGTTTGTGTACATGAAGAGGAACGCTGTGATTGTGGACACCACCATCTGTGACCTGCACTACAACCTGGCGCAGAGCAGCCGCCCCTTCGAGCGGCGCTGCTACATCCTCAACACCCTGCAGGACGTGGAGAACTTCTGGTTTGATCTGCAGTGTGTCTGCCTGAACACACCCCTGGGTATGGCACAGTTGGACCTCCTGAGCAGCCTCACTGCCCCTTCTGGGCACACCATTGCAGGGGGGAAATGGACCACTGGATAACAGAACCAATATGATTCCAGCAGAAGCCGTTTATTGTTTACATTACATGGCAGATATAGAGTCTAGGTCTGCTGTCCATGTGCGCACACATCTCTGGGTTGGCCAAGCTGCTTCTTCATGAGCAGGCACACATCCTTCAGGACATCTAATTGGTCAAGTGTCCACCCTTACATTGTGCTTCCCCCATCTGGAGTTTACATTTTTTGCAGACGTTTTCTCAGGTTCTCTTCTTATTTTTGATCCTATTGTTTTCTCAGTAACCTTGATGAATTCCTGAGAGCTCTGACAAGAAAACTGCAGGTGGTTTGATAACATTACTCAAAACCGGTTTGGCTGGTGCATCAGAATGGCCTGTTATGCAGATACATTGCTACACACTATAATTCCTCTTGCCTTCCTAAAACTTAAGCTGGGCTCTATTTTTTCACTTCTACTGTTTTGGAATGTTGTCCTGTGCATCACAAAAAAAACCCATTGGGAGCGGTGTCCATGTAATTGTGTGAAGTTGTGATGCACTTTGAGTTCATGGCAAAGCATTGTTGCCCTGTTGGAAGTATCAAAGTTGACAGTAGCCCTTGTCTGTGAGAAGCAGGCATATTGTATTGAGAAGGGGTAAAAATGGCAGTACTGTGTGGGAGCAGTAGTTTGCCAGAGCAGGGTGGATTGAAGATAGGTTGGATTCTGAGTTGTCATGCTGAGAGTGAAACCCCTTTGTCTGTGCAGGAGTCGTCCGCTGTCCTCGGATAAAGAGGAGCAGCCTTGCAGGGGAGGAGAGTGCCCTGGATGTGGAAAAGGAGCAGGAGTCAGCAGTGAACAAACACAACCTGGAGCGAAAGTGTGCCATGCTGGAATACACCACGTAGGTCACCTGGGCCCCTGAGAGCTGCCTGAGCAGGGCAGGCAAGAAAAACTGGTCAAGTGTCGAGGATGTTACTCAGTAGCAAAAGCACTTGAGGCTCCAGCATCTTAGCTGGGTGTTCTGTGGAGTTTAGAGGTGAACTGGGTCAAAGGGGATGGAGTTCTGTTTTGTGTTCCAAATAACTTGACTGCCAAGCAGATTGTTGTGCTGGAGGGATGGGATAAACAGATTGGGATTCCCTTCCAGAGCAGTACAGATGCACAGGACATCTGTACTGTTGCAAGAGGCCTGAGGACAGCAAAATTGGGAGGGAGGGAGGGAGGGAGGGAATGCTTCCCAAGTACAGTGAATGCCAGGAATAACAAATGTAAATGTTCTCTGTTCCTATGCTTTACATCATGGTATCTCAAGTAGCTTCAGCAGCTCCCCAGTGCCACATTCTGAATCCTGTCCCTTTGTGCTCCACTTGACTGTAATTGAATCCAGATTAATTTCTAATGTGCATTGTGATCTGGAGGTGATCTCTGGAGCATTTAATCTTCTACCTAATCACACCCAGAATACCTGGGAGGGCTGCATGCTCACAACCTGTGACAGCCATGCAGAACCCCAGCTAAATTTTTTATATTGTGTTGTGCACTGTGGTTTAGCTCTGTCAATATTCTATTCTGTTTCAATAAACAGTTTGTTTAAAAGTATTTTCAGTTAGTTCTGTGTTGCAGGTAGATGTATCAAGTTATGTTAAAAAAAAATAATGGGGTTGAGGGACCCAGTTCCGCTGATCTTGCTTGAACTTCTGCATATGGTCTCTCTGTGTGTCAGTAAATCTTTTAAATTGGATAACTGGTGTTTACTTGCAGTTAGGCTGGGGATGAATGTGACATCTTTAGGAAAGAAACAGTTTGGGGATGTAATTGATGGTGTAATATTACCCCCTGAACTGGGAGGGCAAGGGGAGAGTTCTGCACATTGCACACACACCAGTTAAGAGCACTGGGAAGGAATCTGTACAAAGTAATTCCTGTGGGTTTTGTTCCTCTTGCTGGTAGAGGCAGCAGAGAGGTGGTTGATGATGGATCCATCCCTGGAGATGGGCTGGGAGCTGCAGGTCTGGATTCCAGCTTTTATGGACATCTGAAACGCAATTGGATCTGGACAAGCTACATCATCAACAAGACCAGGAAGGTGGGTTTTTTAAAATTTATACACTCTAGTGACTTCTCCAGATTTTAACATTCTTAAGGTTGAGGTAGTGAGACCAAATTCTTACTGTTTGCATGCAGTGAGTGCCAGATGTTCACAAATCTTGGTGCTGAAGTCAGTGAAAGAATTGGACATAAATTGTATTTGAAAACTGAATTTGACAACGGATTTGTTAGTACATTCAACCAAAGGAGAAATCCTTCAATGAACAAGCAGTTCACACTGCTCAGTGGTTCCTCTTGCCTCTCTGGAATGTAGAAGTTGTCAGACAAAAAGCAAAACATCCAAAACAAGGAAATACACAAGGGGAAAAAAAATAGGGAGCACAACAGATGCAAATCAGAATTCTGGCTAATGTCCTGTCTCTGATGAAAGTGTGTAAGAGCAAGGGATATTTCCTCAGAATGCTCTCCCAGCTGTCTGCAGTTTTGGCTCAGGGCCATTCAAAATCTGGGGCTGTTTCAAAGCAGTAATAGCTTTTTTCTTTTAGCATTAATTTGTCTGGGTTTTGAGCATGTATATGTCTGTACTATCCTCGGCCTCCTGTGGCAAAGTGTTTCAAATTCCTGCTATGTGCCACCACTTCCTTTTGATGCCTTAAGCTCCTCAGTAATTGAAGAACTAAGGGAAGCTGTGAAAAATACATTTTTCGTTATCCTTACTGTTTCACTGGATTTTTGTAAACATCTCTCATGTCTCTCATATTGGTCTCCTTTTTTTAAGACTGACATCTACTATTCCCAGCATGGAACTGTCCAGTCTTTTATCATTCTCTTTGCCTTTATTTTAACCCATGATGGTTCTACCTGTCCTTCTTAAGGTGGAAATACAATCTGAGAGTGCTTTAAGGTTGTGGCCAAGCACAGATTTTTACAGCTGCTTAATGTTCTTTACTTCCCTAAGAATCCCATCCATTTCCTTTGCTTTTTCACCATCACCAGGCACTGAGCAGGAACTTTCACAGAACTGCCTATAATTACTCTTCCCTCAGCACTGCACAAGTCAGAGCCTAGCAGTGGATGTAAAATTAGAGTTGCTAATTTATTTCCCTCAGGCAGGATCATTTCACTCTTAATTCTGTCTGCTGTTCAGTCCCCTCACTGTTGAGCAGTAACACAACCTCCAGCAGCTCTTTGGTCTCTGCTTTCCTCTCCACATCTTGAGACCAACTTCTGCCCCCAGTGAACTCCACACATGAGAAATGGTTTTAGCAGAGAATGGCAGAACATCCAATACATTACAGTTGGTTCAGGCTCTGATTTAGGATGGGCAGAATGTGCTATAGGAGGCATTTACTCAGTGTTTGTGTTTCCATTTTGGTTTTGTACTTTTCAGGAGTTCCTTTGGAATGTAAAATGCTTTGGAAAAATGCTGTTTTACAGCAAACCCTGCTCAGCCTCTGTAACAATGAAAGAATCCAGCATTTCTTTTCCAGTAATTACTGCTTTTAAACTTGAGGAGATTTCTAACCTTCACAGTCTAGTGGTCATTCCAGTGTGATTTAAGAAAAGCTCTGGAGCCATTCTAATGTGTGGTAGCAATAATACAAATGAGTTCTTTCTTATTGCCAGGGATCTTTTCCTTTAAACTGAAAATTTATTTCTGACACTACTCAGATTGTAAAAGCAGATTGTTGTTAAAACCAGTGCACCCTTTTTGCATGTCACATTTTTTAAAGCTGTGTTGTCTTAGGAAAATACAGTTCCTGAAAATGGACTGACAGCAAGACTCCAAACCTTCCTCACCAAACACCCCCTGCCGCTCAGCACTGGAGGTAAGGCCTGAGACTGTGCCACAGCTCCTCCTGCCTTTGTCAAACCAGCATGAAGGGTGTGGATTGTTCTTGTCTCCTTCCAGTAATCTGGGATGCTCCTGGGGTAGTAAAACAGATAAATGATTTCATTCCCTATTACTGGCTATATGGAACAATAATTTTTTATCTAGTATTGATGACATGCGTTGGTCCTGTCTCCTTACAATGATCTAGGATACTTCTGGGGCTGTAAAACAGATGTGTGAATAACTTCTTATAAAACAACAATTTCTTTCCTTTGTAATTTCTGATGTGCAGTTTGCAGAAAGTCTAGAGGGGCCAATGTTTTGTAGCACTGTTATCCAGCCTAATGTTTGAGCTAAGGAGGAGAAAATGCTGCAGGTCGAATGTAAAACCTCAGCTCTGTTCCCTTGTGCTTGTGCACTGTAAAGTAGACTTAATTACTTGATGAGTCCTCATTAATGTAAAAATTTGTTCTATGAGCTGCTGAGAAGGGGCATGAAATGACAAGACTAACAAAGGCAGTTCTGAGAGGGCATTTGTCTTTTAATTTACTGAAATTTGTCATTTGGTCTTTATACCTTAACTTTAACATACCTTTATATCTTGACATTGTAGAATGTCATTGCTGTAAAGCTCCACTGCTGTAAGTATGTCTCATTTTAGGTAACAAAATTAATATTTTGGGAGAAACAAAGGTAGGATCAGAGTCACTTTTCCAGAAAGAGGAATGTATTGAAATAACTAAAGAACCAACCCAGGATCGAACAAAACGAGTGAGAGGTGGAAAAAGCCAAAAGAGGAAGAGGCTTAGGAAAGATGTTGGAAAGAAGGCAAAGAAGAAAAAGAAAGGTAAGAAACAGGAAAAAGCAGCGTTCTTTACTATGCCTAGGCCTGCAGGAAGCTGCTTTGGAAAAGAGGGTGTGGGACAGGACAGCTTTGTGGCCATGTCAGTGAGGAGGCTCAGGTGTCCTGGGGAGAAGCAGGAGCACGTTATGCCCATGAGCCATGTGTGAGCCATGGCTGCACAGGCTGGAGCAATTCTCATGGAGTCTGTGCAGCTCTCTGCAATCCATTATCAGCTCTTGATAGCTGGCTTAAAGATTCCTCATGCAATGATGCACTAGGTTGCCAATTTGCCAATTAAAGTGTTCGTTTTCTCCTGCCTGGGAGAGCTATTGCTGCTTTTCACTTTTAGACTGCAGCTTCCTTCCCTGCTCGTCTCTCATTCTTACAAACTTGAACTGGTGCTGAGCCTGTGATAGAAGCTTGAGTTAATCAGAATATGAAGTGCTGAGATCAATGTCTTTTTTTGTTTGCCTGGCTGTGTCAGAAGAGGATTCTGCAGACAAAAGCAAACGGCTGCGCTACCACGACAAGGCTGACCAGAGCGCCCTGCTGAGGATGACGCGGCTGCGCGTGACGTGGACGGTGCAGGAGGACAGCCTGCTCATGCTCTGCAGGATTGCCAGCCACGTGCTCAATGCCAAGGTGCTGAGCACACCCAGGCCACGGGGCTGCTGGGTGCTGCACACACATTTCAGCAGGCAGGACCTCCTCCTGCTCTCAGCGTGTGTAAGCACAGACAGTGAGGTTTAACTGCAGGCACTCATGTTCCTCCCACAGGTGAAGGGGCCCTTTGTGCCCTGGCAGGTGGTGAGGGACCTCATGCACTCCAGCTTCGAGGAGTCCCTGGATAAAACCTCCCACTCCGTGGGACGCAGAGCCCGCTACATCGTCAGAAACCCACAGACCTACCTCAATTACAAGTGAGAACTTTTCTGTGTTCTAGATACAGGCTAAATCCTCCTGAAGGGACATTGTCCTCCTACATATTTCTTTTGTTTCATGGCGCTTAAATATTTCATCTTGTTTACACCCTGCTGCTGTCAGATGTGTTTGGAACTGGGAAAATTTCGGCTCTGAGCAACACCTTCAATTGTATCTCTTGCAGAGTTTGCCTTGCTGAGGTTTACCAAGATAAAGCCCTTATTGATGATTTCATGAATAGAGAAAATAATTATGAAGATCCACAGGTAGGAGGGAAGTATTCCAAAAATTCATAGGGTACTTTATGCTGTTTGGATTACTGAGTACTTCCACTGTGATTTCATGTATTTTCTCTCCCTTGAACTTTTAGCTATTTTAAAAATGGCATCATTGTAAAAATGCAGCATCATTGCTGGTTTGGGAGTAAAGCGGACACAGGGCAGCTTTCCAAAGGCACATAAATAGCCCCCTGTGCAACAACCATTGTGTTTTCAATGTGCTTGTTTATCAACATCCGTGACTAAACATCTCTATCTGCTGATTCTTTTTTTATCCTTTCAGCCACGTTGTTATCTGAGCAAGAAAGCGTTTTTGCTCTGTAATTTATAATTTTTTGTTCCAGTTGTGTGTTGAAATATCACCTTAACTTCTGTGGATAAGTGCAGGAACACAAGCAAATCTTATAATACTTAATTTGAGCAACCAAAAGATTTTATTTCTTTTTTTTTTCCATTTAAATGAACCATAATTTCAAATTGAAAAGTTGTTTACACTTTCAGTGCAAACAATTTCATTTTGACTCTCAGAATTTTTTCAGAACTGGGACAGTGTCACAGCAAGGTGATTTTTATCCAGGAATGACAATTCATACCATTGTCAGAAAAGCCCATCAGTTCTGTCATTAGATTCCTGTTGCTTAAAGGAAGAGCAGTTGTTCATTGATGAGACATCACTGAAATAAATGTCTGTCCCCATTCCCAATGTCTGTCTTTGGAAGGAAATAAAAACTTGTTTCCAGAGAACACTCCTCTGATGTAACAGGTGTTCTCCAAGCCATGACTGTGCAAACAGACTTCATGGAGAACATGGAAAAGCCTGCAGGGCTTGAGCAGAAGCTTAAACATAGCTCTAGCAAGAGATCTTGCTGTTAATTCAGGAAATTGTCTTAGAACATATGTTCATGGTGCTTGGCTTGTAGCTGTGAGCTGATTACAGATGGAACCTGCAACTGTTGACTGAATCAGCAAACACAAACTGCACAAGCTTTTCCCTGCCTTGCCTTGGCTGTTGGACTGCTTCTGACTTCAGAATTCAGCTAGTGCTACAAGAATTTTCATGCACACTTTAAAAGTAGAGGGGTTTTCCCCACTCTCAGAAATTGAGGTTGATGACATTTCTGTCTCCTCTTTTCGAAGGTTTGTGCAAAGGAATTTAAAGAGTTTGTGGAAAGACTGAAGGAGAAATTCAGTTCGACCCTGGGGAATCCCAAACTGGAGATTCCTGACACTCTGGAGGAACTCTTTTCCAGGTATTTTAGTCATGGTGCTCTTGGCTCTGCACATGGGGTGAGGCAGTGAAAGGGGACAGCAATTCAGAGCAGGTCTCTTCTCTGGGCATGATTTACACCCTCTGTGCTTGTACCCTTAACAAGAAAAGAAGTTTTACTAAGTACAACCAGCAGTGTTTCTTTCATATCCACACTTCCTAAATACATGTAAGTGATTTTCAGTTATTTGCACAATTTTGCTGATTTCAAACCATTCTTATTACTAAATAAGACTTTTAAACCAGAAATTCACTACAGCAGATTTTCCTAAATTGTCAAGTCCTCAACCTTGCTGTTAGAGATGTTGCTACTCATGTGTAACTTTTCATTGCAATAGAAATCTAGCATTTTCCAGATTAACTGGCCCCATTTTCTATCACAATTTGTAGCTGGTTGCTCAGCTGAATCATCTCAGTGCTGCTAAAAGTATTGATAAGGAAGAGCACTCAGCCCTGTACAGCATTCTCCAGCTCCAGGTTGTTAAGCTTTTTCATGATGATTAACACTTGAAAAGCAATGTGGAAAAATCGTGTCTCAGACCATTTAATGATAATAAATTTAGCACCTCTGTAATTTTTCTTATTTTGGGACGAGCTGTGCATTACAGCAAAAGTGCTGCTGATGGTAACTGGAAGTCCAAAACCTCAATAAAATGACAAATCCTTTCAGTGCTGGAACTGTCTCCTGCCATTGTTTTATCCCCTTGTCAACAGATATTTGAGTGGAGATGGATCAGGACAGTTCTTTTCCTGTCTGACCCTTGTGCTGAGGGCTGCTGGAGCAGACAGTCCCCTGGGCTGGCCCAGCACTTGCCTCGTTAGCAGTTGTGCTCATCAGCCTTTGGGCTTCATGGCTGATGCAAAATCACAGAAAATCTGGTTCCAGTGTTCTCCTTTCCCTTCCCTTAACTAGATTTCGAGTGCTGGCAATCGGAGAAGACACAAATCAAGGCACAAAAGAAGATAATCTCAGCAGGTGAGTAGCACTAGCACCATTTTCCTCATTAGGACCAGGCCACATCAGCCCCCCCTGTCTGTGGAAGTCCTATAAAGAGTGTCCTAATTCAGTGTTTTTATCTGTTTGCTGCAGAGTATGAATTTATTAACAGAAAAATACTTTGACAAGACTGTAGGGACCTCTGGCATATATTTGGTAGATAAAATGATGACAGAGATGACCTCAAAATTATATTATCACTGGGACAACAGTGTTGTTGTCTACGTGGGTGTTGTATCTTTAGAGGAGATGTTATCAGGGAGGACTTTGTGTCAGATTATCTGGACTGATCCAAAAATTTGGGGTGGAAGGTGAGGGAGGATGTAACAGATTGCTTTACATGAATGATCCTTAGCTGTAGGATCTCATGCCTCTATGCTTCTATTTCAGAAGCAGGTGATGGACTTTGTAGATTTTTGTGCTTGTCTAATGGGTACCTCATGTTCAAAAAGCACCAGGAATAAATGGGTTTTTTTCTTTCTTTTTTCTTTCAGTATTTATGATATTCATTTTCTAGTGCTGCAGAATCTGATTCAGAGCACACTGGCACTCTCAGATAACCAGATGGAATCTTGCCAATCATTTCAGGTACAGTGTCTGCACCAAACTTTACTGCTCATAGAATCATGGGGTTGTTTAGCTTGGAAAAGATCTTTGAGATTATCAAGTCCAACCATCAGCCCAGCACTGCCAAGGCCACCACTAAACCATGTCCCCAAGTGCCACATCCACATGTGGTCACACAACCCTAAAGCTTCTCCTCCCTCCCTTTGCACATTCCTTTTTCAAATGGGAGAGAAGAAACCTGGAAACTTGGATTTGTGTCCATTCTGTGAGGGGTATTCCGCTTTTAGGAAATTATATATTGTAGGAAGATTTTCAGTTTGTTGTTTTCTCTCTGAGGATGAGATTGCAAGATGTGAGGTTGAAGCAATCCCCTAAAACCACATGAAATAAGCTCCACATCACTTCCAGCGGGTGAAGCTGTACCATGGTTTAGTGCCCACCTAAGCAGCTGGAATGTTCTGGAGGAGATACCACAAAAACAATCCTGACACCCAGCTGACAGTGGTGTTGGGGCACCTCTACTTCAGTGTTGGGGCCTACAAAAAGAGATCATCAATCAGTCAAGTACTTAAGTAAGGTCAAAGTTCAAAGGGAGTTTAACAACTCATAAGCAAGAGTGGAACCTGGATAGCCAAGCTCACAGAACCAAGTGTTTCTGCTGAAATGAGCAGAAGAATTCACCAAAATGTGTGGCAGAGGAGCACTTTTCACATCTGTAATTCCAGTGGGAGTCTGATCCCACTTTGAATATCAAGTGTTCTGTAGCATTTAGTTAATTTAATTGGCATTTACCATGGCAAGTCTGGAAGGCCACGAAAGGAAGAGAGGAGTAAAGTGAATTTACACGGCTGATTTTCATTGTGGCTTGTGAGCACGCCCTGAGTGCCTGCGAGCCGGGTGGTGCAGAGGGGTCACTGAGGTGCCTTGCAGACGTTCCGGCTGTACCAGGAGTACCGGGATGACATCCTGGTGAAGGCCTTCCTGGAGTGCCAGAGGAGGAGCCTGGTCAACCGGCGCAGGGTCAACCACACGCTGGGGCCCAAGAAGAGCCGCGCGCTGCCCTTCGCGCCCATGTCCTACCAGCTGTCCCAGAGCTACTACAGGTGGGTGCCAGGGGACACTGCTGGCCTTGGGGCAGGGGAAAACATCTACCCAAGCGTGGTGTGGAGGTGACAACACATGAGAAGTGTGCAGAGCAAGGAACCTTCAGGTGAGGGTGCAGGGGAAGCTGACATCACATCAGTCAGTCCTTACATGGGGAGCAGTCAGGGCACTGAGGGGATACTGCCCAGAGTGTTCTGCCCAGAGTATTCAGAGACATGTAGAGAGGGGAGGAGATGAAGCACCACAGTTGTAGATGTTGTGGGAAGATTTCTTTAGCACTCCTGTGTATCCCTGGTTCCTGCCTGAGATGTTTGCTTTTCTGAAATTCCTTTCCCAGGGAATTTTCTGTAAACAAGAGACATGTTTTGGTGACGGCAAGAATGTTTACATTCTTTGCCTAGGAGGGACTTCTTCTTGATGTCCCTCTGGTCTGACCAATGTGATTGAAGAGGTTTGTCTTTGTTTCGCCAATTGAATTGGTCTGTGTAAAATAGTATAAAAAGGGAGACATTTCCTGAGAATAGAGGAGCCATTTTCAGCCTTCTGGAGTTGGAGTCTCTGTGTTGTTGTGGTGTACTACAGTGTCACTCCTGTGAAGCAGAAGATGATACCTTTTGCATTTTATTTGCTGTATGCTGCCTGACCTTTACACAGTGTATAAACACCTAATGTTCTGGAAATAGTAAAAGGACTGTAAAAGCAGGTGTGGAAGGTGCTTGGTCACCAGCTCTAGCATGAAACTTCAACTGTTTGGCTCCTTTGTGCTATCATAATTGTAAAAGTCGTCCTCAGTCAGAGCAGATGTTGAAGGATTTGTGCTGCTTTGTGTTTTTGTGCAGAGTTTTTACGTGGCGCTTCCCCAGTACCATTTGTACAGAGTCCTTCCAGTTCCTGGAGAAGCTCAAGGATGCTGAAAGATCAGACCAGCCACACAACTTCTCATTTAAAGATGAAGAAAATGCATCATCAGAAGGCATGGTGGCATTTCCCATGGATGGCCCTGGTGGCCAATGTGTGGCCATGCTTTCCCTGTTCTCCCTGGGCCTGGTGGCTGTGAGTGTGAGAATCCCAGAGCAGATCATTGTGGTGGACAGCTCTATGGTGGAAAACGAAGTGATAAAAAGGTAAATGCTGTTATTTTCATTAGAGAATACAGTTTGGGGATAACTTGGATGAAATTGGACAGGAATTAGCATTTCCTGCATTGCACTGTGGCATTTTTACTGTGCTGTTGTTTAGATTTTTATTTCTGAGGAGACTTAATGGCACTTAAGTTAGTGCCTGTCATTATAGCCCTGGGCTGCATTTGCCTTTACATGTGACATTTCAATTGCTTGGCACTTCAGTGCCATCAGAGCTGACAGGGAAAGGAGAGCACTGGGTGCTACAGGAGCATTTTCATCAGCATTGTGCCTTGCCATGTCACAGGCTGAGAGGACTGGTAACAAGGTTTCAGCTTTATTAGTGAAAGCTCTCACACAGCAGTGCTTCTGTGCACTGCCTCCTCTTGGATTTAATTTTCCTGTAAGCCTGCAGTAATGGCATAAACTGAAACTGTCCCCAGGCAGTGGGAGCCTGTGAGCCCTTTTCCTTACAGTCATTATGTGCTTTCTTAAAAGTGCAACTAAAATCTCTTAGTAATTTGACCTGCTGCTTCCTATTGTGAATACACATGGAAAATACTTTGTTCCCTTTCTTTGTGGAGCAGCTTAATACCTACTTGAGGGTTGTTATTGTGGTCCCTCTCCCATAACAGGCTGTTCTTTAAAATGAGCAGCTTCAGTTCCTTTACTTTATTCATGTTACCCAGTTCTCTTTCTCATTATTTTCTTCTGCACTGAACTGTGATGTCAAAAAACAAATGCTGTGCTTTTGCTGGCAGCTCTGTGCCAATTCCATCCTGTTATATAGGTGAAACACCTGCTAATGCATCCCAAGATTCTGAAGGGCCCTGGCCTTGCCAAGAAAAAAGCAGCCAAACCCTGCCAGTGCAGGTATCCATGCAGAGCTTATGATTCTTGTGACTCACCTAACAAGCTTCTTTTCCTTTATCTGGTTAATTGTTCCCTCTCAGTGTGCAGAGTACTGTCATATAAATAACATGTCATAGGGAATTGCTCCCTGCCCTTTTCCAGGCTGACTCTCCAGTGTGTTGGAGATGTTCTAAATGCAAATCCCAGCTTTTCATAGACTTCCAGTGCCTTCAGTGATGCTGTGCAAGCTGAATGAGCTGTTTTATCAGCCAGGTCATTAACAAAAATCCACTGAGCCCCATTGCTGTAGGGGTATCTTGAGTAGTGCATTCACTATTTTTTCTAAATGATGTGCTCCCTTTTGATTTTGAATATGTTTTAAAAGAAGGTACTTTAGGTCTAACTCATCATAGAAAAGGTTGGGAGGAACCTTTCATTGTCCCTGGCATAATCTGCTTAAAACAGAGGCAGCTTCAGAGTTAGATCAGGTTGTTCAGAGCCTTCAGCTTTAACCATAGTGGCTCTTGTCATGTCCTGGAAAAAATAGTATTGGTTTGACTAAGTTTGTGGTCTGGGAAATCCATCCTGGCTGCTACTGCTAATCCTTTCTTTACTTGGAGGATGTCTGCAGTTTGGTTTTTGGTGGGTTTTTTAATTACTATTTTTTGAAGTAACTGAAATCTATAACTCTCTCTCCTCCTTTTCACCCTGAAAAATAAACAGTCTGCCCCATCCTGCAGCATCCCTCGTGCTGTCAGTGTCTAACAGATGTTCCCTCAAGATGAAGCATCTGCTGAACCAAAGAGCTTCAACACTGGAAGCTGAAATATTTTGGGTTCATTTCAACACATTTGCAAAAAAAGAGAGAATTTCGTTTCCTGGGGACCTTTAGTGTGTTTCCTTTTCTGTAGTTCTTGTTGCCAGTGCTGTAAATCAGCCTGGTGTGGACACTGCCCCAGCTGGCCAGGACTAAAGCCCAGAGCACAGGAGTGCCATGTCCTCCCTCTGCTCAGTGTCATGAATCACTTTCTCCTTTTGGGAAAAAACCCAAACAAATGTAACCTCCTGTGTTTGCTGTAGCCTGGGAAAAGAAGGGCTTGAGGATGACGATGATGACGACGATGACTTGGATGACAGCTCTGGAGGCAAACGCAGAATCGAAGTGAAGCCTCGCCAGGCCTCTCACACCAATTATTTATTGATGAGGGGCTACTACTCCCCTGGCATTGTCAGCACACGCAACCTGAGCCCCAGTGACAACATCGTGGTCAACTCCTGCCAGGTGAAGGTCAGGCTCAGATGTACTCCCATCCCAGGAAGGCTCAGCTCTCCAGGTTAGTTCTCTTTGGCCTGAAGTGCACACAAGTGGCTTGGAGCAGGAGAGATGGTGAACTCACCTGCTGAGGAATTGATTTAAACAAAGCCCTCTAACAGGAACATTCTGTTTTCATTACACATCGAGTTTGTAAGGCTTTCTCTCCTGATTTAAAACAGATGGCTGACTTAGGCTTTTGTTGGTAACAAGGCCTTGCCTCTGTGTCATGTTGTGTTAAACTATTACTGCAATCTGTCCTCTGCTCTGTTACCCCACTCCAGGAGGTTTTTCAGTCCCTTCAACAACTTAAAATACCATGTGGTGTCACAGCCAGGCTTTCTCTTCTTTAAAGAGAAAAGAAAAGTTTTCAGAGCTCCTTGAATGGAAATTCTCATTTAACTTGTCTGATGCAAGTGCCTGAAATAGTGGTGTCCAATGTCTAGCCTCTTACCTCAGTAATTTAAACATTTTTATAGTGTTTAGAGCTTGACTGTCTGCAGTTCATCAGCACTGCCCTTTCTTAAAGAGCATCTTGTTTTCAGCTGTAATGCAAATGTATCCAGAGCCTTGAGCTCTCCAGCTGACATGGTCTAGTGCTGCCTCTGCCCATTTCCATTGCTGTTGTGACAGAGGTAAATCAGAAATTCTTCCTCCTCTCTCTGCTCTCGTGCCCTCCAGCTGAGCTGAGCTGACTGCTCATTACAGCTGAGCCCATTTGTCCTTGGCAGCTGCCCTGAAAGTTCAGAGGCAAACGTGGAGCAGCCTGCAGGTAAAAGAGAAGGGAAAGCAAGAGCAGTGCTGGAGCTGCCCCCTCATCAGCCAGGACTGGGATAGGGGTTCCATGGCTTCAGTTGTGCATACTCTGTGCAGGGGCAGTGCTGGACCTGTCACTGAACACAGAGATGCTTTGTTGAACTAATTGTCTAAAGCATTGTTGAGTGGTGGTTCAAACTGTATCTGGCCAACAGCTTTCTACTGTGGATTTTTTGATTAAGTGTCCTCTACAGCATTTCCTTGCTCTAGAATTTTCACTTGACCTTCTTCAAGAAAAAAGGAAAGGATTCCCTCATGAACTCAGAGCTGAGTTGACCCAGTGTTAGAGAGAACACCACGAGGTGCTCACTGTCTTCCAGCCATAATTTGCTTTGCTGGGAGAGTGACCCCTTGTAAACCAGTTTGCTCCTCTTTACAGGTCTTTTCAGACAGATATGCAAGGCAGAAAGAAAAAAAGGGAACTGCAGCAATGAAGAGAGAAACTGAGCTCTGTTTTTAATTGGTCTAGAACACCTCTAATCTGTTTGTCCTCCTGCAGTGTGTTGCACAGTAACTGCTGCTTCACAGCTTAAACTCCTGTGGTTTATTTGCTTTGCAGTTCCTTCCCTGCTGGATCACATGGCTGTGGGCATCTCATGCCTCCCTGAAACTTTCACCAGGCTGGTCAAAATCCAGGAAGAAAACTATGAGGTGGAGAAGTTTCTCCATGAGTGTACAGAGCGTTACGGGTACAGCCCCGGGGATGTGGCGGCTGTGCTGGAGGTCAGGCAGGCCATAGAAGCCACTTCCCACTTTGGGATTTGCAAAGCTGAGCTGAGCAAACATTTCTGCAGCTATGAACAGGTGGAGGCTGAACGCAGCAGGAGCTTGGAGCAGTACATTCAGGTGGGTTTACAGCCAGCTGCTTTCCATACATTTAATATATTTCCATGCATGCTTAGTATTCCCCTTGAACAGGACGAACTTCTAGGCTGTCAGAAGCAACTATAAATTGAACAGAGTTATTTATGTTAGGCAGGAGATCACACACCACACCTGAGAGCAATCTTGCCTCAAAGTTAGGAAGGCCAAAAATTAAAGCAGCACTTAATCAAAGATGGGAATGAACTGTTTCAGAAACCTAGAGGTGCTAACATCAATCTTTGGAAGCAAAGTACTTGTACCCAGTTATATTTTTAACTTACTTTAAGCTGAAGAAAAACATCTCATGCTGTAATTTCAGGAAGCCTTAAGGGGTAAAACATATTTTCAACTTGAGTGCAGCTAGGGGCAAAATTGAATATTCTACTAAACTCTTGCTCCTCCCTTGCTGCCAGTTAAATCATGACAATTCCACGACACTGAGTTAAAGTGACATTTTTCAGTGAAAGCTCCTGAGATAATTTGTTGTGGGGATTTTTGTTTTGTTTTTTTTTTACAGGACCTCATTGAAATGCAGCAGGTTTTAGAAGTAGGAGGCCACAGTGTCAGGCTGGTGGCAATAGTGTTTGCCAAGCCCTGGCTGCTGCGCTCAGTGTGCCTGAAGAACAAAGCAGAGGATGCTGAGCAGCCAGGGGCAGACACTGCCCCAGATGTGCCACAGGAACAGCTGCCCTCGGAGCCAGGGAAGGGACAGGAGTGTCTGGGACAGGAGGAGCAGCTGGGAAAAGACACACAGTGTGCCAGTGATGATGAGCCCCCGAGGAAGAGATGCAAGACTGATGTCCTTGAGGGTGACAGTCACCTCTGCCAGGGTGCACAGCCTGCTCTGGCAGGTGCAGATGGCAGGAACTTGGATGCAGCTGCTTCTGAGCCTGTCCCAAGGAAAGAAGCTGGTACTGGGGGGGAAGAAGCTCCAGGAGGAGGCTCCCTGGGAGGGCAGGAAGAACCCCCAGCTGAAGTCCCAGAGCCTGCTGCAGAGGCTGTGGATGTGGACACTTACGAGGAACAAGATAAATCTTGTTCTGAGGACAAAGAACTCGAAGTGGAGAATGATGAGCTCAGCACTGAGCACAGCAAGCACATCCCTATCCCTGAACAATCAGCCAGCGAGCAGGATGAGGATCTTCCCTACTTCCAGGAGAACCCAGGACTCTCTAAAGGTATGGAGAGCCCTCTGCATCCCTGAAATACAAACCAGCTCATCAGCAGTTGAACCCAAACCAGTAGCTCCACTTTATAAGCAAATCCTAGATTCTTTATGCAGTTGTACCAGAGAGATTTCTTCTCTCACAGATAAATTGGCATAACACTCATTAATCTGGAAGGTCTCAGAGTTTTCAAATACATCACATAATCCTTCCTATGCTTCTTGCTGGAATGACTAGTCCAGAAGTATGTTTTCCTTAGAAACTTGTTTCCATGTCTTAAACTTTTCCAGAATAATTTGGATCCAAAGTTTCTCATCTCTGGCTTCAGTCCAAAGGTCAGGCATCTCTAAGCCTAGAAAACAGAGCACTGCTGGTGTGCATTTAGCTGGAATGTCCATGGCTGGAAGTCCTAAACTCATTAAACCACCAGGAAGCAGCACATGCCAGTGAGATTAACAGCCTCATTTGTAACCCAATTGGACTTCATTTTCCTTTCCTTTTTACTGCCAGTTTTCTAATAGCTAGTAGTTCTTGCCAAGTTTTACATTTAGGAGTTTGTGGGGGATTTCATTTTGGTTTGGTTTTTATGAGCTCTAATCTCAGACTGAACCACAAGCTCACTGCTCCTGTGGTACCTTGCCAAGCTCTGCCAGTACCCAGGTCCAGAGGGTGATCCCTAACATCCTACAGCTTGGGATTGTTTAACTGGAGCCTTCCTGCAGGAAATGCACTCTGGGCTGTCTAAACAGCAGAGACTTCAGCAGTTCTTAAACTAAACTACTGAAGTACTCTCCTGGATTTAACATCCTTGATTTGTTTGTAGCATAGGAGGGAAAAAACAGGATTTCTTTTATCAAACACAGAGTTCTCACTGGCCAGTGAATGTTTACATGTGCTTCAGCCAAAGCTGGGTGTGGTAGGAATACCTTGTTAAGTAATTGTCTAATTAAAACCCATGACATAATGTAATGGGAGTTGCAGAGACAGCCTTTGCTTTGAAACTGAGCCCTGCTGGAATCCTCCAGCTCCTTGGAGTTCTGCCCAGCTTCCCTCTGATGTCCAGGAGCTTTAGGTTACCCAGAGCCCTGGGAGAGCTCCAGGCTGAGACCCTGCCCAGCTCTTTGTGAACCTCAGTTCTTTCAGCCCATACAATCACCATGGCTCAGCCATAGCATCAGACTTCTAGGAATGAAACCTGCTGGGATTGGGGAAAGGAGCCACAAAAAGTGGGGTTGAGTAAAGAGATGTGGCTGTGGGAGGAGGTGTGGGAAGAGTGTGCTGCAGGCAGGGCAGAGGGGCAGCTCAGAGCTCGCCAAAACTGAGAGCAGCACCTGGAGTAGTTTGCTGCTGTGGTTTCCTAGCAAGCTCTTGCACTTCACAGCTTGGCCACCTTTAACTCTCCTTCCATTAGATAAGGAGTTTGAGTTAATTAGAAAATATGTGTCCTTTTCATTCCAGGAAGCTCCATGACAGATGCCTCCCAGGCAGCCAGGGACTGGTGAGTAACAGAGACATTTGCAGAATACCAAACACTGCCAAAAGAATACTGGAAGCAGTGGTTTGGAAACCTCAGTTTTATGCTCTGATGAGCAGTGAGCATTGATGATGGAGAAACCCCACTCCATTGTTCCTGTTAATGTTCATTGTGTTCCTGTGCATGCTGAAAAAATGTCTCTGGTAGATATTTTTACCCAAAAAACAACGAGCTCCAAATACCAGAGGACCAAACTGATTTTAGTGCACAAATAAGCCCAGTTCCAGCTTCCAGGTACCCAGGAAAGGCCTGGAGAAACTGCAATATGAGAAATGTCAATTTCCATACAGAGACTGTCTTTTGGACGCCAAGATACTAAAAATATAAGGAATTTGCTTCCCATCAGAGCACTGTTGCTGTGTGGTGCAGGTCTTGGGTAACTTTTGGAGGATATTAGAGCTAAATGCCAAACAAACTTCCTTCCCTGCTTATAGAGACTCAGGGCAGCTGCTGGGTTTGGAATGGTGCTAAAAGGGGTTAACCCCTGGTGAAAATGCAGATTTGGTAGAGCAGCACCAGGCCTTGCTCAGAGCAACCACAGGATCTACCCTCCTGTTAAAATGGATGCAGCGAGAACCTCTATTAGGCAGGAATTGCACTGATGAGAAACCCATCCCACAGAACCCCTGAGAGCTGAGATTTCCCTGTCTTTGGCAGGGCCAGTGAGAAGGTTTGCTTCATTGGGAGGCCGTGGAGGATCGTGGATGGGAAGCTGAACAAGCCAGTGTGCAAGGGGATGATGGAGGCCGTGCTCTACCACGTGATGACCAAGCCGGGCGTGACGCAGGCGGGGCTGCTGCAGCACTACTGTGGTGTCCTGCAGCCTGTGGCCGTGCTGGAGATCCTGCAGGTACTGCACTGGGGCTCTGGCACACCCAGCCAGCAGGGACAGCTCTGCCAGGCCCAGGGAAATGGGCAAAAGCTCATTCACTCCCTCGGGTGTGAATGAACCAGAGCCAGAGCGAGCCGCTGCTGGCAGTGAGTGAGGAGGGCAGCCGGATTTACCCCACGGAGTTTAGTTTGAGCTGCCTTCTGAAATGGAGCTACAGGGCAGTTGATGAAGAGTGGGGCTGTCACAGAGGACACGAAAGAACTACACTCACCCGTCAGGTTGTGAGACGAGAAAGAAAGAAAGAGGAAGTTTATGTTGGGATTTCAGTTTATATAGTCTTTGGAATTTGGTCAGAGATTGGAGGACAAGAGTAACACCTCTCTGACCCCAGTGGTCAACCTAGAAGTCCATCAGTTTGTCCTTCCCCCTGGAAAGGAATGTATTATTTACTAAACATTACTCTTTGTTTGTTTTACAAGCCTGAGAAAGCTCCAGTAGAAATGTAAAACATTGGAAAGCTGAAAAATTGGGGCGACATGAGGGCTTGTCACCATGAGATACTGGGTTGACTGTTTAATGCAGTGGTAATCACAGGATCATGGAATAGTTTGTGTTGGAAGGAACCTTAAAGATCCTCTAGTTCCAGCTCCCAGTCATCACAGATAATCCAAGTATTCTTAATTTTTTTTCATATATACCTTCTAGATGGGTAATGTGCCATGAGAATCAAACTGAAATGTGTCTGTGCTAGACAATGTGTAAATCAGACCTTCTGACCTGCCTACAAGTCCTTAATTGTCAAACAAAAGATGGCAAGAAAATGTTGAATGTCTCATAATTCTCTTCCCCCATCTTGACGCTCAATTGCCACCACTGCTACTTTGGACATGACACTTTGATTTTTTTTTTTTTCCTATATTCAAAATCTGAAGCAGAGCAGTTAATCATGCTGGCCTTGCCAAAAGCATGACTTCCCTGCTAACTGGAAGTCCATTTTCCAGTGTCCATGTGCCACTTCTTCCCCAGGGCTTGTACCCTGTGGTGACAGTGCCAGCTGGGATGTTGCCAGTCCCACAAATCCTGTCCTGGGTGTTCCAGTATGGATTCCTGGGCAATGTGAATTCAAACCCACAAAATCAAGCAGTTAATTACCTCTGGATTTTACAGAGTGGAGAACCTCAATCTAACGTCTGTACCAATAAATTCAGTAAGAACTGGTTTTGAAAGCACAGACAGAGTTTGTCATGTACCTTTTGCCCATTAACAAGGACTGGCACAAAAGTCTGGGATTGACATCTGGAGCAGCGTTACATTTTTTGTAACTGGTCCTAAATGTTGACATCTCTTGCTGAGCACCTTCTGTCAGTAACCATGTATCAATCACTGTGCTTGAAAGTAACTAGATATATCCAGCTATAGCCCCAGCTTGGGTGTTTTTATTAAGCTGTTTATCCTTTTTACCTTTGTAACCATGGGCTCCTCAGGGGCTCAAGTGAAGCCACTTTTGGTATAAATTGTCCAACATTTCTGAGAACACTGTAGATAAAGCAGCATTCACAGGGGAGTTGTTTGTGTGTTTTGGTTGGTTGGTTTGGTTTTGGTGGGTTTTTTGGTGGTTTGGTTTTTTGGGGTTTTTGTTTTGTTGTTTTGTTTTGGGGAGTTTTTTGGGGGTTTTGGGGGTGTTTGTTTTGTTTTTTGCTTTTTAGCCTTTTTTTTTTTGCTTTTTTTTTTTTCCCTGCAACAGCCCAAATTGAAATATGTGAACATTTTTGCAGGGTCTGGAAACTCTTGGTTGCATCAGACGATTCTACATGAAAAAGCCATCCCCGGTGTCACTCTTTTCTCAGCCAGTTGTGGAAGAACAGCTACAGAATCCCAAACTGAGTGAAAGCCCAACCATCTACTACGAGCCCACAATAGACTGTACCCTCAGGCTGGGGAGAGTGTTCCCCTGCGACATGAATTGGAATAAATGGGTGCAGGTTATCCCTGTACAGGAGGGGTAAAGCTGAGTCATATGAAATTGGCTCAGCCTGTGTTCATGCAGAGTAAATGTTACAATTTGTGCTCCGTCATGTTTTTATTAAGTTATTTATCCTTTTTACTTCTGAATGTATTTAAACTGAGAATAAAGTTTGATGTTTAAACGCAAGTAGTACGTGATCCCATTTGAAGCACATTCTCCTTTTATCAGTAATTGGTTGCAGTGTTTAGTTTGTCGTTGCTGCTTTAACTGACGGGGTTTTCACAGCTCAGCCCAGGCCCCTTTTTCATTGTTGGCTCTCTGTAGGGCCACAGTGTTAACACTTCACCTCTGCTTTGCCTTCTGTGCCGTGGCACAGCAGCTGCCTCAGGGCTGGGGGGTTTCCCCACCGTCCCTCAGCTTGGTTACCTCCAGGCGCGTCTCTGTTTTGAACGCGAGTTTCTCGGCGTGCAGGGCACGCTTTTATCACCCCCGCCCTCCCCGGGGCCGCAGCCCAGGCACAGCTCCGTGCTGAAGCTGCTTCCCATCCCTGCCAGGCCCACAGCAACCACGCAGCAGCCCTTCGCTTGCCCGTAGTGCCACCTTTATTGCAGGAGCTGCATCCCCGCTCCCCGCGGCGCCTCAGTCCCGCCAGCGGTGCCCGCACTGCGGGTTGCAGCACTTGTAGAAGGTGGTCATGGGCTCGTCGGCCGAGCGCGTCTGGATCTGCATGAAGTAGGCGCGGGGGTGCTCGCACTTGGGGCACGGCTCTGCGGGAAAAGGCCGTGAGGGGCCGGCAGGGCAGCCCGAGCCCCGCGCGGCCCCTCGGCCCGGCCCTACCTGCTGTGGAGTCCACATTCTCCCAGGCCGCGGCGCCGCCCAGCACATCGTCCACCTCCTTCAGCCGCGGGTATTTCCTGCTCGTCACCTGCGGGAGCGGCACAGG
>VXBB01000836.1:12486-49474 GCA_013399915.1 Illadopsis cleaveri | reverse complement strand
GGGCGGTGTGCAGCACCTCAGCTGGTGAGCGGGCGGGTAGCTCGGGAGCGCGTCCCACCCCGGTCCCTCTCCCGCGGCTCCCCCTGAGTGTTTTTCCCCCAGGAAATACATATGGAGGACGTACCACCTAACGTACAATGGAGAGAAGCTGGCGGATGACAGGAAGAAGCTGAGAGAGTGAGTTACTGAGTCAGTGCTGGGGGGCTGAGAGGAGCACACGCAGCATCCCCACGGGCAGGGCTGAGGTGGGAGGTCGTGCCCTGGCTCAGGTGGGTCCTGTGCTGGAAATTGGCTGAAGTGGGACAGGCAGACTGAGAGGCTTTCTGCAGGACAGGATGGCCTTGGGGGGTTCCTCTGCCACCACCATCCTGTGCTAGGTTCAGCCAGTTCAGACACCCCCACAGAACCCTTGGCCATCCCTCCCAAGCTCCTGCAGAATGGTTACAGTTACTCAGCTCAGCACAGATACTGATGTAGGAGGACAGGAAAGAGCAGGGAAGAGCAGCTGCAACAGGTTGCCCAGGGAGGCTGTGGAAGCCCCAGTCCTGGCAGTGGTCAAAGCCAGGTTAGATAAGGCTTTGAGAAACCTGGTCTGATGAGGTGTCCTGTCCATGGCAGGGCTGTAAGGTCCATTCCAACCCCATAACATTCTATGATTCTATGAAGAATGCCAAGCAAAGAGGAAACCCAAGGATAGGTGTTGATCTTTGGAGCTGCTCAGCCACCTCTCAGTCAGTCTGGTGACACTGACAGGTGACTCCCATGTTTCCCTGCCCATTCTTGAGGCACTTCCCAGCAGTGCTGGCTCTGCCAGCCTGTTGCAGACCAGCAGGAAAAGGTGGTCTGAAGTACTAAAAATTCAGCAAGCCAGCCCTAATCAAAGCTGTCCTTGGAAAAGTGAGCCTGGGTGGCAGATGTTGCATTTAAGGGGTTGTTGCAGTTAAAGGCAGATGAGCAGATCCTTCAGTGCTGGCAGCCTGTCCTGCATACACAAGTGAGAATTTTAATGTGTCCTCCAGTAGAGCACAGCATGGAACTGTAGGAGTCCATCTGTCCCTGGGAAAGATGAAGCTGTAGAGTTTCACAGGTTGTTTTTCCTGGCATTTAACAGCATAACTCTGTGCTCAGGTATGGCATCAGGAACCGGGATGAGGTCAGCTTCATAAAGAAGCTTCGGAAGTAACCTGTGGGGTAAGTCCTGAATGCCCATTAAGAGCTCCCAGTTCCTCATCTTCCCCAGGCCATGGTGTTGAGGCTCAGAGCTGATGCTGCTGCTCTCTGCTGGCTGGCAGAATATTTCTGAATGTCTGCACAAGGCTGGGGCCTGTTTCCAGATCCTGGTAGTGTTGTTTGTGCTCCTCTCAGGGCAGGGAATGGTAATTCAGGTGACAGACAGTGGGAGCAGCAGCAGGAATAACTGACTCTATGTTTAGACTCTCAGTCTGCTTCTACATTGTCTTGAGACTCATTAAACACAGTGTTCTTTTGCTGCTGTGATTGCTTCTAGAATCTTGCTTTCCTTTAGGCTTTTTAAATGTCTGGAAATCATTGTCAGGAGCATGGTTGAGTTTCTAATTCACGCAGACATAATTCTGGTATTAATACTGCTATTTTGAGAAAGTTGCGCACACAAACACAAGATGTGGCCAAGACTCTCAGGCTTAGTAAGTTTTAAATTATGCTTTTAAAAACAGTCACAGTGGCTGAAGAACAGGGATAAGAGCAGCTTGTTCAAAGCCTTGTGTTGTTTTGCTGCTCCAGGTAACTGGGTTAAAAACTGTTCCTTTTTGACCACAGTTACCTTTTATTCTTCTTTCAACACTTTTCAAGATCCAGTGTAATAAAATGTGTGCCCTAACAACAGCCACCTGCTCCAGGGTGCCTGTGACCAGCAGTCACCTGTGGCACTGGCTGATCCCTCCTGGACCATCGTGGCAGTGTGGTGAGGAGAGCCCAGCATGCAGTAATTATTGTTACTGACACGTGTTCTTTCTTAAACAGAGAGAGCAGAGAATCCAGCCCTACCAAGACCAGACTGTGGATTCAGCACCTTCCAGGAGGAAAAGGTTGTCACACTTCAAAGAGGAACAAACTCAATTGACTGGACATTCTCACATTTTTTTACAGTTGCTGTTTGGGGTGTTTGCCTCTGAGCTGTATGTGGATTCATTCCAGGGATTAAAGAGACCCTCTCATGTTCTGAGGCTTTTCAGGCCCTTATTTCCAGCTGCAGATCTGTATCTGGCTGGTTTGGGTGCTCCACAGGGTACATGAAACAGCACAAGTGAGATTAAGGAACAAAGGTAGGCACAGACTACTCAGAACAATTCACAGTAGCTAAAACGCTACCTCACCGTTTAATCACCACCTTAGCAGTAGTAAACAACTCTGGTTAAAAATGTAGTATTGAAACTAGTGTAATAAAAATAATGGCAGCAGAAAAGGTTCAATACAATTGAACAAGGCACAAACGTTCTGTTTTTCAGAGTCTTCTGAGATAAGGCAAACCATGCCTGCCAAGTGCTAAGGAGACAGTTTAAATTAACCACGGGCAGGGTTAGAAGTGTCATTGGATTAGAGGCTTTGTCCCCATGGAAGTGGCACAGCAAATGCAAAGACAGTCCATCTCCAGGGCCTGCTCGAGAGGGCAGTCTTTGCTGTCAGTGGAGCTGTGCATCCAGGTCGTACTTCTCGCAGAATTTGTCTGTGAAGGGTATACAGGTGAGGAACTCGCACCACTCGCACTTGATGGGGTAGAAATAGAACAGAATCACCAGTCCTGAGAAGAGTGCAATGAAGATGAGCTGGAAAACTATAATTTGGCATCTTTTCCTATATAAATCAAACTTCCCAAAGCTAATGTAGGGCAGGAAGGCAAAGGAGAGGAAGAAACCACTGATAAATCCTGAAATGTGAGCGAAATTATCGATCCAAGGCAGGAGGCCAAAGGCAAAAAGAAAGAGCACCACAGCCAGCAGCTTGAAGAAAGCCCTCCATGGGCGTGCCAGGATTTGCCAACTCTGGAAGAGCTCCACAAAGAGACAGGCCAGAATTCCAAACTGGGATCCTGCAGGGCCAACCTGCAGAAGAAGAGCATTACAGATAATGTCAGGCTCATGCCACCTGCCTGGCCTCAGCTCCAGGAATCAGTTACTTCTTACTCAGCTCCTGTTCAGTGGTTCTTGGCAAAGAGACTCTGCAACTTCATCCACATAATGGGGTGCCAGGAGTAAAGGGGCCTGGTTGGATTTAGGATCAAGGTGTGAGGCCAGAACAGGCTAAAAAGGGCAGATCTGGGTCAAGTTGCCAGAGGGGAGAAGCCCTTGAAGGCAATCTCCTGGCTCCCCCCACCCACCATGTAGTTTTCCTTATGAAAGGAGCTGAAGGGCAGTCCTGCAGGTCCAGCCATGTCCTGTGGGCAAGGTGAGCTCTGCTCTTTGCCACTCTCACATGGAGGGTGACACCAGGTACTTGATTCCCAGCCTGCCTGGGGCCTCTCTCACCCCGTGGTTGGACAAATCCCCCATCTGTGATGAGAGGCAGCCTTTTTCCTGCAGCCAGCCCAGGCCAGTCACTTGGAAAGCCCATGGTACCCCAGGGGATGTTGCTGCTCAGCAGTTAAATGATGGCATGGTGCCATCTTTGAGCCACAAATGCCAAGGCTGCAGTGGTGAGCCCAGCTCTGGTGGCTCTGCCTCAGCCACAGAGGCACAGGCATGTAGAGAAGGGTTGTGCTCAGGGCAAGTTACCAGGACCCTGGGCTGCAGGAGACCCACCTCTGCTCTGTAGGGTAGAAATATTGCACTGGCAAGGTTCCCAGTGATGCCACTGAGAAGGTAGATGATAGAGATGCGGTGCCATCCTGCCAGCTTCTCTAGGTCCCGCAGGATCGTCATTTGGAAACAGATTGAAACCAGACAGTGCAGGATCCTGCCAAGTGCAGAGTACAGGAGCTGAAGCAGCAGCCACTGAAGTCACCCCTGTGCTCAGTCCCCAGCCTTGCTGAGAGTTCCTGCTCTGGCCTTACCCACACCACTACTCCCTCCCAACAAACAGGATGGCAAACCTTGGCTGAGAGCACAGCTCAGCATCCCTGTGTCCCCCACGAGGGACAGCCACAACAGCCCTCACAGCAATCCCCGGGCTGAGGGTGCCCCCAGCCCAACAGTGGAAGTTTTACACCTCTGCTTACCCAGCGTGGAGGAAAAGCGACAGCCAGAGGCGGTAGAACTGGTCAGGGACTTCTGGATTTAGGAAGGGAAGGAGCCCACAGACATCATCCATGCAGTGCACCTAGGGCAGAAGTGGGTGTTGAGAGGAGCCCTTTTCCAAGCCCAGGGCAGACTGCAGACAGCTCTGGAAGAGGGGCTCCCCTCCCACTTCTCTGTTGAACCAAGTCCCAGCCCTTGTCTCCAACACAAATTTACACGGCCCCATCCCTTCCCTGTGGCAGCTTTAAGCACTCATTTTTCACCCCAGCACCCAGAGCTGAGGCATCTGCTCGCCCACAGACTGCAGATCCTTCTCCCACTGCTTTCACAGTGGTCCTGTGCTGGGCTTTCACAGCTGCCAGCCCAAGTCCCACACTGGCCCCCAAAGGGGAACACATACAGCCAGCTCTGCCACTCCAGTCAGGAGCAGCAGCTTCCCCCGGGCTCAGGGTGGGACAGGACACAGGACTCCCATGTGCTCTGCAGCACTTCCACCCCAGATCCTGCCAAGCTGCTGAGGGCACCTGAAGGGAGAAGGGCAGCCCTACAACCCCCCAGCTGCACCCTTACCTGAGAGCAGAGCGTGGCCTCCTCATGGAAATAGCCCCGCATAAATTCACAATACTCCCGGGAGGTTATTTCACACCTGCAGGAGGCACGAGTCACACATGGAAAGCACAATGGGTCATTCCTGTGCCCTCCCAGGCCACCTACTCTCCTTTTCTCATCCCATCCATGAGAACTGATGCCTTCAGCTGCCCCTGACAGGCTGTAGTGTCAGCAAAGGCACAAACACATTCCCATTTGAGCCCAGTGCCTCTCCACACACCCCTCCTGCTTCTCTCCTCCAGGAAAGTCTCCACAGACCTGCATGCCAGGGCTCCAAGGCAGGTCCTAAAGCTGCTGTTTAGAGCTGGGAAGAACCACCAGAGCCTGGGGAAGCTGTGTCTTAGACTGGGGGAATATGGTGCCTCTGCAGCTGGCAGAGGGGAAGGGGGCCTATGTCAAGAGTGTCCTGGTCATGACTTTCAGGAACAGAGAAACTCTTTGGGGCAGCACACATTTTTCTCCCTAGCAGGGAAAGGCAAGCCCAAGCACTGGGTCACTACTCAAGTGTTGCAGTGCAAGACATTTACACTCAAGCTCAGGGATAACATGAGAAAAACAGCATCTTCCTCTTTTACAAACCCAGGGTGGGTCATTTCCTGGCATCTCCTTTGAGTGCCCAGGGACCACAGGCTGGGGACAATGGAGCCTGTCCAGAAAAAGCTGCCCATTCCTAAGGAAAAGTGCAGGACTCTCCAGCAGAATTGTTCAATCCCTCCAAACCGGTATCCAAATCCCTCCACACTGCAGGACCAGCTGAGTGAGATACCCTGCAGTGCCACAGACTCAGGCTGGCTGTTAACTCCTGCTCATCCCAGACTCCTGCTCCATCTGGGAGAACTGTCATAGCTCTCTGTCCAACTCCCCTTCCCAGCAGGGCCCTGGGCTGTGTGTGGAAAGGACAAGGAGGGCAGATGGCTGTGTCTATAACCTGAAAAGGCCCCGTGTCTCACCCCAACACCCAGCCCCTCTATTCAGGTCAAACTCACTACCTTCCCTTGGTCCCAATGCAGCAGGGCCGGCCTGTAATCACACAGTCCATGTGGAGGTGGTTGGTGTAATTCCCAGCACTGTTTTTTGTGCATATCTGGAAAACAACAACAGGCTGCAGTCAGACAGCCACAGCTTTGCTTGCTGGCTGGGTAAAATCAAAACAGCCCCTTGGGAAGAAGCCAGATTCCAGACACAGCTCCCTCTGACAGCAGGATAGTGCCTGATACTCCATCTGCCTGAGCATCAGTTGACACCTCCTCTCCAGCCCGAGGCTGAGTTGGTTTCCATGTCCTGTAGCCCTGACAGGATCCAGGGCTTGAGCTGGCACAGAACAACTTTTGTTGTTGGAGGGCTTTGAGCCTTGGGCTGGGCAGAGCAGGGCTGCCCTGAGCTGGTGTTTGTGACAGGCAGCAGAAGCTGCTCCAGAGGCCCTGCCCTCCCACCGGCACAGCTGGGGCTCTGCAGTGGGATGCAAATGGCACAGTGCAGCTGCCCCTGCAGGCCCCGTGCTCTGGCCATGCTCACCGGCCACTTGGTGATGTCATCTGGCCACTCGTGCGGCTCCATCGAGGCTGGCTGCTCACACACCCTGCAGCAACAGAGCACACATCAGCCTGAGAAACACCTTTCCCCAGCACCAGGCAGGATTTCCACACTGCCTGTGCCCAGGCTACTATTCCACAGTTCCCAGTGTCCCTGGGCAGTGACACTGACACACCACACCAGATCAGCTGGTCAAAGCCTCAGCCTCCTTCCAGCAGAGATCACAAAGGCAGGGAACACACTGCTGCCCAGCAACAAACTGGATCCTTTCCAGGTGGACACACCCCAAGGGCAGGAATTCAGCTGGTTTCAGCTCTGTATCAGCCCACAGTGACTGTGTGCCAGGCACTCAGCAGCTGGCTGGGCTCCTGGACAGAAGTGTGCTTGCCTGGTGACTGCTGCACCCCAAGCAGAGAGCTGTGCAGGGAGCAGGTGAGGAGGGGGAGAGGGTTGAGGAAGGCACCCACAGTTCACAGCAGGCCACTGTTCAGGTGGGCAGCCCACAACAGAGACCAGGGCAGGGCAGAAATATGATCACACCCTGCATCAGCCTCCCCTGCCATGTACAGACATCCCTGCCCCACACCCCTCCAGAGCAGCTGCTGCCTCATCCAGCAATCCACTGGCCTGAGACTGACTCTACAGCAGCCCTGTCCCCCCAGGATGGCAGCTGGGCCAGGCAGGACCTACCTGGGGTCCTGATGACAAACAGAGCCAAACTGCCTCTTGTTTCCTGCCAGCATCGGTGTGCTGGGGTGATGGGGCCATTTCACCCACACGGCCAGCGTGGACTGCAGGAGAGAGAAGAGGGGTCACCATGAAGCCCAGGGAAAGAAGCATCAGCAGAAGTGGCCCTGAGCCTGCAGGGCTGGCAGGAGAAGGGCCATGGCACTCACTGAGCACTCCTCCTCCGAGGTCTGCACACAGCCTGACTTGTCGTTGCGCACGCAGCACGCCGAGTGCTTCTCCTTCTCCCGCTTGGCGCTGATGAAGCTGTGCACCTGCTGGTCCTGCCTCATGCACGGGGAGAACTTGGCCCCCAGGTGGATCAGGGCCTCCTGCAGGGATGGAAACCCTCAGCTCAGCCAAGGGGCAGGCAGCGATTGCCTGGGCAGAACTGCTAGGGGTACCCCATCCAGACTCAAGGGCCAGGGACAAGTCCTGCATGATGAAACCCAACACACACCATGCACATTCTCCATATTTGCTTTGGAGACAGGTCCAGAACAAAAGTTCAGGGATTTCTTTGCCCATAGCCCCAGAAAGGCCAACACTACAGCTGGGAAAGAAAACTTTGTGACGTTTCCTCTTCATTCCCAGGGGGAATGGCATCAGGAAAGCTGTCACACACCATACAACTCCTGCATTTTTTCTAACCCCATGCTTGTCTTTGTAGGAACAGCATGCAAAGCAGGAAGGCCAAGGTCCATCCCAACCTCCAGGCACCCCATTCTGCAGGGTAGTCTGGGCTGGGAGCACTGCTGCTCCCTGACAGTGACAGCAGATGGCTGAGCTCCAAGCAGCAGAGGGCTCTGGTCCATGGGGTGGCACAGCTGCAGAACACAGCCCCCCATCCACCCACTAACAGTCCCACCAATGGCACTCACTGAGCTGGGGCCGATCCAGAAGTTTTCCTGCTGAACATATTTGACATTTTCATAAACCCCTCTGTTTCGCAAGACCTACAGGGAGAGAAAGCAAGAGCCCTGTGAGCTCCAGCCCCCAGGGTCAGCAGGGCAAGCAGCAGGGACTGGTGAAAACAGCCCCCAGGATGAACAGGAATCCCCACAGCCAGTGACAGGGCCCACAGCTCTCTCCAACTGGTCTTTTGCAGGATCATATGGAAAGCCCCATCAAGGTGTGGGCACCTTCACGTTAAGGTTTCATTTAAAATGTCTATCTCTGGCTACTTCGACCTTCAAGATATCCCAGTGCCTGGAGCCTTTGGAGTGGCCTGAGCCTGCACAAAGCTCCCCAGAGCTGAGCAACACAGGCAGCACTCACAGGCAGGGCAGGCCCACGTGCTGGTGGCAATGCTCTGAAAGCTGTCAGGGCTCCCCAGGGCACCTCCTGCACGGAACAGGGACATGGCTGTAGAGATATCTGTACCCCAGGAACCTTGAACAACATGTGGGAAGGCTACAAACAGCTCCAAGATCAGCTCCCAGAGTCAGACAAGTCAGTTTTGCTCCTGGCAGAAGTAAAATCCTGCAACTGTTGCAAAAACTTAGTTCAGGTTTGAAGTATTTCCCTGCAGTGATCATCCTTCTGGTCTCCACCAGGAGGGGAACAAGCTGTTTGGAAGTGCTGCCAGCACAGCCACAGTGCTTTGTGTCAGATATAATCTGACATCAGGAGAAAGGTGGCTGCAGGAGGGAGAGAAGGTGGTGTGGGGGCTCCCAGAGACCCTCCAGGCACCCCCAGGGCTGGACAGCTAGCACCCAGCCAAGAAGGCAAGGAGCCAGTATGGGGAAAACTGTGACACAGCAGCTGAGGGCTGAAACTCAATCACACTGCAGGCATGTCAGGGGGATTCACTTACTGAATCAACAGTTTCATGTTGTGAGAACCCCACAGGGGCGATGCCATAGATGCACACAGCGAGAATGGTGATGAGTGAATGCACAAAGGTGACCCAGTAAGTGAAGAAAGGCCTGGATGGAGGAAGGGGAAAGGATCAGAGGCAGAAACACAAGCATATTACATCTGCTAACAGAACAGAGGGGAAAAGCTGCTGTTTTCCCTCAGAAATCTTGCCAAAATCTGGGGTACATGGCCAGAATCACCTAGGAGTGCTCAGGACAGGAGGCAATGACCTAAGGTGTTGCTGCTAGACAGAATCTGTTTACTCTGACTCCCCCATTACACTGGACTACCACCCTTTGCCAAGAAAACATCCATGGGAACACCGAAGCCTGACACCAAACTGTGCTGCATGTCTGAAACTGACTCTAGGGGAATGCTCAGAGGCAGGGATAGCTGAGCCTTGCTGCACCACAGGACAGTGGTGGTGGCACAGAGACCTGCAGTCCCTCCAGGTAGCAGAGATACAGACACAGCGTGAGGAGCTGGGTGAGGTCCCAGTGCACAGTGATACAAACATGCTGCTGTGGGCTGCAGCCAGCTCTGTACTCCAAGGGACAAAGATGGGCACAAAGCAGCACTCAGTGACCTGAGTCCCAGCAGGGCCAGTTGGGCTGGGAGCCCCCCTGAGTGCAGCTCTCACCTGTGGTCATCCATGTCCTCGATCTGCCGTTTGACGTAGCTGTCGATGCGCTTGCGGTAGGTCCTGTTGGTCAGCTTGCCCACCATGCCCAGCCCGTAGGGCCTCTTCTCCTTGGCGAAGAGCTTCCTGACGGGCACGGCGATGCGCTGGCCCCGCCTCTGCGGGCTCACGCTCACCACCTCCTGCCGCAAGCGCACCTTGGGCTGCGCCAGGCCCCCGTCCTTCTGCTTCCTCCAGCCTCGCTCCAGGGGGCTGAAATCAAAAGCAGGACAGCACTAGGGACCAGCCTTTCCGTGCTCTTTGCTGGCAGCAGAGCGTCTGTCTGTCCCACCCCCTCCGGGCTGGCGGCAGCTGATGGCAGACAAGGTGCCCTGAAGTGGGAGCTGTATTTCAAAGGTGTGTTTTCGAATGTATGTGTATTTTCAAATTACGCACAGCCAGTAAATGAAGGCACAGAAGTGGCAGAAAGTGCAGCAAACATGCAGAAAGTGGCACCAGGCAGCTGTGCCAAACTAAGCCCCACCACTGGGGAGCTCTCGAGGCTTTAAAGTGTTTCAGCAACAGGCTGAAAGGGGGAGGCTGCAACAGGCACCTCTGCAGCCTCAGGCACATGTACTTCCTCCCCTACTTCAATCCTCTTACTCTGCCCTCTGCTATGAAATAGAAGTGGAGTTTAGCCCAGCAGTGGAAATACCCACTTTTAAATGTCACTTCAGTGTCTCATTTCAATGTGACTGCACTGGTAAATCGGACAAAAGTGAATCCAAGCAGCTTCCCAGACCAAGAAAGCAGCACTGTCACATCCTGCAAGCTGTACCAGCTACCTCTCACAACCTCCTTTCCATCCCTCCCTTATTTGTACCAATGTGTGCATTTTCCAGAATCAAAAAAGCAGGCTTCAATGACACAATAAAAATCCCAAGCATCCTGAGCTAAAAGAAGACTTTTTTGTCAAAATAGATCTGATGAACGTTGCACAGGTTACTGGTAAATAATACCTACTTTTTAAGTCTCCATCACATCCAGATGGTTTCGTTGGACACTTTGCTCTTAGACAGCAGTATGAAGGTCACATCTGCAGCACCCAGACCTGACCAAAAAAACCCAACTACCTCCCAGTTCACCCTCCTCACTGCCTGGCACTGTTGTAGGCATGCTCCTGACATGTGCTCTAGTCCAGTGTACCTCCTCTGGCTTCCTAGAAGTCCCACTCTGCACAAAGACAGTGCTTGTCAGAAGTGCTGAGGGAAATCAGCCAACCATCTTTCTTCTGAAAGATGACCAGAGTACCCAGAGAGATCATGACAGCTCTGAAGTACGGGCAAGCAACAGGAGAAGGGAGAATCTGAACCTCTGTAGCCAAAATACTGCTGGAAACTTCAGCTCTTTTCATACTGCACCCTGCAGAAGATGCATTTGGCTATCCCAGCTTCCCCTTGGGAAGTCCCTCTCCAGCAGGAGGTGCAGGTTCCACTGCAGCCTCCTCTTGCCCAAGAGCTCAAGTGGTTTCTGTGTGGCAGACGTGCTGCTCCCGGTATTTCCAGTGCTGGAAATCTCCCCGTGCCCAAACAAACACCTCACCACGTGAAAGGACACCCAACTGTGACTCTGATAGCAGCTCTCTGAAGTGTGAAACAAATGCATTTTCCTCAATAAATAAAACTATTTAAGGAGATTCAAAGGGAGCCAAGAAGACTGAAACCATCTCAGAGGAGTGACAACAAACTCCCACCGTTTGTGCTTCCCCTTATGTTAAACTGAGTCAAGTTCTTGGAAACACTTGAAGGGAAAGTGCCAACACAGCAAGACGGGCTGAGAGCAGCAGAACCACAACAAGGACCTCCCTGTCTGCCCCATGTTCACACCCAGCAGAGCTCTCTGCTGGGGTGAGCTGACTCGGAAGCAGCACAGAGCAATTACTCAGTACCAGTTACTCAGGTGGAAAAAATCCAGGCACACAGTACAGCACCACCCACATATTTGTAGGGCTCTCAGCACCAGTGCCACACCTTTCTCTCATTTCAAGTGAGGAATGCAGCCCAGCTTGACATTCTGCAATGCTTCACCGCTCCTTGGAGCATGACATCAGTTACTGGTGACTGTGGCAATGACAACAGCTTTCTCACTTTGCCATGCTCCCATAGCCAAAGGCTGGGCCCTCAGCATCCTCACAGCTGATTTAAAGTGTCTTTTGCTTCCTCAAGGCATGATGCAATCTCTGAAACACATTAGTATGAAGCTGGAAGATGCTGGAGTGACTGCAGAAGTGGCCTCAGAGTCATCTTTTACATGCATGGGTCACTGGGGCAGGAGGTCTTCAGCTGGATCTAAAGAAAACCCATCACTGCACTGCTCTGAGCTCTGCACCAAGCACCCACAGCATTCAGATCTTGGCTTCCTCCATGCAGGAGGCCCCACTCCAAAATGGGTTTGCTACCCCATGTTAGGCTTAGGCAGCTACCATGAAGATACTCACAGTAGTAAGTGGCTTCTTTCAAGCTCATTTTTGTCCAAGGCACCTCCTGTGAGATCTGTCTGATCTGGAGGTTTCACCTCGGCATCTTTGATTGCTGCTTCTGATGGTGACTCGAACACTTCATCCGGGTAAGTAGAGAGCTCCTCATGAAGGACTCCTTCCTGGGCAGAGAGACAGCAGTCCCATCAGAAGCAGCCAACATCCCATTTGGGACAGCAGCCCTGGCAGACAGCAGTGCTGCTCTCTGCCAACACACAGTCCTGCCAGAAGCAGAGTCCCGGGCCAGCACCACGCCAGAGCTGCCCCTCACCCGAGCGAAGAAGGAAGTGTCGAGCTCATCCGGGAAATCCACCGTGTCCTCCTCCAGGAAGCTGGCGGGGGTGAAGCTGCGCCGCTGGGCCCTCCTCAGGGTGCTGTCCTTCACAGAGCGGCCCTGCAGCCAGGGACAGGGCATGGGGGCACTGCCAGAAACCTGAACCCCAGCTCACAAACCCACCCCAGCCAGTGCACGCGGAGCCCGAGTGCTGAGCTTGGCTCATGTTTGTGGATGGAGCACAGCAGATGAGATGTGTGACACCTTTCTGGTGAGACACACAGCTGCCACCCCACTTCTCAACCCATGGCACCCACCTCCAGGCTTGCTGTGTGCTCCTCTACCACATACTGTACATTGAGTCTGACCAAACCACAGTGATGGCTGCTACTGGACACAGCAAAACACATCACTGAGCCCAGGAAAGCAGGCACAAGGCAGGATGAAGAGACTTGTATAGCAAGAGCCTCAGGTATTTCTGCTCTTCCGTGGCTGCTTACCAGGGACCACCCAAAGGGTCCAGACAGGCTGAACTGGCCTGGTAGAACGCTCTGAGGCTGCTGACTGTGGGAATCAAAGCCCCCAGGCCAACAAAGAAAAAGCAAGACCTGTCCCAAAACTGAACCATCACCCCTGCTTTCTTGCCAATACTGCCTCCTGTGCACATGGCTGAAACGCAGCAGGAGGTGACTTCATTTCCTCCCCTCCAGCACAGCCATCCCCATCCTCTCTGCTGAGCAGCCCCTTGCCTTGCACCCATCTCCCAGGGCAGGGAGCACTCAGGTAGGTGCGGGCAGTACCTTCACCAGCGCGGCGGCCGCCCGGAAGCTCATTTTGGCCACGGACTCGCGCTTGCGGCGCCGCGGGAGGCGGTTGAAGCCCGAGCGGGAGCTGGTGAAGGAGCAGAGGGACGTGGCCCCCGGCGTGATGGGCGTGTGGGGGATGCTGCAGCCGTCCGCGTCCTCGGCCATGCGGAACGCCCGCCCCCGCGCCAGCGGGTCGATGATCTGCCAAGAGAGAGGAGCAGCCCGTCAGTCCATCAGCCCCCAAACCCTTCCCAAAGCCTCCTCTCTCCTCTTGAGACCATCACGACAGGGGCCGGGCTCCTGGGGTTGACCAATGTAGGGATGCATTTCCCATACCCAGCAAGTGTTTTCCATATAGGGAAAAGTTTAAGACTCACCCCTTAAGGTAAAGAACCCAGAAACTTCGATACCCTTCTGACAGTGATTAGCTCAGTGCCAAGAGAGAAGCATCTATTGAATCTTGTCACCGTTCTTCAAACCCTGTATCTCCCTCTATTGGCTGCAAGCCAGGTTATCCCTCTCAAAACATTCAGTATTTAAGAAAGAGCACAAAAGGAAGTAAAGGCTTTTTGGAGTGTCTTAGCAAGGTGTCATTGGTTTTCTCGGACACCTGTGTGCGGCTTTTTCATTTGTTTTCTGTAACATTTGGTATTTTGATATTTTTCCTTACTAAACCTTTTGATTTACAAAACACCTCTGAGAAGCAGTCTCACTCAAATCAATTTTAGCCACTTCTCTACAAAGGCTGGACCCTCAGAGACTGATATATCAGCACGTGGCTTATTAGACTCTGGCTACATGTTCATCTGTATCAGACCAAGAACCAGGCTGCAGGGACCAATAAGCAATTCTGCAATAGGGAGATAAGGAATTCCCTATTGGGGTTTTTTTCTTTTGTTAGTATTGACTCTTGTCAACCAGTCTGTTCCAGTATCTCACATAAAACTCCAAACCTCCTCCAGCCCTTCCTAAGCTCTTGGTTTCACTGTCTCCCATGCCAATGAGCTCAACAGTCAGAGAATGTGCTGTCTAAATAGGAGTTTGAGAAATCCCTGAAAACAGAAATGTTCTTTCTTCAGCTAGTTTCCTTCCTGATACTGGACAGCCCAGGACTTAAGCAGTTTCCTGTTATCCTGTTGAAACTTTACTGTAGATTTACATCTGCCTCCATTAATTAAGTTCAACATCTGGATAAAGCAGGCAAGCTTCCAGGAGCTGCAAGCCCTTCTTTGGGACTCCTCAGGCCAGCACTCTCACTTATTCCAAACATACGAATCAACGTAATGAAAATATTGCCTTCAGCTACAAACCTTGCCTCTGTCCTTACATCATCACAGCTGTGGTTTCCATAAGACCTTTATGCTTTATCCCAAGGTTTTACGAGCTTTTTTAATCCACAGTTGCATACTCTACAGGAAGCTTAATGGGCTCACACCTATTGACACTATGTTCTGATTTAATGTAGCCCACATAGAGTCCAATAATATTTCTAAGTCTCCTGTGACCACAGATTAGGTGCAAGACATTTAACAGAAAAGAGGACAACAAGATGAAATGTGATTGAAAAATGCACTACATTCTCCTCTGCTTTAGTGAAGCCACCAGGCTGCAGGTCACAGCCTGACCTGCTTTGGAAGGAATTGTTTTCCCACTCGTCCAGTGGTGCTCACCAAAGCACAGTCATCAACCACATCAATTACTGAGTGGAGCAGTGGGAAGAGCTGGATATTGTGGTTAGTTCTGGTCACTGGATGTGCTTACCTGGGCCCTGCCCCCCTTGGGTCACACTTAAAGGTAACGAGCAGGAGGTAGCACCAAACCCAGGTGCCCTTTGCAGGCACTCAAAACCACTTCTGAGGACCCATGAGCAGAGCTGTAGCACCACTGATACAAGAGACACTTCTCAAAGTCCTAAAACATAACTAGGTTTCTATGAGGACAGTAGCTGTGCTACAGCCTGCATTCTGCTTGGGGCAGGGCAAATGTCCCCAGTGATTCCGGCCCTGCACAACTGTACATTTGGGTCCAACATAGTGGCCACTCTGGGTACAACACACTTGTGTCCATGCAAAATGGCAGCAGGAAGCCTGAGCTGAGAGCTCCTGAACATGCTGCACACCCCTGATCACCACAGTCACAGCATGACAAACACGGCTCTGAGCTGAGGGACCTCAGCCAATGAGCCCTGAGAGAGGCTGCTGGGGATAAAGCTGCCAAATTGTACCTGGGACATGACAAGTATCTGTGCACAGAGCCCAGACGTGTCGAGGCAGAGCTCAGCACAGACAGGTCACAGCCGCCAACATGGTGAACACACCAAGCAGGGAACTCAGCGATGGCCCTTCCCCTGTCCCAGGTCACTCACCTTCTGCATGCCCAGCTGGCAGGGTCCCACGTAGAGCGGAGGAGGGGTCTCTGTGCTTGTCAGAGAAATATTGTCCTGACTGGGCAAGTCCATCTCCCGGATGACCTGAGGCTTGAGCTTCCCATAGCGCAGGCTGCAGTGGCGGAGGCTCTTCCTCTGCCATTTCTGAGTGGCATCGCTGTCTTTGCTCACCCCAAACCAGTCTGCCGTGCCTCTGAAAGATGCCAGCAGACAAGTGCTAAGAAGGAGGATGTTTGCTTGGACTGTGCAGGTGAAAAGACAAAGCCCTGGTGGTCACTTCCAGCCCATCCCAATTCAAAGACAGAACGCTTTCCCAGGAGCGTCTCGCCGCTTGTCCTCAGCTGGTTTTAGCAACCTGACAGATGCTGGCCAGAAATGTTTGACCATAAACAGCATTCTGTCTCTTAAGACAGAAGAAAAATGACAGGAGATATTCACTGTGGGTAAAGGACAGTTTATTCTGAGTTTTTCTAAAAATAAAGGAAAAGCAATGGTACAGAAAATCAGAAAATAACTTGGTGAAAGACATTTTTTTACTTTAAAAACCATCTATTGCAAACACTTACCATCTTCAGGCCAGCTCTAGGTCCCCATTGTGAGACTTTACTGTCTCATAGCTCTGTAACTTCTCCCAAAAGCCACCAGAAATCACTCTCCTCTCCCAGCCTCCCCTCCACACTCCCAGAATCTCCCTAACTTCTCCATTTCATGCTGTAGGATTTCTAACCCACTCAAGGGTAGCATTAACAGCAAAACTTGCTGCAGTTCTGGTCTCTGCAAAGGCAGACACACACAGTTCTAAGCTGCTGGTTGCAGAAGCAGGAGCACAAGGTTGCAGCCATGAGGCAGGTTTGCTGCCAAGTGGCTGCTGCCACAGAAGAGCAGTGGATCAGAAGCAAAATCCCAAGGAAGGCAGGGAGGGATCAGGATAAGTCAGACTAAAAGCCTATTCTAAATCCTGCAGGACAGCTGGTCCTAAACTTACAGGGGGCATGGCAGCCCTGCCAAGCATTTCCCACCATGGCTAATCCATCCTCACAAGATGACAAGCTGTCTCAGCCTACAGCTGACTGGCCCAGGTGTTGAAACCTGAAAATCTTTCCAAGCCAAACCCAAACCCCTGGCCTCAGCCCCCCTGCTCAGGGGCAGGATCTCCAGCTGCTGAGAAGCAAGACCTCACAGGTCACAAAGTGAGCATTAAAATACACACTGGATAAAGGCTGGGATAAATCTAGAATTAGGCCACACAAGGGAACTCAGACAGTGTGCTGGAGACAGGAAACTAGTCCTGTGGTTTTGCACCCTTCCAAGCAAAAAACCCATCACCAACAGGTAAAGGTCCTCTGCCACCATGTCAAAAGGAGTGTTTGAAATCCACAGCCTTGCTGGCTAAAACCTTTCATATGCAAGCACCACACATTTTCCTCAACCCTCTCTGTTCTCACAATGGTACAGAACAGACCCTTCAGAGGTCATGTGGGCCATTGCTGGAATTCACCTGACCTCACTGACCCAAATGCCACAACGTGCCAGCTGTTGGAGATGGGGCTGTGTGAAAATCTTGGGCCACCCCTCTGCTCCCACAGACCCACATCTCCTTGAAGCAATCTTCCTCTCCACCCAGAGCAAAGGCCCAGGGCCAGCCCCTGCCCTGACAGACTCACCAAGCCCATAGCACAGAGGTCAAGTTGCCAGTTGCTCTGGCACAACACACACCACAGAACAGTCTGACAACTCAGAGGGCTCCCCACAGAGTGTAACCAGTATTTCAACTGCAAGCTGACCTTGGGTGATAAACCCATACATAGGGCCTCAAAGGGAGAGGGGCTGAGGGTCATTTGGGTTCATATGAGCCTGCTGAGGAATGGCAGCACCAGCAGTGTCAGAGCTCTCCAAAACTGTGCTCCCACTAGCCTGGAAGGACAAGCACCACCACAGCTCTTGGCATTGTGAGGAACACTCCAGAACTGCCAGAGACCACTGGCTGGGCCAGGGCCAGGGTAAAGAGCTGTCCCGCTCCCTGATCAGCCAAAATAATCCACTAAAGAGTTTAGGGCATCTGGAGCACCCTGGGAGGATGCTGAATGCCTCTGTTCAGCTGGGGAACTCCATCACATCCTACAGAGTCCCCAGGGCACTGTAACAATCAACATCAGGGTCAGCTGTCACTCTTCTGTCATGATGAGCCAAGCAGCCCTGAAAGCCCAAGGCCAAACACAAGCAGTCCCAAAGGTGGTCACAGTGCCAGAGTGGCAGCTGGCCAAGGGCAGCAGTGAGGATGGCAGGACAGAAACACAGGGCATAGGTCCAGTCCCTGCCATGCACAAAGTCACACTGTTTGTCTGATTTAAAAGTTTCCTGAGCTCCAGATTTGGGGCAATGGTCAATGGGCCGTTGTGCCCTGAACTCCTGGAGTGGTGCATCTCCTTGGTGCTAAGTAAACAAAGACCTCCACCTCAAAAAGAAGACAGTCACATTTGCATTAGAAAAAGCCATGATGTCAACAGGGCAAGAGTGGATGCTGTATTCCATTCATCAGTTCCAAGCCCCTCTGGACCAACACGACAGTGTCTGTTTCGTGCTGCTTCCTCTCCTTCCTCTCCTGCCCCAAGGCGGCTTTGGGGCCAACATATGCTGCACTGCTGCCAGCAAAGGCAGGCTGGGCTAAGGCTGCCCTGGGGAGATATTCCAGCTATGGTGAACACCAGGAGGTTGACAGCTTGTTAGGAAAGGCAGGAGGGAGTGAGGCTGGCGGGTGGACAGCTTGTTAGTCCATGCTACTTATTGACAGCTGCCTACACGTTTAGTAGGAGTGACAATTGTTTTTTGTTAAAGGCACACATGAACTTTCTCACTCTGCCTGCCTGTAGGCCTCTTGGACAGTCCTGGGAAGGCAACGTGATCTCAGCAACAGCCAGACTCTGTGCAGTTCACAACAGCCCTGGCACACACATGCAGGGGTGGGTTTCACACTCAGTGCTACCAGTACCTGAAAAACGATCGGGGCAGGGACTGCCGCTTTCTCAGGGAGCTCCTGCCCCCCCGGTGCCCACGAGCGGGCAGGGTCTGACTCCTCTGAAACCGAACCTGCCTGCTGCAAAGAAAACAGAGCTGAGGGGAAGGAACCTCCAGGGCTGTGGAGAGGAGCAGCCACTGCACCTCCTTCCGTAGCCCCATGGGCAGCAGTCGTGCTCCACTGCATGTGACAGTGGCCTCCAGCTGAGAGCACGACCTAAGAGAAACAACCAAGCTCAAGCCACACAGCAGCATCTTTGAACCCAGGAGGCTGCAGGATCCTCTTGGTGCACCTGTGACGTGTGTCTCACATTGCTCTGGAAGGTACCAGGAGTACTGCCACCCCCTCAGCTCCCCCTCTAAGACCTGCCTTCTTCAGCCCAGGCACTCAGCTACAGATTTCACATCTGGCTTTGGACACCAGTGTGAAACCATGGAGGTGTCAGTAGGCCAAGATATGATCTGCTCAGAGACAGGTCACTGGTGCCCTGACAGGATCTTGCCTAGTGCACAAGTCTACCTGTGCCACCTCTGCTGCCTTGCACGGACACCCTGGGAGTCTTGACATGGTGTTAGATGCTTTCACATGAATCGCTCCCATGCCTTCTTCTGGACTACACAGGCTTGACTTTATATTCACACTTGATTTGTGTCCTCCAGGGAACACAGTATGGAGTCCTGCTGCAGCTTCACATTCTATGCATTCTGAGGGCTGTGTTAAGCAGAAAACTTGGCAGTCACCCTTCCTGGACTCACAAAACAAATCCCAAGACACAATTTAGGGATGTATGGTCTGCATTCCCCACTGCATCCCTAGCTCTGCTAAATGGAAAACAGGGGTTTAGGCCTTGATACTTTCCAGTTCCCTGGCCTTGTTTCTGATCCATTCATTTCATGCTTTTATTGCTAGGGTTGTGTAATGTGTGCATCTCCTGCAGTTCTGCTCCTTGTAAAAGTAAATTTGTCACACCAGCACCAAAGCAGTTCGCAGTTCCTCACTCCCCTTCATACAAACTGCATGTTGTAAGGACTTCTAGGGCAGGTTACCCTGGCCCTTCTACCCAACACTTCTTGTCAGGGCTTCCACAGCACCCTCCCCGGATATCCCCTCATCCTTAATGTGCTCTTGCCTAATTGTTCTGGCAAGGAACACGTCAAGGGCAGGGAGGCAAGGGAAGAGATGGTGTAGGTGTGCCAGGACAGCCCCAGCAGGCCCAGAGGCTGCCCAATGCCCTGAAAAGAGCAGATGCTGTTTCACAGGCTCAGCCCTCCCCACCTCACAAGAAGCAGGATCAGAGTGGGCTGATGCAGGAGAGCTTCACCACCAAGGCAGCTGGGGAACATCTGAGGCAAAGGAAAACAGTGTGTGGGAGATCTCCCAGAGCTGGAAAGCTGCTCCTTCGTGAGTGGGCGAAGCCTGGCTGGCTGGAAGTACCCCTGACCCATGGAGCTCTAGGGATGCTCCTGGGATCCAGGCAGGCCTGACACACTGCCAGAGATAGAAGCTAATCATCTCAGGAGAGAAGCTGGGGGAAATCTTTGCCATGGTGAGGGAAAGAGCATCCAGCTCTGTGTGGCCATGTCTCAAGAGACTCCTAAGGACAACCCTTTGTAGGAGTGGGAGACAGGACCAGAGCAGCCTCTCCCTCCTCTCCATCACCCCTCAGAGCCATATTAAGAACCTGCCAATGAGCCAGTGCTAGGAGCCAAGCTGCTGAGAGTCCTGCACTGCTCTGATGGGCTTCTGCCTCCCCTAGCAACCATGTGCTCTCAGACACTGCACCAAAGCAAGCCCAGCACACCCCATCTACAGTCACAGCTAAACATCAGGGCCTGAGGAGACATCCTGTTACTGAGAAACAGCCCCCGCTGGGGTATGAGGGCAGCCAAAATCTGTCTGTAAGTGGCAAAGACTATTCACTGTCCTGGTCACCAGCATCCTACTCCCAGGACTTGTCTCCTCACATACTACAGACAGGCTATACAGCACCACTGGCCTTCCATATTGGGGACCAACCTGCACCCACCCTTCCACAACCTCACGAGGTAACACAGGAGTCACCCTAACCCTGCTGTGCCAGGCAATGGGATGAGCAGAGAACCATGAACCCACAGCTCCAGGATGGCCCTGGATGTCGGAATGCAGTGCAGCAGGCTCCAGGAGCTCCGTGCCTCACCTCTTGATGGTCTGTGTGATGGAGGTCTGTCGCTGCAGCACCGGTCTCCGGGCGGGGTCGTGCGGCAGGGACGGCACGCGGCTGTTGTCGGCCGGCATGCTGACGCTCCGCAGGAACGCCTGCCGCCGCGTCGGCTGCCGGGGGAAGCACCAGGGAGTCAGAGCTCTGGGAGTGAGCGTGTTAGCAATTCAACATGGACAGCACCAGCTCCTGCAGCACACCCTCCTGGCTGCTGTCTACCCAAATCACGCTCTCCTAGGCCACTCCACAAGGTCAAGAGAAGCACAGTCAGTGGGATTTGCTTCTTAAGTGGCTCTGGATCTGCACTAAAAGCCTGTGAGAGCTGTGGGTGGGTCTGTAGTTGCTGCCTGGCGCAGCCTAAGCAACCTGGGAAAGGCTTTGTTCATAGCCTAACTGCCTGGGCACACTCACATCTCGGCTAAATGTCACCTACCAAACGTGACACAACTCACCAGGCTGTTCTCAGCTCATACAACTGCCTCCCCAGGGCTGCTCTGGATCACATTTTTATCAGCTCAGCAGAGCTCATCTCCCATTTGAACAGGGCAGGCTGAGCAGACTGCCCCTCTGGCAAGTGAAGCTCTGACTGATCCTCTGGTCAGGCACTGTCTGTGCCTCAAGACTACTTCAGCCTCTGTAGCCCAGAAAGCTAATGGGCTTTCATTAACAGCTTTGATATCTTTTATGTAAAAGCAGTGCACACATACTCAGGCTGTAAGTCAGAGGAGCACACAATGCACTCTTATCCCTGACAGCCTGGGCTGTGCACACGAGACCCCAGAGAACATCACCTCCACCAGCTTCCATCATAAGCACAGAGTGTCTCTCCAAGTGCCCAGCCGGATTTAGAGATTCCCGATGAGGGAAGATCCATCAAAGCCTTAAATAATTGATTCAGAAGGTTTCAACCTGCACTGGTAAAACCCTGAACTCCACTTCTAATCCCTACAGACTGACCCCCAAACTCTTTCCTTCCAAGGGAAGACCAGAACCAAGATTTATCCGCCAGGAGCTGTCACGTAAGTGAAGTGCATTTCAGTCCCTGGATCACAGAATGCTGAAGAGGGCAGTTCTTGCTGTTCCAAGTGCAATAGAAGTTCCCTCTTAAGACAAGCTTGTCCTCAGCTCCCTCCAGGGAAGCTGTATCACCCTCCATTTCTCTAATGACTAAATTTTTTTTCACATAAGTGACTGAACCCAGGCCCTGTACACACTCATGGAGCTGGGCAGCAAGAACCCTCTGGCTCTGCCTTCAGTGCACAGTCTCTGTTCCTGCAGCAAGGCCACACAAGCAGCCAGCATTCATACCCAGGTCTCAGCCCTACAGCAGTTTTTAATATGTAGTAGCAGATATTCCTGATATTCTTCCTATCCTCAGCACAAACAAGGGTGTTTTACTCTCATGCTTTGCACAGTTCCTATTAACCTATCACCTCATCTCTTCTTCAGCACTCCTCAATGTTATGTATTTCTCATCCCACATGGTCCTCTTATGTTCCTCATGATGCTAACAGCTTTGTGTTGCCAGTAACTGTTCTTTGCTGTTACTGATGAAAGTCTGTCATTATCTTGGCTATTCATAAGTCAGATTCATACCCTGCTCATTTCAGCACAAGCTCCAGCACTTTCAGGCCCTCATGCTTGTCTGGGAGACCTTCAGTCTTCCAGCCCTCTAAAGAAATGTTTGTTTGAATACCTCACTATCATATCCCAGCCAAGACACTTTTCACAATGCCCACATCCAAACAGTCACATCCACTGATGTGAGCACATCAGCCACCCACCCTCATCCCTCCCACATCCCCTTCAAGGGGTGTTAATTACTGCTCATAAATTTACTCAAAGGCTCTGCCTCTTCTTATGCGGCCTCATGACCTGCCATCACAGGCTGCCTTTCCCTCAGCCAGGAGTGATGGGGACCCCAGGCACAGGGATGCTCCCAGCACATCCCTCCCCAGCTCCACAGACCCTTCCTCCTCCCCAGCCCCTGTACCTGCACGGGCTGGGGGGGCTCTTCTGGCACAGACATGGGCACTGGCACGGGGATGTCCAGTTTTAACCATGGTGGCTTCTTCCGCTGTAAACTGCTCGTGCTGTCGTGTCGCGCCTCCGACATCGTCCCACGCTTGTCCTCAGGCCTAGGAGAGAGAAAACACCAGAGTCAGGAGGGAATGTGGCATCTCATCCCTCACAGCCCATGCTGGCAGGGTGAGCAGACAGTTCTCCTCCTGGCTGTGACTGATGGGCCCCAAGCCTCACGTGGGATGAATTCCCGAAGTGCCTCATGAGGGCTCAGCTTGTGCCCACACTGGTCCCTCAGCACCTGACACTCAGAGGACACAGAACCCCGAGCCGGATACAGAGACTGCAGTCACAAGCTTGAGTTGCCTCCCATTAAGAATTTTGCTGAGATACTGTGAGATCCAGATTCCTCAAGAACAAGCAGTGAATTAAATCTTAATGAGATCTGGATCCAGACCAACCAGCTAAGTAACTGCAGTATCAAAAGCCACTGACCTCCCTCTAAAACCAGCTTGTGACTCACCAAACCCTTTTTTGCCCACCCAAAGCCAAGACCACACTTCCCAACCCATCTACCCCTTAACAATTAAGAAATGGCCATTTCTCATCACTGTTTCTAATCTCTTTTAAATGTAGTGATTTTCTAGAAACACAACACAGTGCACAGAGCAATACCAGTATAGCATGAACATTAGAGAACTGGCACTAATCCTGAACTAAGAGTGGTTTTCATACATAAATAATAATGATATGGTATTTAAATAAAAACCGCTGTGTAATCCAAATGCCGCAGTGAGCAGAGTGACTCGCTGTCATCCTGCCCACTCTGCTGCAGTTTTGTCCTCCTATTTGGGACCACAGGAGCCTTTCAGGCTGGCAGAGCACCCACTTCACTGTGCACACTCAGAGAAACAATCCAGAAAACAGATTTCACTGGAGGCAGAGCTCAGATACCTCCACAGGTACCTTTCAATGTAAATTACTCTACAAATTTGTATTTCTTCCTCTCCTATCATACACACAACTTCAAGTGAACAGTGGGAAGCGTGTTTGCTGAATGGAACAACAGATTCCATTCCCTCCCAGCTCTCTCTTTGCATGGCCCTAGCCTGGCCTATGGCCCTTAGCCACAGGGGACAAAAATAATCAAGTGCCTCAGCCTCTCCACCACAGCGGACAGATGGAATAAGCAACCAGTTAAATCAGCAGGCACACATGCTTTGACAGGGAGTAGGAGAAAAACTCTGTGGAAATTAAAACTTAGTGCTCTTAGAGTGTTAACACAGCCCATTTATTTTAAATGCACACTGAGTTTAACACATAAGGATTCTTCCTTGAGAGAGGCCAAGTCCTAGGCCAGGACCAGAGGCAGAGGGATCTCCACCCTCTGAGACATTTGGCACACAACAAAACAAGGCCCTGAGCTGCCTGAATTATCCCAGCCTTGCAGTGGCTGAGCCAGTCAACCTGCACGGGTACCTCCCAACCTAAATTAGGCACTGGTTCTCTGAAACGTGCACTGCCTTGCAGGGCATTTCCACCGTATTCCCACAGCTCCCTGCAGCTGCCCTGGGAAGGGAACTGCACACACCATTGCAAAAGATACAAGTCAGGGGGGCGGGCAGGGGGAAAACAGGTCAAAAAATGGGAGTGGGGGATGATGTGGATTGGGTTAGGAGAGAATCTCATCTAAAAGGAGCTGAAGGCCAGCTGCTGGTTCAGTTGTGCGAGCTGGGCCGGCTGCCAGGAGCGCTGTGCTCAGCTGAGCCGGAACGACAGAAAGGGAGGACTCAGCTGTAGGTGGATGAAGGTTGGGTTTCAGCAAATACCACAGGCCCCCAAAAGTCTGGGAATTCATGATCTAGCCTGTACAGACATGCCCTTCATACATGCACTGCAGTCCTGTTGCACAGATGCAATGCTGTGCATGAGAGGGACACAAATCCTTCCTTCCCTCCCCGCCGAGCTGCAGGGGTGGCTAAATACAACTGTTCTAACTTCCTATGAGATAAGAACAGTGAGAGTATTAGGGGAACTCCTGCCTGTGCTTGGTATGAGTAAATCTGCTATGAGACACAATTTACTGAAAGGTCTTGCAAATTTGTCTTCATGGTGAGGTCAGAAAGCAAAGCAGGTTTCTCACACCTGAAATACTCCAGCAAAGAGCTTCAGCATTTTTCCAAGGATCACAAGCACGACATCCCCTCAAGGTGCCCTAATCAGAGACCAGCCAAGAGAGACAGAGCCACCACTCTGGCACAACCAAACACAATCTATCTCATACAATTCAAGAGCCTCCTTCCTGTTCCTTCAAGGGCAAATTCAGAGCCTCTGAAGTAGCAACTCTGCTTTTTCCAGCATCTCACCACTGAGCCAATATCACTCAACATCCTTCCTGTCTACCTACAGAGCTGCCTTTGTGAGCAGGAGCTCTGGGTGTAAAGAACAGAAGAGTGTAAGATATTTGCAGCTTTATCAATCAGTGAGGCCAAGCCAGGAAGGCAGAGGATGAATCACGCCTGTATTGCTCGAAAGTTGCTGCAATAATGTGAAACCCTGTGAAAGACTTCCGATTAAATCTGTTTTGAGTTTCCCTTCCTAAATTGCTACAGACCACAGACAGTGATGTCCACATATCTTCACTTGGTTCCTGCCACCCTCGCAGACTAGCACAGGGGATCTCCAGGGTGTGCACACCTGTCAAAGAGCACAGGACATGCACACACAGGGGTCAAGCCTGTGGCTTTACAATTACCGCCAAAGTTGACTCAACTTTGTACTTTAGGCAAGGTGAAGATCTCAAGATGAAATTCACGTTCTGACAGAGCAATGGATTGCTCTGCTTTCTCCCCACTTCAGCAGTTAAAGAGTTCTTTAAGTAGCAAAGCATAAAAATGCATATATAATAATTGTCTAAATGCATTCAGTATTTAAACCCCAGGTAAGTTTCCAGTTTGGCTGCAAACAGAGTACGTAGGAGCAAATGCCTCTACCAGTTCAACCTTCTTTACTCACTAACAGGTTCACTTCCCAGGAAAAGAGTGCAGTGAAAGCAAAGCTGTTCAGCATTCCCAACTCCCTGTGTGCATTTGGAGCAGCCAAAAATAAACCTTACAAACACCTAAGACTGGATCAGGCCCTGCCAGGGCAAGCACTGTGAATTCTGTATGAATAATCAGCCACAGCACAGGTCAGGCAACTGCCTCTGCCCCAGGCACAAAAAGGCCTGGGGTATGGTCATGAGAGCCAGGTCTCCAGGGGGTTAACGGGGAGCCTGAATGTGGATCCAGCTGAATACACAGATATAGAGACTAGATGAGCATCAGAGCACAGCTGTGTGCAAGATGTACAGAGACATGGTCCATTTGCATGGCAGGTAACACCCTTATTACACCTGGCCCTCACTCAAAGTGCTGTGAATTTCTGTCTCAGCACTGCAGTGAACATACTTGCTGAGTTTCACACTGACCCCTTGGTTACTTTCAGGGGCCAATGTTTCAGGGTCCAGTCTCCATGTATTTCATCAGGCCAGTGGGCTTTGTTTCAAAGTTGAGTGCATTGATACATATTTTGTTTGAATGGTCCCATAGCATCAATCTCAATTTCTCAGTACTGTCAAGAGCCCACCAACAGCAGCAGGATGGGAACACACACAGCACAGCCATGCAGGGTCAGGCTCAGTGTCCCTCTAAAGCCAGTATCTCACTTCCAACTGAGGATGCTGGCACAGGGTAGGAGTACAGGATCACTCAACAGTCCTATCTCCCAGGACAGAGCCATGGCACATGCTATGAATAACTCACAGGCTTCTCATGCCAGAAATGTCTTTGCATGTAACAGTTCTGTATCCATCTCTATATCCATCCAAGGGTTATGATTTCAGAATTTATCCAGCTCATTTTTTTAACCCAAGCAAACTTCTAGTATTCATAACAGCAAAAAAGCTCCAGAGCTGAAACACATGCTGTGTGACAAGCCTGCAGCAGCTCATCTGCAAACCTGTCATTTCCTGGGTTCACTTGTTCTGTAGTTCTTGGACTAGAAGAGTGACCAGCTTTTCCCTATCCTCTTTCTCCATGCAAGTCCTGATTCTACAGATCTCTTCCATGCTCTTCCATCCCCTCTTCCCACACTCACATCCAAAAGCTCATTCCTGGTAAATGAGCTGTTTCAGACCTCTTGCCTGTGCTTGATTAGTTTAGACTCTGTTCCACCAGCATCACAAAACTCAGGAATATGCAAACACAAGGCTGAATGAGAGGTATTTGCAAATCCAGCTTCTTATAACTGATCAGCTGGTAGCAGCATAAAAATTATTAATAATGTTCATTTCAATTAAACAAGAGGACAAATGTATCAATAGCAGATAGTCTGGGAAATGCATCTTCAAAAGGTCTGTGCAAGGTCACAGAACCAGAATGAAAGGCAAATCTACTGTGCTGTGGGTCGGGCTAAGAAAGGGGGAGAGCACATTAAATACCAAAGTTGGCACATGATCAAGGAAAGCTGCTTAGTGAAATCTACTGACCCAAAGAGCAAAGGAAAAGCTTTGTCCAGAAGCCTGAGCATGCTCCTAAAACTGACAGGCATCCTAAATACATTTAGAAGCTCTCACAGTCATTTCAAGGAAAGACCATCCTTCCATTTAAACAGACAACTGAAGCTATTCCCATGTTGATTTCTTTTCTTCCAAAATCTCCATTTTACCAGCATTCCCACTTAAAATAAAGCTGGCCTTTTTCCCCCAAGAAACATTCCAAACAAAAAACAAACCAAAACAAAACCCCAACTTAATTCAACACTACCACACCAACAAACAGCATCTGCTTTTTCCAACACCACTACTCCTCTCCAGCACAGTGTGTGCATGTTCCTACAGACACCCCCAGGAGGTAACAGACACCGGAGTTATTCTGCTGCAATCCGATCACCACGTTCCATGGTCAGACTCCAGCTGTTTTCTTCCATTTTTCAAACCCCATCACTGCAACAATTGTCTTAACAGTGCCTGCTACACAAAGTACCAGGCAAGCCCCAGGTACCTGAAGGGGTCTGTGCAGGCAGCTCTTCTGGCTGAGGCACAGGAATCCAGGTGGACACAGCAGAGAAACAGGGATCCTCAATGTGTTCTCCAGACAGGATGAGGCAGAGGAGCCAGAGGAGAAAGCTCTTGGCTGTGCTTCTCTCTCCAGGAGGATTACTGCTGGCACAGCAAGGAAAAGGCAGGAAGTCCAAAGACAAGAGGAGCAGTGGGGTTTCAGTCTCCTGGCTGTCAATAAAACCATCTAGCATGGGTCAGACCCAACGAGTTACAAACAATATCCCAAACACCAGGCATGAGCCAGCCCTTTGAAACAGGCCAGATGGAGGAGCTGAGGGCAAGCAGTGATGGGAAAGGTGGGACAGGCCTGTGGCCCTGCACTCTTGGGGAAAGCTGCTAAGGGCATAGCTAAACCCAAGCTTTGGCTGAGACCATCACCACCACTAAGAGAATACCTGAGAAATGAAACAAGGCCATCAGCACTGCCCAGGGCCCTCTCCTGCTTTCCCAACGTTGGCTGCTGGGAAATGCTGTAAGGCTTTGCAGACCTGCAGGCTGCCACAGCAGAAGCTGGGTCTGAGCAGTCCAAGCAGCTCTGAGCACAAGGCTGGCACAGAGCTGTGCAGACACAGTGCCCTTTGAGCCCTGCCCCTCAGGGAGCTGGCAGCACTGCCATTCCCACACACACCCCACTGGCCCTCTCACTGCTCTCTGCCATGCACAAGCTCTGTCTGAGTGCTGGTACAGGCTGATGCTGCTTCCAAGAGCCTGCACCAAATCACACAGGCAACAGTTCCTCAGGGCTGTGGCTTCTGCTCACAAGCAAAGCCAATCTGCCAGCTAGCTGCTGCCCAGGCAGCAGGCTTGCCTTACTCCACTGAGCCACTACAACGTGTTTTACCAGCACAAACTAACCCTAGTAAATTATTTCCCATTGATCTGGCATCCTGAAGAGGCTCAGACAATTTCAGATAAGCCCTGTGCAACCCAGAGAGGAAGGGCAGGACCAGTCTATTCAGTGATGGCTCAGCATGACAGCAGCTCAGATGAGACATCAAAAACAAGCCCCAGCTGCTGTCCCCTGCCTCTGTGAAACTGTCCTACTTCATCCCCACTGGGGATCTCACCATGAACCACTTAATTGAATCAGCTGAGAAATACCAACAGAAACTGCCTGGTTTGGAAGAGGCCAGGCAGACCCCTAGACAGGAAATGGCAAGCTGCATTGGGTTGGTATTTCATGCAAAGCCTTGTAGAGGGATGGAATTCAAAGAGGCACAGCAGGAGGGCAAAACTTCAGCTGAGACCCACTGAACTTGGAAAAGGTTCAGCTGCATACAGAGACAGAGGGTTTTAAGTACAGTACAGGTAATGAAAACATCCACCAGTGAAGTGTGAATGTCTGTGAGCCAATCTCATGATCAAGAAAGGAGACCTGATATCCCTCTGAGCAGCTGATTTTCTTGATTTTCAGAAAAACATGAAGGTCATGATGGAAATCAAACAAAAATGAGTACCTACTTGAACACCAGCATTAAAAGCAGCTTGACCTGGGACGTGAAGGTGTGGTGCCCTCATACAGAAGAGAGAGGAAAAACAGGAAGCTCAAAAACCTGTTCTGATTTCTGTTAGTCCCAGATCTGTAGTTGAACTCCTTCAAATACAGGTTAAAAGATGACCCCCAACTGCAACATGCAAACACTCACAAGCAACAGGCTGATCTTCAAGGTCCTTTTGTTGCAGCAGACAAAGGGCAAAATAGTAACAAGAACTTAGAAACCAGTGCTCAAAATTCAAGCTAAAAAGATGTCTGTCTGTGTTGAAAGAGATGCAAGCCAACAGAAGAAGCAGTGGCCCAGCCCTGTGTGCTGCCCTCCTCCTCCTCCTGCTGGCACCAGCATCCCCACAGCTGTTGGGTGATCCACACTGGGAACCGACCCACATGAGCTCAGCAGAGAAAATGCCTCGTTCCAGCCCCAGCTCCTTCCCACACAGCTCCACAAATACTTGTGCCAGCAGAAGGAAAGGGGAAGAAGAAGGAACAAACAGAGCAGCTGGACCCAGATGACTGGACTGCTTCTCAAGGCAGTATAGTTTGAAGTGATTGTTGAAAACATGGCCAAAACCTCAGATTTGTAGCACTGTGGGCAGCCAACAATTATCCCAGGGAGGTGGTGAGTTCAGCATCTCTAAATAATCTTCTGAGAAGCACCCTCGGTGCAGGTGCTGAGTTCAACAGGAATAAAACACTATGGTATTACCAAAGGCAGAGTGAATTTTTTGGTGGGGTCATTAGATGGAAAAACATCCAAACCATCCACAGATTTCCCCAGAGCTGACAGCCAAGCCTCACACCCAGGCAGCTTCCACAGAGGGGCTCCCAAGGCAGGAGCTCCCCCTGCTCACCCATGGCCTGGAGCACCCACAAGGAAGCAGGTGGAAGGGAGCCACTGCCCTCAGGGTGGGCAGAGGGGCCTCTTCCATCTCCTCAGCACGTGTGGCCCAGGTGACAGGGGCAAGTCTGCAGCACCAGCCATGCACACCCAGGGCCATGCAGGGCCCAGGCAATGAGTGATCTCCAAACCCAGCCCAGAGCCATCTACAGCATACTGAGACACCAGCAAGGGCCACAGCCTGCACACAAACCAACCAACAACGAGGGGGGAGCAGTGGAAAACCTTCTGGAGCACTCTGGCATCTTCACCCTGTTTATGTTTCTCCATGAACACACCCTGAGGCTTTGCCACCACATCCAATAGCCACCTTTCCAGCAGCCACATCCTCAGAGTCTGGTCACAGCCTGTCACTTACAAGCTCCATCAGGGCACAGCATGATGAGATACCTGCCAACAGCTCCAGTGATGGCACAACAAGCTCTGAGCAGCATCCCCATTCCTTGGGAAGCCAGCAGAGTCACCACTGCCTAGCCCTGCAAAGGAGCTGCTTCCACCAAGAGATCCATTACCAGCTACCAGAGGAAGGATCATCTCTGCAAGCCTTGTTCCTGCACCCTGGTTGAAGGTAACCACAGCTGCCTGTTGGCTCACTGGTGCCTGGGCTGAGGCAGCAGAGCCCTTTGCTCAGGGGTCCCTAGCAGCCTCAAAGCACAGCTGTCTCAGTGTTCTGCATGGGTCTGCACCTTCTTCAGCAAAGAGTGATCACAGACACTATTTCAGGGCACAATTAACTCATTTAAACGATTCAATGGGATTTCAGAGGACCCTGTTCCAGATTTACTTCCATTACTAGGAACACAGATGCCTGGTTAAGTTCTGGCTGATCCACAAGTACCATGGGCACAGTCACTGCCTCAGTTATACAACAAGGTGAGAGTCACAAAAAGGTTTCTGTCAGTGCAGCCATGGCCCCACATTAGGAAACAGAAGACAAAACCAAGAAGGTATTATTTTCATTGAAATTCTGCATTTTGAAGTTTTTTCTACCAGCTCTCATATTCATCACAAGTACTATAAGGCTTCAGGACACAAGGCAAGCTGGGAACACAGTACTGGGATGACACTCAGGACACAAGTAAACACTGGCTCTGGTTGATTTTGGAACAGCTGCTGCCTGTGCACCCAGCTCAAGAGCAATTTCCTTGGTAATGTGTCTTAACGATTACAACATCGTTCATTTAGAAAATACAATATCAATAAACAATTGATGGAAAAGCAACCTCCCCTAAAAAGATCACAATAGGCCAAACCAAAAATTATGTTAGACCAAAATCTACTCACCCTCTACAGCAAAGACTCTGGGTACTAAAAGCAGCTAAGAATCACTGTTTGTTGTGCTAAATAAAAACATTTCAATGGCAAAAGAGATCAAAACTGCCACAAATGACAACATTTCCTATGGAAAGTTACATAAAACCACGCTGAATAGCAATCTAAAAAAATCTTAAGAGGAAATAGCAATAACAAACACTGGAGCCACCAGAAGACAGACTTTATACTCAGGAAGGATGGAAGCCACAGAGCCATTCAGAACAGCTTTCTTGGCGTGTTCCTTTGAAAGTCAGAGTGTCCTCACTCCCCATCACACACCTGCTTTCTCCAGCACCACCATGGTTCTGCTCACCTGGGTACAAGTGAAAGAATAAAAAATGCCCACAGCAGCCCAGGCCCAGGGGAGATCCTTCAAAGGACCAACTAAACAGCCAAGAATTCAGAGCAGAGCTGGTTTGGCTGGAGCTGCTGTTCCTCACCATTAGCTGATGTAGCCAAGGACACAGGGGAGCCACTCTGGTGCTCTAATTTCTCCCCTGGCTCACGCTTGATAGCCAGGCATACACCATCTCCTGCTGTGTCCAACTGGAAGCAGCTGCAGGAAGAGCTTGTCTTGCTCTGCAGGTGTGTGCACACCTCTGCACATTCATCGTGTGCCCAGTGGCACAACTCATTCATAATGCAAATAGAAGTAATCATAATTCTAGCTTGGTTTAGCAAAAAAATAAAAAATTAAAATTCTAAGTGAACCAAACTTCTTCAGTCTGAATGAATGGCACATTCTCCCTGAAATTATAGTCGCAGAACAGCCAGGGAAAAGGAAGGTACACTCACACTTTTTGGCAGAAAAACTCACAGTTTTTTACACTTTAAGGCTTTGAATTTAAGCAATGGAGTAACAAACCTCCAGTGTGCTGATTGCTACAGGGCCATAACTCCCAAAATACAGAAGCTGTATTTGTCAACCCAGCTGTCTGAGCCCTCCAGATTTTAAAATACAACCAGTTCTAACATTCAGTGAACCAAAGCCAAGTAAGTGCCAGACCTGAAGGACTGTAAATGCAACGTCCTGTGCAGTTCCAGGATGACCTCATAGGGATTGTTCCTTTTTAAAGGAAAGAAAACTTTCAAAGCAGGGATTGCTGCTGACCAGCAGAGCAAGAGGCTGGCTCTGAGCAGAGTGGAAACAGGAAGGGGAGGAGGTGGCAAAGGTAAGCTTTCCAGAAAAGGCAAGATCAGGCACGGCTTGCTATCTCTTCTCCCCCTGGGAAGGCTCTACCGTGCCAGGGAAGTATTGTGCAATGATACCTCAGACTTCTCTGAGAAGAAATTACATTTCCTTTAATAAACACTGTGCTTTAGAGATGCTCTGATTACTAAGGCAAGGTCTGTTTGTTGCTGAAGGCCCCAGAATTCAAGAACATATCCGCTGCTCAGGTCTGTATTTCTCTGGTAGGCAAAAAGGAGCTGTAATTATATTTGAAATAAATTGTTTACCTAGATAGTTGAAGAGTGCATCCAAAGGAAATTACAGCAAAAACAAGCCCTATGTCAATCTGACATTTGCTGTCTGTGCAGCAAGCAGAGCACACAGCAATGAAACGTGCACTCTTACAGCTTTAGGAGATTTGACAGCTAAGGTAAATGTGAAGAATAAGCTCTCTGTCTTCATCCAGTGGGAAACAGACACTGTTACTCAAAAGGATTTGATGTACTTTGGATGATTTGTCAAAATCTCAGCCGCTAATTTGCTCTTTGTCGCATCATCCCAACACACATTAAAAAAAACACCTCCTCATTTCTACAGCAGCATGGACTGAAACAAGGATGAGGTGTAGTCTGAAGCTTCAACCAGTCCTGGACAGCAGCAAGATGAGGAGGACCAAAGAAAGGAGCAAACAGTCGGAAATCCCTGAAGTTCAACTAACAAGGATATGACAATAGGCAATCTCAGCACAGACGCAATTTCCACTTCTCCCTGTGGAAACCTCACTTCCCAGTGGCACAGACATTCTGCTCGTGAAAACAGAGAGGTTGGCAGGCAAGCCCTGCCCACCTCAGGGTGCACTGCAGGGAGGGTCTCCACAACTCCCTGCCAACAGGTCTGGATGGTCTGAGCACACATCACACACCAAATTAGCCTGGGGTTCTTCGAGGACATGGAAACAGAGCTGCCAGCATGACCATGGGAAATGCTGCCAAACAGATCCATTTCCTTCCAAGGTTAAATCTTGCCTGTTGCCTGCCTAATCTCTTGGGACTAAGAGCTGCAGGGCTAAGACTGGCCCTTTTATATGTTATTTTTTCAGAGGGGAGTAATTGAGCACTAGTAGAGTAAGCAACCTGATGCCCACTCAGGTCCACTACTTCTGAACAAAGCAAAAAATAAACAAACAAAAAGAAAACAAAACAACCAACCACAAAGCTAAAAAAAAAGCCTACCACCAGGGAGAGAACTACCTGCACAATCCTGGACACCAAGGCTTCCCCTGCTCTGAAGAAAGAAACTGTCTTTATCCTACCTTCCAGCAGCACTGGGATGTTTTACCAGTGACACAGACACAAATCCCATGAAATCCAGGCTGCAGCACCCAGAGCACACACTGAGATATTGTCACACAGCTGAGAGGATGCAACACAGCTCCCTGAGCAGGCAGGCAACACATGCATTCCGTGGGTTCCTTAAAACTCCAGCAGGTACATACCCAGCAGCTGGGAGGCAACCTCACAGCAACAGCGTGAGATCTGCACAGTTCATGTCCCTTTCCTTCCAACTAGATGATGATAAATGTTAAACTTGGAGTCCAGCACCTCTTCAGCTGAAAAGAAAGGAAACTAATCCACATCTGAGCTCAGGAAAAATGTTAAGGACGGAATCCATCCTTGAGTTTTAAGTATTTCTACTGAAATGGGTCATATACAGGCGACAGGCTGGTGGCTGCAGGAACAGCAATTAACAGAAGTGTCATGTCAGGTCACAATTAATGCTGGAACCTCTGAGAAAGGCACACAGTCTCCATGGGGTGCCAAAGCCTCCAGAGATAGCTATGGAAGAAAGGCAGCAACCACAAGGGAAGAATCTTATCAAAAGACTGGTCTGCTGGATAGAAGCTGTAGAGTGACAGATAGAGAAATGTCAGGATCTTCAGCTCACAGCCAGTCCTGCTTGGCAGGCACATCCCCAGCAACACGGGGCTCACACAACACACGCTCTGCTCAACTTTTTGCTGGATACACTGAATGGAAGAGGAAAACAAGCTGGTAATCCTGGTCACGTTGCCCATCTCAGGCCTTCAGCACTAACCAGGCTGTGCTTGCAGAGAGATCCAACACACTGAAGAGAATCAAACCTTTACTAATTATATCTGAGCATGAGGGCTCTGTGCCCAGAATAAACTGTCCTATCATGCCACACTCAGCAGACCCTGCCTCTTCAAGGGAACATGTCGGGACTTGCTGGCTACTTTCCGGGGCTGGGTTCCAGAGGAACAGGACTGATGACCCCAAAAGGAATTCCTATTCCTGCCTGGCGACCTCACGCAGCTGCAGCCTCGTTGCAGTCCCTGCCACGAAAGTGAAACGAGCTGTCTGCCAAGTTCAGTGACGAGCTGCTGGCCCTCTCTGAGGGACATAATTCCTGCCTGAGGTGACACATCAGGGCCACATGGTCTCTGTACCAAGACACAGAGAGGACAAGCTTGTTGGAGGTGTCTGCTGTGCTCTGCAGGCCAGCAAAACTCTTCTCATTGAAAGCTCATCCCCTTGGCTGAAGCCTACCCAGCACAGAGCAAGACATTCCCGAGACCAGGGCCAGCCCATGGCTTTCCCCAGAACCTGAAAAGCCAGTTTGTAGGCAGATCTCTTGCAAGTGGATTGCAAAAAAAAAAAAAAAAAAAAAAAGGCCTGTCATGGGAAGTCCCAGAGCAGAACAAGTTTTGTGGGAGTTGCTTTTACGCTGCACAGCATCAACCTCCTTTCATGGGAACGCACAGGAACAGCACAGACACACATCCACATGCCTGAGCTGCTGCCTTCCTGGGGGCTCAGGACCAACGAGCACAGAGACCAGGACAAAGCTGGGGACCAGTTCCAAATGCACAGCACCTCCTGGAAGCCTGGCAGTATCCCAGCTCAGAAATGGCACAGGCTCCCCAGGAGCCTGCACACAGACAGGAGACCTGGGCTGAGTAGCGGCAGCCACGAGGATTTAAGGACATGAAGGATGCAGCAGGAGGGAGGGGTGATAGCTGTTATTAGAGCAACTAAGAGTTTTTTTTTAAAAAAAAAAGCAGACAAGCCCTTTCCTAAAGTCCATTTACCAATCAAAGCTTAAAGAAAGTATCTAAAATTCACCTCTTTCTTCCAACTATATCAACCAATCTAACACGAGTCATCACCTCCTCCTGCAAACCACTGGGATGGAAGAGCTCGAGAGCATCACCCTTCCATACACTGGAGTGGAAATGCAATTCTTCCAACAGTCTGCTCCCTAGCTTGTCCTAAATGGGCCGTTTTTATCCCCGTGGTCACAGCCCACAGGCAGCTATTTGTCCTTGCTGTCCTATCAGAGTTACTGCAGTTAACACCCTGTGCTCCCTCCTCGTCCCATGCTTCATTCAGGAGCTTTGTGCCTTGTCCCTTCCCGTTACGTGTGACTATTTTTTCCCTTTACTGCAGAATACACTTTTCTTCCCAGAGGAAATTAGCAGGCATGGGGACAAAAACAGGAAGAAAGGAAACAACTTCCTGCTTGCTCAAAGACCCAGCTTGGAGACATCCCTGACCAGCACCGTGCACCCTGCCACGAAGCCAACCTGCAAGTCGTGCACTAGGACGAGCACCAGACAAAACTCATCTGGGCTGCCATACACCGCTCCTGAGTTACACTGGAGAAAAACACAGGGCAAAATATACACGTGGGGCACTTTGGCACTGCAGGGATGTGTGTGGCAGGATGGGGTTGCTCGCTGAGGAACTCCAAAAGGACTTGGCGCTGAGGGTGCAATCCTGCAAAAGCTTTGGTTTTGCTCGAGTCAGGCTGCCGTGATTCCCTCCCTTCGTGCCAGCAGTGCACAGCGTGAGAACTCAGTTCAGGGACTCGATCCGGCAGGAAAACTACCCTTTACATGTAAAAAGCCATGTATTTTCCACCAGACCATCTCCCAAAGTCGCTGCCAAAGCGCGGGTGCCAGCATCAGGGGAGGGACGGGTTGGAAAGCGTGGAGATGGGATGGACTCGGATCAGCTGAAACAAGCCGTCAACGCGCACCTCCACCTACAGCCGAGAGCCCTGAGCTCGCCAGGCTCCCAACATCTAAACACGGGGGTCGGGGGCGGCACCTGCCTCCGGCGACGCTCTTACCCCGCGGGCCGCCGAGGGCCGCTCCCTGCCCGGCGGAGCGGCGCGGTGCCGGTCCCTCAGCC